>OY757270.1:9078751-9323368 GCA_963584085.1 Pyrausta aurata | reverse complement strand
AATTTGAAAAACGTCACCTTTTTGTTTGCAGTCATTTACTTATGTAAATGTCATTTTAAAATCGGTTGCATAATTACTCTTTATTATCAGTCATTTGTTTAATCTGACGTTTGAAAAAGTTTTCAACTATGAAAACTGAACATTATAAAATACAGCAGTTGTATTAACACAGACTTAATAATAGTATAGCTCACGTAGTACTTGCAGGATGCGGACGATTTGTGCGAAATTCATAACGAATTTGCTTGCCTATCGAGAATGCATCAACTTTGAAAGAATGATCGAGATTCGGTGTTAAATCTTTATTAAATTCAGTATATAACAACAAATACCTGATAGAAAAATAACCGGGTACGTTCTGAAATAAGCTTTCAATTTCAAGAAATTGAACTTCAAAATGGTTTGTCAGGTCGCACCGCCGCACCCAGCAACGCACCCCATTTTACCCCTTGCCCCTTTAATAATGCCTCCACTAATATTGACAATATTAAAACGTTTGCATAATCAACCATGAACCATATTTTCAATCAAAATTAAATGACAGGGGCTTTGTCTTAAATCTTTCTATTAAAAGTTTTCCATATCAGCAGCAGAGACATTAAAAGGGAATAAATAATTTAATTCAGCCCTTGGTAAGTAAAGGTCAGTGGAAACTTGAGCCGGAATATCAGAGCCACGGAATAGATAAATAAGGCGTTCAGGCCTTTGTCAGCGCTATAGAAGGTGTTTAGTAGTTATTATTAGAAAATCGTAATTGTATCTATGGTCGCAGCAATCTGGTTAAATTAGCCAGTTATTGGATGCCTAGGCAGTTCATTAAACGCATTCAATGAAATTGCTAGGCCGATGATTAATTCGACTAGAAACACTCAACGTTTAACAACTTGGCGTATTGAAAGTTAACCCTTTGGAGATGACTTACATTAATTAAGCCAATGATTTTAAGTCGCAAAAGTACCATATAATTTGATCCGCCGGTGCTTGAATCGTACTCACTTCGAGAACGGTTTATTTTTATTTTTAGAACTATCATCTTTTGTTTTGGAATGTAACGAAATCGTGTTACGTATTTACTAAAGCGCTCAAGTGTGTTTAGTAAAATGTACTTATTTAAGCAGATTTTTATTGATGAAGTATGTCTATGTTCTGTCGCTTTGTTTTGGTGTGGATAATTAATCTACTACGTGTGTGGCTTTACCTTCCTTTAATATAATAAATAGAGATGCACCGAATAGTGGTTTCACCGAATAACCGAATACCGAATACTATTCGGTTCAGTCTTTACCGAACCGGATATTCGGCCGAATTATTCGGTTTACTATACACTGCATTCCCGCGTAAACAGGTTCAAACATGCACGCCGCCTATCGCCGCTGGCTAGTTGCGAGCGAGCCGTACCCTGAGAATATAAACACCTAGAAGGAGGGTTCCTAACAAAGAATGTTGTCAAAAGCGCGCACATTTTGTAGCTACGTGTGCGTAAACAATATCCCTGTCACGCACACTAGTAAAGGAATAATATTGTCAGAAAATCTCATTTCTACTAAATGGTAGAAAATTGAAATATTAGGGAACCTATGTATAAAGAAATAACGAACGTAGGCTTTTTATTTTATTCAATGGTTTAATTTCCCCTTTATTTTACTCTTTTCTGTTTGATGTATGGATTTAAAAATACACCATATAGTTCTGATTGTTAATCTAAGATTGCCACCGCTACAAAATGGCGGATTCCATAATTATTTTATCACTACTACCTCAACATGAGTGTCATATGTAAGAGCTTGATTAGTAGAATAGAGCGAACTATTAAAAAAATCCTAATAAGGCCACCAACAAATGGCTGATATACAGGGTGTAAAAAAAGTACAAGCCAAATTCAAAGGGGTGGTTAAAAGTGGAGTCTAGAATACAGGAAAAATATTTTAAAAAATCTAGCTCTTTTTTTCTACATACAATTTTAATTTGCATTAAATTGCTACAGAACAGTTGACGATCCACCAATCCCAACAGGCGTCCTTTTAAGTAATGATTCTGCTATTTACAATAATACTAATTGATTAAAATCAAATCAAGCAGCACCGTACAAAATCATACTCGAAAACATCTAAGATTGCGCGCACGTTATTCATAAAAAGCTACAAAACTAAGGTAGCCGCACTATCTGTCACTTTCGCACATTGATAACGTGTATTTTCAAATAACGAGTATTAACTCATAGAAATAGCGGTTAGTAGGTCAAGTGCATTATTTTTTTACGGTTGTCTCGGGATGCGTGCGCGTAGCAATGGATCGTAGACGCAGGTTCTCAGATATTGAGAACCTACCATTAGATGGTCAGAGTGACATGACGAAGCTGACATGAGTGTGCATGAAACGGTGCGTTGGTAATCTGAAAATAGTGTGGATTACGGAAAGCCGATCAAAAGTGGTCAGAGCAATACAAAATTGACATGACTTCGATTAATTACATGCGCCCAGTGTAGGTTGTTACTACACACTGTTACTACAGTTGATTATTTATATTCGTGATTTATTGTAAGTAGTTGATTCCAATTTTTAAGTAAGCCAAGGTACCTACATGCTCAATTTTGCACTGGTCTAATCAAATTTTGGGTTTTTTGACGGTCCTGGGCCCGTGAAGTACAAAGGGAAAATAGAAGTTAAGTTCAAGCCGTAAACATAACCTACCTATAAAACTAAATAGTGAACTGTGTGCCGTAGCGTAAGATAGAGCGCGCGGCTGCTAGTTTGGTTGGATTGACAATCATCTATACTAATATTATAAAGCTGAAGAGTTTGTTTGTTTGTTTGAACGCGCTAATCTCCGAAACTACTGATTCGAATTGAATAATTCTTTTTGTGTTAGATAGACCAGTTATCGAGGAAGGCTATAGGCTATAATATAGCATCACGCTACGACCAATAGGAGCAAAGATATAGTGGTAAATGTGTAAAAAACGGGAGAAAGAAGTCACTATTCCACGCGAACGAAGTCGCGGGAAAAAGCTAGTCATACATATGGTATTTTTAAATAATCATTTAAAAAAACACTATTTTTTAGGATGGACCCCTAATAAATAATGTATTTTTGTGGAGTATTTTTCTGTAGTAATAGAAATACTCGTTAAATTATTATTTTTTCTTTTCTTTAATTTTTTTATTATTTTTCCCGTGTTCTAAACTCGATTGACAACCACCCTTGAATTTGGCTCATATTTTTTTTTACACCATGTTTATTAAAAAAAACATTTATTTCTGTATAAAGACTCACTTACTCACTTGGGGTGTCGTAGCACAGTGGTGGCAGCGCTTTGGTAGTAATACCGAAGTTAAGCAACTTACGGCGCGGTCGGTGTTTGGATGGACCATTCCGACCATATAGGTGACTTATATTCTGTAATAGTATGTACCTATTAAGGGCTGCAACCTAGTCCGTAAGTTTTCAATATTTCTATTTTTATACTGTATTTTGGCTGTAACCTGTTGTGTACATCTTATGAAATAAAATAAAATAAAATAAATATCCCGAGCATCTCCGTGCTTCGGAAGGCACGTTAAGCCGCTGATTCCGGCTTTTTTTATAAAGACTCACAAGGAGCACTTATACCCGACACGAACATTCGAAACCATGAGTAGTTTTCTTTTTCCCATCACTTTATAGCTCTCACTAGATGGCGTTAGGATCACTTAAGTAACAATTTTGTTCACATTGGCGGTAAACTATAGACAAAAAAAAGTGCGTAATATTGTAAATCGTAGAAAAATACGAAAATATACCTATTCCCGATTTTATCCTATAAAAAATAAATTTTTCAATTACGCAATTCCAAGATTTTCTTTGATTCAAAATTGCATTCTATAATAGCTAACAAACACCTCAACTATGGGTAAATAAATATACATCTGATTATCCGATCTCTAGTTATAATTGTTAAAAATGACAGCAATAAAGTTTAAACCATAAAACTATCGCAAACATAGTGAATAAAACTTTATTAAAAAGGAATGGTAGTTTTTTAAATTCCACCTATACTGACAACACTTAAGCAAATTTTCATTGATAAATTAAACAATCTTGTTTTAAGTATTACATGTATAAAATCAAGCTTAATTTGATAAATTACACGTGGTATGCATTGCTTAGGGTTTTGTTGTGTTTTTAAGATCTGTTGTGGCAACCATTGACTGCACAAACCGTCATTATTATCAAAAATTCGGGAGCTGTTACTCGTACTGCGTGTCCTTGAGCACTAAGGGCTCAATGTCAAATAGTTGCCAAATGGGCTACTATTGAAATGCGCCATTTACGAGCCAGGACTAGGCTTCTAGGTGTTTATATTCTCAGGCCGTACCACGCCGCCCGCCACCCGCGCACACACCGCGCTGTTACTTTGCTTTAAAACATTGCACGAGTAGGGTTAAATAAGTAAAAAAAAAAAATAGTTTAAAAGTAAACAGTAAAATGAATATTGAGCTAGGGTTTAAGTAAATGTTGAATTAAATTTTAAAATGAATGTTAACTATATTATAGGTCGAGAAATAAATATGTGGACTTAAGATTTTAAAATACATATAGATTTCAAGTTTAATTGCTTTTATTTACTAGCGTTCACGTTAACACTTTTTCGCAAGATAAGATAAGGTAAGATGCATTTATTTACTCAAAACATGTGTAGTCATGTACATGACGGGTGTTTGTTTAGTTGAAGTACCAACATGTCTTGCCGATAGCCGGCATGTAAATATGCAAGTTTTATCTAACTTATAAAAAACATAAATCTTACATAAAAAGCTTGTCTTTCAGTTCTATTCCATGTTATGTAGCCAGGAAAATAGAAATACTCAAACCGAATATATTCGGCACTTAAACCGAATAATTCGGCCGAATACAAATAGTGAAAATAATGCCGAATACGCCGAATACCGAATACAAATCGAATATTCGGCGCATCTCTAATAGTAAACTAACGTCCTTTTTAGGGTTCCGTAGCAGAATGGCAAAAATGGAACCCCTATAGTTTCGTCAAGTCTGTCTGTCTGTCTGTCCGTCCGTCCGTATGTCACAGCCACTTTATTCTAAAACTATTAGCATCACATAGCTGAAACTTGGTAAGTAGATGTATCTTGTGCACCGCTTTCCAATTCATGTACTAAAAGTTTAAAAAAATGATATTTAAGGACTAACCTAAACCTAACTAAAACCTAAAAAAATTTTTAGGTTTTAGTTTCACGTATAGACGTGTGGGACGTGCTCACGTATAGATGTCTATGGATAGGTCTTTCAAAATGAGATTGAGGTTCCTAGAACTATTTTTTCTAAAAGTCTAACGTTTAAGATATAGACGCTTCCAAAGTGGTAAAATGGGAGCCCCCCCCAATCTAACTTTTGAAGTAGTGAAAATTTTGGAAAAAATATATGATGTAGATCTCAACAAAAACTTTCAACGAAAATTGGTTTGAGCGAAATCGAACTAGTAGTTTTTGAGATATAGCACATTTTTACTAACCGCAAATATAACTTTGTCTTTCATACAAACACTATGTATGCGGTCAACAAAATATTGTGGTATTTTGTCTAAGTGGAAGTAAGAACCCCTAATTCAGTTAAAGTTGGCACGGAACCCTCAGTGCGCGATTCCGACTCGCACTTGGCCGGTTTTTCCTATTTTTTTTTCTCATTAGGTATTCGTATACAGTCCATCCTCGTCGTTTTCAGTGCCCAAAACGTTTTGTGCAGGCATGAATATAACATTATATATTCTCTTTTTACCTTCTTTTTATCCTTTTCTTAGTAATAAAGATTGAGTAAAAAAGGTTTTACATGCAAGGACATTGAACCTGCGCCAATATACGCAACCACGGGTGGCAAACAAACGATCTCACCTTATTGTTCGCTGAACGTGTCCGCAATACAATCAGGCGTGGAATATTAATAGACCATGTTAAATTTACATAAATTTAAATTATGTTAAATATAGAGACGTTTGGTCACGTATGCCGCATGTCGGATAACCTCTGGGCCAAAATCTGCACCGACTGGATCCCCTTAAATGGAAGACGGCCGCGTGGTAGACCCAGAAAAAGATGGCGTGACGAGCTGGACTCGTTTAACAGAGACTGGCAGGCAGTTGCCCAAAATCGTAGAGTGGAAAGGGGGTAGGGAGGCCTTTGCCCTGCAGTGGGACACTACGGGCTCATAATAATAATAATAGAGACGTTTATTTGGTATAGAGTATGCGATGGATGACTGGGCAAGGGGTTGCGTTTCTAGATCAAGTTCGCTAGTCTACGCTTCGACGTTATTTTAATATCCCTTTCCCTTCCCCTTCCCCCTCGTACCCTTCCACCTTTGCCTATAAGTGGAGGTTATGCGATTGATTGTATTTATTCCATTTAAAAAATAAAGACAAACATGCTATAATTTCAAGGCAATACCAGCTGAATTTTAAAGACAAAATAATGGCACTAGTTATTTGCACAAAGTATTTTTAGCTCAAAACGAGGTATTGTACAATATCATCGAAAAATTTGTAATGGAATCAATAATTGAAAAAAAAGTAATACCATGAACGTATGTTGGTTTTACACGACTACAAATAATAAATTGATCTAATTTCAAAAATACATCACCGTTTAACAGGTTTTTCATGTTATTCATTCGCTGTAAGCCTTTGTGCTTTAATGTGGATATACCAACGTTACCAGGTATAATATAACATTCGTATCGAGCGTGTGACGCATCGAGTATGTTACGCTGTGAAATCGGTAAAATCGGTATAATATGCTCGTAAAAACTCTGTACAAAACCGCGTAACAGTCAAAGGATTCACCAAAAAACCAACGAGCCGGGTGGACCGCACCCAAAGCGAGCAACGAGCGGCTCGTTGCTTTTTAAAAGGCTCGTTAATGTTCAGTTAAAAATAGCTAAATGGACACTTATTACATGGTTATAGAGTTTGTACATTTAATGTTTTACTCACTTACATACTCCTTTGGCGCAGCGACCCAAAGTGTGTCTTGGCCTCCGACACAAGAGAACGCCATCTAATCCGGTTGTTGTAATGTTTTGCTCAACAAAATTGTAATGATAGCTAGATAATTTTACGTATTTACAATACTAATGATATACATTTTAACGTTCGTTCGCGATTTCCTAAGTAATAAGAAGTGTTAAAGTAATTGCTATAATTGTAAGAGTGACAATGATTGGTAACTTGTATTCGGAAGTACTGAGTGTAATTATACTGTATTGTTTTGTTCACTTTATTGCCAGTCAATTAAAACTACAAGATCGATGTCGCGGGAAAAAGCTTGAAACAAGCAAGGAAGATCTAAAGTTACTACAATAACTCTTGTGCAAATTGGCTGTGGACACCGCATATTCTTATTTTTCATTTATGCTTGCTCGTTATGGCTCTGATACTGATATTGTTATTAAAATTAGAATTTAGATTCGAAAAATCCATTTGATACCATTAAGATTGAAGTTTGGGAGAGGCCTTTGCCCATCTGTGGAATGAGACAAGCTTACAAAAAAAGATTAGATAAATTTAATAAAATTAAATCAGTAAGTATTTTTGTTTTTATAATAGAGCCATACCTTTTTATTTATTTTGTTAGCTCAAAAGGTTTCTTTAATAACATTTTCTGAGAATAAGTAAGAAGTTATATTTTTAGGTCCAAAAAAATATATGGCACTCGTACCTTTTTATACACCGAGCGATTAGAAGTTATCTTTGAAGAGTTAAATTTTCAGGAGGTTTTTTCGAAGCCAAAATCAATAAAAAAAAATATCCTCAAGCCCCAACACGGAAATAACTTCAATTCAATGAGGCAAAAGTTCGTCATAAAGGCTTATTAACTACCCACACAACCCGACAAAATATGTTTTTATCGCGGTCACGTAAACGTGTATTTTTAAGTGAACAAGAGGTTTGACGTATAAAAGGGGTACTCTCGAAGGAACGGGCGAAAACGTGACCGATCAAAACGTCCTGCTTGGCCGAGACTGGCACGTGGCAGAAAAAAACAAAGGACTTTTCGTGTTCTTGTCAGATTCGGTGTCGTCAGCATTATACTCGAAAAATAAAAGCCATCGGACCAGTGGGTCGGGTCAATCGGTCAAAACATTTGCGAATTAACAAACTCACGAAATATATCATGGAAATGCGTTCATAAAGTACTAAGCTAAGTTAGGTTAGATGATACTATATAGGTAGATCAGCTTCGTACTCAGATTGCGGTCACGCCGAGCCTTTTTGAGTGGCCCGCCTGACAAAATAGATAACTCATTTTTAGGACTTGCTACACTCGCGCTAGTTTTAAATAGTGTAGCAATATCTCGTACGCTAAATTGTCATAATACATGTTGCGGCCCGGCCAAGGAATAACTCCTTAAACGTCTCTGCAGCCTTTAAAAGAGGTTGAGTACCATATGCCCACATCATATGTTATAAAAATAACCTGTTCTACGGGCCTTCCGCACCTATATCCTTCACTCGGATCGCAGTATCGTAACATGAGACGAAAATACAGACAGCGTTTTACAAAAAAAAGGTCCATTCGAGACACGATTACGTATCTTATATCGCTGTCACATTGCAATAGTATGTGATGAAGTGAAAAATCATAAAAGCTTCAGAGAAAGCACTTATGTAGGTACAGCGTATGACAATATTGACTTTAGTCGGCGCGTAAGCAACTGAATCTTGAGGCCAAAATGTCAATAGAGAATAGATAGAGATAGGAAAATGCAGCATGCCACTTTAGCGGTAACTGCAAGCGAGAAGGCACGACACTGACAGTACTCAGTTGAAACACTTGACAGTAACTTGACATCGATTACTCAGATGTAAACACTCCATTGCACCTAACAGTTGACTGACCAATAATCTTTTGACATAAAATTACTCCTGACAACAATAACTGCAGCCGTGATGCCTCCGAATGCGATCGCGACGCAATCGAGTTACGTAATAACCATCGCATGGTTCCAATGTAAACTACATATTCCACTTACTTGATGGCAATATATCTCCAAATGGCCAGCGACAGTGTGAGACAGATGGACGCGGTGTGGAGTATCTGAGCGAAGTGCATGTGGAACAACATGTACACCGCCCACGAGTAAGGGAAGTCCAGCTTTTCGGGCAGCACCTGAGAAAACGCACTCAAGTTAATAATCAGCTACTAATTTCTAATTTGTGAGAATTATTATTATTTAACATTAAATAATAGCGTTAGCGTGAAAGAGTAACAACTACCTACTAAAAATATTTAGATGGAACTTAGCAATAAAATTATAGTTTATACATTGGATGGAATAGCACATATGCTTTAAATTTACAATGATATTTTGTGATATTCGATATATTTGCGGTTAAAGTCGCGGGAAACTGCAAGAAATTAAATAATAAAATAGCATTTGTATAAAGCACGTATGCCCCGGTGTCATGAAAGAATTTAACAAGTCTAAGCGGGGAATCGAAAGCCCTTTCTTTTACTACTTGGGCGAAACCTACTCGACAACCGATCGTTGGATGAGTCTGTTAAAAAAAGCTATAGCTGTGCTATTTATAGGCCTCTCAATGTAATGTGGTTACCCTCAACTTTCGAAAGAAATATTCAGTAATCGATTTAAGATGAAGCATTCCAAATTTAACCCCACCCCACCAGACTTTGACACAAAGTCGCTCAACATTACCTATTTTGGACATTCTAACGTAGAGCACCGTGCACAGTACAATAACAACCCTATTTACATTGCAAATACGACTTACTTCGGTTGACGACCCTTTCATAGTTTCATCAGACGGATAGCCTTAAAAATGCAAAAAAAGGCAATGAATTCTATAACAAAGGGAGAGGATTGTGAGTAACAAGCTTAGTCAACCAATTGATACCGTCAATTACTTTAGCTAAAAATTCAAAGAAATAAGACGAAAGCTTTTATGTATGTGTAGCAAAAACATACACGTGTAAGTAACATACTCGTAGTTTTTGTTTGTTCTTTTTTCTCGTTTGTGACAAGAATTGGGGTCAATGGAAAAAATAAAATGTAGGTATAACATAATCCTGTAGCTGAAAAATATAACGAGGGTGCTATAAAATTGGAATATCGTAAATGTTTTTTTTTATTTAGCTGTTCCGCTTTGATACACTACCTAGCCTACCTATAGACATAATTTAAACAAATACTTCCTAAAATAAGTGAAACGTTTATTTTCCACGAACACGGTTTAAAGGTAACAAAACAACGCCGGAACCGCTACCTATTATGCTTAATATAAATTATAAAATATCCCAAAGACACGGCAACATAACCAATATCTATTGTCATATTACCTATCTCTACATATCTCAGCAAAATATTATAATATTAACTGCGCTCGGCTCGAATATTGCAAATGTAACATTCAATAAAGTATTGGCTTTTGTATTGCCAGTAGTAATCGTAAAATTTAATTTAGTTCCTTACCGAATACCTGAATTCAAATAGTCAACTCAAGGGGATCTAACGGAGTCACAGGTGTGACTGAGTGAGTAATGAATTCTACGTAATCAGCTCCATTCATTATACACGACGAAAATCGTTATCGATTTTCGTCGTTTTCGAATTAGATTTTACTTTTTAAATGCTATGTAGTCCCGATTATTTTTGGTTTTGTTTTATAAAAGCTGTAAGTATGCGTCAAAATAAGACAACAATAATGACTTCCCGTTTTTTTATCGTTCTATATGTTACTAGCGGTCCCAGCGAACTTCGTTTCGCCCCCAGCCCCGTCCCGCCCCGGCCCCGTTTTATGGAAATTTTCTTTGCTATAAACCTCACGGAGCCTGAGACCTTTCCAACGAATGCAAAACCGTGGAAATCGGTTCATGCGTTCTGGAGTTATAGCGTCAGGGAGGAAAACCCGACTTATTTTTATATAGTAGATTAAGTATTCATTACACATAATTGAGTTTTCATTGTTTTTAAGATGTATTCTGCTATTTGGGACGGAAACAAATCCAACAAATCAAAAACCATGGCAATCGGCCCAGCCGTTCTGGAGTTATAAGTGTTGTACATTTATTGTACATTTCCTTTAAAATGACTTATGAGATCTGCAATAAAGAGTTATCTGACATCTCTTTCACCCTCTTCGGGGATGATTTGGTGATGATTTGAAATAGTGTTTCTGTTGTTTCGTGTTTTCCCGAGATCGATACCAGGACGTCCAATTATTCCAATACCACATTCTAGTAATTAACCTACGGATTGAACACGGTTGTGTGTAGACATTGGTGTATATCATCGAAGTGTGGTAGCATTGATATGAAAGGGTTAGCCTTTTGTTTACCATCTACTAGGCAAACGCCTGAAAAAGGTGGTGATAAGTATGATTCCTAGCTTAAATATTTGCATTAAAATCGGTAAACACTAAGGATAGTCTTGGGAACGGCATTTTTTAAATTTTCTTACTACATGCCATGTGCAATTTCAGGCTTCTGTAAATAGAGAATGGTACGTACTCTAACATGACGAAGATGTCGGCAACAGCCATCTTCCTCATCAGTCGGCTCATACTGCTAAGTTCAGGACGTTTTTCTTCAGGGCAGTTCAAAAGCAAGTTAGCAGTATTGCCAAGTCGCCATGCTAACTCGCAGGCCATTACAGACACTAAGCCGCCTTCTTGTCTATCAGGGCAGTATAGGAGTTCCTGTCATGTCAGTTTAAGCCGACAAATGCCTCATTCGGCTGCTTACGTATCTTACGATGGAGACGGGCACGAACTAAAACATAGCGTAGACGTCGGCCACAGCTAGCCACTTGCCTATTCAGTTGATAGGTTATAGTTCAGTTGGTAGGGGCAGCCGCTGTGACAGGTCAGCCCTGCTTCGCTCAGGATGATTCCCATCCGGGGCGTTTAAAAGCAAGTCTGTTGTATATCATTGAGTCACTTACTAGGTATCTGTAGATGGAGAATGGCACGTATTCCAACATGACAAAGACGTCGGCCACAGCTAGCCACTTCAGTAGTCGGTTGATGGGAGCCGCCGCCATGTCTCTTCGTGTGAGCACTGCTACATTCATGGAGTTCGCTATGACTCCTATGGTGCATACCTAATCAAGAAAAAATCTATTACAACCTTATTTAAAAAAAAAATAGGATTAAACCAAGGACTAAGGTTACTCAACCTAACAGAAAAGTATTATCTATATTGAAATTTCATTATTATGACATTATATTTAAGTTTACACTTAAACTAGTCGACTGTGACGTCGGCATACAGATGATAATTCGTGGAGCAATCGAAACTCCCACACAGAACAGATGAAGTGTCGTCATTAATATTTGCTTTCACACATTGAAATTAACTTAATTAAGTAGTTGGGCGGCTCGTCTCACCTTAGACCTCAGCCTGTCACTGTTATTTACAAAGAAAAGTTTGAAAACTATATATATAAATTGCACTTGTAAATAGCAACTGTGACTCTGTGTCAGACGAGGAATTGAACCCCGTGTCTTACGCTATCCGGGCGTAAGCCTATACCACTCGGCCACCTTCAAAACTACATAAACTGCAACACATTTTATTATGAGTTTTGCTTTTAAAACAGCATACACGTAGATATTTTAATCTATTTGTCTCCAGGTTGTTTGTGAAATTCATGATTTCATATTATTTTTGCTCGCTTCCGTAAAAAGTACCTAATTCAAATTATTAATATTTTTCTCAGAATCAGAATGAATGCAAATTCGATTGTAAGTAAAAGACGTATGAACACTCATAAAAGGAAAACAAAGAGTGATCTTATGAATAGAACACAGAAGAATTGTATGTTTAAGATGTGAAGTATATGCAACGAACCGGGCAAATCCCCTTTCGAGGGGGAACGTGACGGGTAAAAGCTCTCGGACGAGGAGGTTTATTAATTGCTTTTCATTTCGATTTCCTTTTCTGAATAAGAAGAGTGACGGTATTTTATCTACACAATCATGATGATGTGCAACACATTTAGAATAAAAAATGGACTGACCGATTGTTTTGCTCAAGTAACGTTTGTAAGTATTGCCTCGAACATACACTCAAAAGTGTATGTGCAATACGTATATAGGTATACATTAGGTTCTATTTAGATAAATACAAAGCATTGGCGTTTAACGTTTCAATTCCTTTGAAGGCATTTAATTTAATCAAAGAAAGGAATATAAAATGAGAACAAAATTTGTCAATGACGATTTAATCGTCAATTTCCTTTGATAGACGGAGAACCTTCAATATTAAATTGCACTCGAGACTGCAAAAGGAATAAGGCATCCAATCGTTGACGTACATACCTTTTATATTGCCCTAACGTTATTTTTTTATATATTTACTGATATTTACTATGTCGATTGAAACTATGACGTCATATTTTACTGTGTTAGCTATTAAAATAAACTTGATCAGTAAAATTTAAAGTTTGCCAAAAATGTTACATTTTCTTTATTTAAATATTGGGGTCGTTGAATTGTTGGTGATTGCAGGAAATTGCCATAAATAATGGAAATATTGCTAAATATACGTAACATTTATCCAAATAGAAATAAACTTGCACATCTAACCCAGAAACAGTGACATTTGACATTTCGGAGACCTCACGCTACACAAACGCCCCAAGCGGCGAATTCATACGCGATAGCCCTATTATTGTCATGTAACTCGTATTGGGTACGTGCACGACAGTAACGCCATTTTAAAAACGCAACTTTAGGGACACCTGCTAAATGATGATGACTAATAAGTGTTTGCTATATTATATTTAATTTAAGTTAATATAGGTATAGCCCCTAGAGTTGCACATTTTTGCCACGGCTTGCGCAGTGATGGTTTTTATACTCCGCACGTTCCTAATAGTCAGCATGACTTACGCCGTTCAAATTGAAACAAATTTGTGTTCCACTCCTGTATACAAATAAAAACGATCCAAACGACGAAAAGTCATGTATGTTAGAAAAATAAATAATTACCAGTAGACTAACGTATCCATGTATCCCATTATATGCGTGGACTACATCCCATACATCACCTACGCAGTAATCACACGTTAGCGTGAAGTTCATCTTCGTCCTCGCATCCTTCATCATCTTCATCAACGTCGCCTCAAGGTCATTCCCCCCGAACCGGCTCTGTTCCCTCATCACAGACACTATCTGGGTCTCGTTGATCCCATCTGAGGAGTTGCCAGAAGCTGCCAGTATCTCTTGGAAGATGTCCAGCAGAGTTTGCTGGTTCTGCGTTCTGTTCGCCATTTTGGTTGTCGAATCACGTGCGTGGTATCAGATTTGGGGGCGTTTCTGACGCATCTGGGTTGATATCTGTAACAAATGATAAATTCGTTTTAAGGACAGCTCTAAAATAGTTATGTACGAGGCCATTTTTTAACGCATGGCTCGTCAAAAACGATAAAGTACAAGCAAAACAAAAATCCAATTAAATGAGTGAATTGTATTCACGCTTAATGTTTTTGTTCCAGGGCAGAAAATGGGCGAGTTTTACAAAAAAATGTGCATGTATTTTATCGTTTAATGGTGATTCACATTCCACAAAATAATATTTTCGTTTGATGCTAATGGCTTTGACGGTTATGCGAAACCTTTACTTAAAACGTTTTGTTTGTGCTCGCAAAGAATTTTGTGTACATAATATGATTACTACTGAACGTTGAATTAAAATATGGATAGACTGTTAAAACAACAGAAGCGTAGCATTCTAATGAACAAGGACTGGATTTTAGACAACTGTAAACCCCTATTTAAAAAAAATCTTCTATTGCCTTGTATGTGCATGAAATATAATAAATTTCTTTTCACTAAAACGTACTAAGACTTGTTTAAAAACGTAGTTAAATTGTTCCTCGTCAAAATAAATACCTTTATATATATAACGTCCTTATCCTTAATATAATTAAAATAAACTTCCTGATTTTTGAAGAACGCCCTTATGCGAAGGCGCACTTATTCCATAATCTTAGTACCCGGCTTAGCACTGTACTAAACTATTAACCAACCAAACTCAAAATAATGTCAGGATGACCGTATTCCATAATGGAGGTATAACTTTACTAATTAGTCGAAATTTTTGTCGTGGTTTAAGCTGGTACTATCTAGTTTGTAATAAAGGGGTTAAAGTTAAAGTCTCCATTGCCAAGACCTTTGAAATAGGATGACGATTACCACAGACACATAATCTGTAAACGTCTTAGATTATGTATCCTGTAGATTTGACACATATTTAAAATTGACAAGTTAGAAAGTGATGGCTGTATACAAAAGTACTTAAGAGTGAGAGAGACGCAGATATTGTTTTTTGTCCTTATCACCGTTCATAGGTAATTTCTGCCTGCCACAATTTAAAAATAATGGCAGACATTTGACGTCTTTGCGAAAAATACAATAAAATTGCAAATTTAAAATAAATTTTGTGCAAGTGAAGTGTTTTGTGGATTACGGAGTGATTGTTTTACTTACTCAACATGGTAAATTGTTGTGTGCTTGGATGTAAAAGCCGTACTGAGCGTAAATATGAAAACATAACATTTCACACGTAAGTAAGCCTCATTTATATTGTTCCTATATGTTTTACCTGCATCGAAGTGCATTAATCTTAAATCCTATAAAAGAACATACATAATAGTGGAAAAAAGTAGTGAATTATCAATCGAATTGTAAAATATTTTTGTATTATTACCTGACCAAATATAAAAGGTCGTCTATGGCTCAACTCTGTGGGTTATGGCTATTACGGTAGCCATTTTGTTAGTATTTTAAATTTTGCTGGGCTATCGTTACCTTTAGGAATACCACAATACAAAGGGTAAAAGTTCTCGATTTGAGGGTAATTTACAATCGACTAATTTTAAAAATCGTATATGTATTTTAATTGCTGGATGAACATTTCATGCGTTGTAGTGATCATTATTATTTGAACTAATTATGATTTGTGTTCATTTATATAGATTTCCAAAAGACGAGACGGTACTAAAGGTTTGGATTGCAGCGACTGGACGGCAAAACTGGCAGTCTACCAAGCACACTCGCATGTGTTCTATCCATTTTAAAACCGAATGCTTTCAGAAAAAGCAACGGATAACTTATTTGGCAAATATTTGAATGTACGCAACAAATTTATGTTGCGTATTTATGTTATTATTTAATAAACTTACATCATTTAACGGCCCATAAAAGTTATTTGTTGACTATTTTATTTAAACTTTATTGCTCTGTAAGTTGTATAATTTGCGGGCTTATCTGTTCTATTCTACGTTAAAAATCCTATTTCCTTCTTAAACATTTTTTTTGTACACAATTTTTGTTTTATCCCTATGTTAATATTTTTTTGTACAAATAAATAAAGATTTTGACTGTAAAATTAAGTATTTATTGTAATTAAGGTTACTAGTGTATTTATATGGGTGGGGAGTAAATTTTTATGAACATGGCCACCCCAAAATACGTAAGTACTTTATATCTGTCTCATACGGGTGAACGCGGCTGTCAAGTCTATAATATACTTCGTCTAAGGTAAACGTCATACTTCAATATCGCCGTACAAGTGCGACAAGGTTCTTCTGGCCAACGGATGACATTGACAGGGGGGCGCTAGCATTCAATAAGGGTAGCCAGAGCAAGAAAATCTCCCTTGATTCGAGGAGTTTAGGAAGCTGTATCGAATATTTTTTTACCCAACCATGGCAAAGTCAAAGAAAAAAATTCTTGGACGGAAATGTCGTTGAAGACGTTTTCTACCCTAAGAGGTATATCATGTATGTTTCATCGATTTAAGACGCAAAACAAATAATTTAAACTTTATTTAAGGAGTTTAGCTCTACGGTTTTGAAAAACAATCATATTAATAGTTTACACAGAACACGTACGAAAATAAAACAAATGGGAAAATCTGAAAATCTCTTATGAGTTTGAGGATATTTCCGCAGCCGCATTTTTTAATTTGACAGCGTTAGTTCCAACTGTCACCGTTGGCCAGAAGATCCTTGTCGCACTGTAAAAGAGAAGAGAGTGATGCGTTTTGATAGTTGTAAATCAGACCGTCAAGGTAAACAGTTCCACGGTCATGAATGTTAGATAACATTACCGTGACACTGCAGTATCTTATTCAGTTAAAAGGGGTAATTTTCCACAAAAATGCATAACCTGATGTACTGGTATGTAGTACTATTATATATTCTGTGATATATTCTGTGGTACTGGTGACTATACGACCACGATCGGTGGTGTTTACTAGCCTATTGTTGTATTTTTTCGTAATGTAATAACAGCCCTGCCGCTAGGTGCTAATCAAATAGGCACGAATATCAAATAGCACAAACATTTGACCACCAACCTTTGGTTGTGCTATTGGGATCAGTGACCGAGAGATCCGAATCATAAAACAAATGTAGCCAAATGTGGTACGCTAATAAATAGTTCCTGGAACTAGTGCATTTCTAGAAGTGTAACAGCCTGTTTTACAATGTCCTAATAAGTTCTGGTTACCGTTATTTGTTCAATACTTCATACGAAATGACTTTTTATTTGAAATAATCGTTGGTCAGTGCTTATTTGTCGATGGTGAAATAGTATCTTAATCCTGTCCCTATATCCTTCATTGTCTTCTGATTTTTTAAAGACTGTGTTAGGTTGCTTTCAGTTGTTTGAGAATTTGACGTTGTATTTTCACTAAAATATTTAATCAGTCAGGTATCAAACGACTGCCGGGAGTCGCATAATAATGGAATTTCTATTGTGTCTCGTTCACACATACTTGACGAGTTAAATTCAATAGTTGCTGAGGTTAAGCTTTACTGAGTTTACTAACTTTGCTGAGTTATATTTTGCAATTCAGCAACTAGACGGCTATGAATACTAAACTTCAATACAACTAGTCTTGTTAAGCAAGCCTGGTTATATGGGGGTCGCAACGAACTTGACTTTCAGCGCATCGGTATCATGCCAAAGCGCTGATTCCAAGAAACCTAGCAATAATAAATTGGTACAGTTAACTTCTTTGAGGTTCCGTAGCCGAATGGCAAAAAACGAAACCCTTACAGTTTAGTCAAGTCTGTCTGTCCGTCCGTATGTCACAGCCACTTTATTCTGAAACTATTAACATCACACAGCTTGTTAGTAGGTGTTCTGTGAACCGCTTTACGATCCAGAATTCCAGACACAAAAAGTTGAAAATAGTCATTTAAGAGTAATGAAACCAAAACATGAAACTCCATGAAACACTTGCACTTCATGCTCACACGACTTTTTGCTTTAAAAGGGATATAACGACTTTATTGACTCATAATTTAACCTAGTGTTAATTACATATAACAGTAATTCTCAGGCCTGAGATATTATAATCATTAATCAAACCAAAGTGTCTAACTTTGCCTACACCTCAATTAGTAAAAGGCCCTGTGAATATAACTTCTATAATCTATTATGCAGGGACAATATATTGAAATTTAAATCCTAAGTATTTAAATAAACTCACTTTGAGGTATATAATTCGTTTGACGACATGTTTGGTGCAGTGGTTATCGCTCCAGACTACTGAACCAGCGGTAGCAAATAGCAGGGTTCAAATCCCGCAATGGGCAAATGTATGTGTTATGAGCTCGAATCTTTGTACCAAAGTTATGGATGTTATAGGTATATATTTAAGTAGGTATTAATGGGAGTCGCCCCTGTACTAATCGTAGTCTAGTACTTACTTCGTAACACAAGGAAGAAAAAAATCCTTACTACGAAACCAGACAATAAGTGTGTTGTCTGGCACATATTTATATAATAAAATTAACCTTTATTCCGTTTGTGGTAAGACAGGATTTATCTTTGAATGCTGCAACCAGTTGCAAATTCTAGAATTTATAGGTATATTGAATCTATATCGTTTCCATATCACGGCGGATGACAAATGTCCTTGCGATAACACTCAAACTCAAAGCTGGATGCATATTTTGCATTCCTGCCCCCGCTTCCACGTAAAACGCCTTGACCACGTTATCATTTGCAACACCCTGAGAATCAATCCCTACAACTTATCTGAGATAATTACCAAAGACTCCACCCTAAACTCCTTTCACAACTTTCTCACATATATAGTGAACCATCTGAAAGAATTTTATAAAACATAAACCATTTCCCACTAAAAATCATGCATGAACCAAGCAAATAGAACCAATTGTTGTAATTGCGGAAGTACACCAATAGCTCTGCAAAAAAGACATCCCAGTAGTCGACTCATTATAAAAAAAAAATTGAAACAGATACCGAATTTGGCTAAAGTCGGAGATAGTCTTTAGTCACTAGATATAATATCCTCCGTTTCATTTTGGAACGTGCTAATAAATACAATTGACAGATATCTGCTAAAATAGCAGCGTGATTTGAGTCCGTTTTAAATAGCGACATCGTCATGTCACCTGGCAGGCAACTTTAGTGAATTTATGAGACCGTAAATATTTGAGACTCGCATTTATCAAACATAAATATTATGTAGGTTATGTGGAAATCTCATCGACACATAACCCGTAGATAGATACAATTGATCGAGGCCCAGTTGCGTGATCAATAGTTACCTCAACTAATACGATTGGGCGTGTTTTGAACAAAAAATTACATAACCAATGTTATGTTTAAAGTTCGAGTGAACTAAAGGTAAATTATTCGTTCAAGTTATGCTTGGTTTATACCTATGTAAACTAAGCACTTTTGATTATTTAGTGTAGTTTGGAGTTGTTCAAGTAAATAACACAGAGATGGCACGGAACAGAGGAGTATAGAGCAAAACTTTACCAAATAGACCTCTTGCAATAACACGAACAAGATTATAAGTACCTACTAGAAGTAAGTATCTAACAATCTGTCCATGTCTCGATAGACATGGACAGACACGCCAACGCCTTACTGTTTTTACAGCTCTATTGAACTTCCTTAATAAAAGCGACCAATTCTAATTCAATCAATCAATAAAGGTTTCGTTGATTTTCATTGAATTTCGGCGAAGCGTTCATCCTTTCATAGAAAGTAGGTACTTATGGCAACTTTACTGCCTCTCGTTTGATGACTTCATAAATTTTGAGGGGATGAGATAATAAAGCCAATTTTCTCTTATATTACACTAGCTGGTACCCGCGATTTCTGGCGAACAATAGAGCCTTTTGATACTAATATTTTTATTAAATGATGATGGATGCAGGTTTTGTGCCCGCCACAAAAGGAAAGATCACGACCTAAATTCTGAAAAAAAAACAAGCCAAGTGCGAGTCGGACCCGCGCACTGAGGGTTCCGTGCCAACTTTAACTGAATTAGGGATATTTCCACTTAGCTAAAACACCACAATATTTTGCCGACAGCTAATACAATTTTGTTTTTCAGTGTTTATTGAAGAACAAATTTGTGTTTGCCGTTGTTGAAAATGCTATATTATCTCGTAAAAACTAGTTCGATCGTCCAAAATAATTTTTGTTGAAAGCATTTGTTAAGATCTAGCTTAAGATATAGCTTGCTTAATTTAAAAGTTAGAGATACGCTCATTGTACCTACCACTTTGGAAGCGTTTTTCTCTCAAACGTTAGACTATTAGAGAAAATGGTTTAGGAAACTTGATGTCATTTTAAAATACCTATTCCTAGACACGCATAGGTTTGACAAAAAAATAGGTTTTAGTTTCATGTGTGGGAGCGGTGGGACTCCTTAAATATTATTATTTTTTAATGTTTATATAAGAATCTTAAAGCGGTAACTAAGGTTAACAGGATTCATCTACCTACCAAGTTTCAACAGTGTTATGCCAGGAGTTTCAGAATAAAGTAGCTGTGACATACGGGCGGACAGACAGACAGACAGACTTGACGAAACTATAAGGGTTCCGTTTTTGCCATTCGGCTACGAAACCCTAAAAAGCCTTGATCCACACTAAAGCACATAATAGCTATAATATCTGGGTGGTATTTTGTTAAAATAAAGAGAAATAATGTAGAGGTATTTGGATTTGTCAGTGTCTGAGTTCCGTCTGAGACCGCCTAGCAGGCTGAATACAGCTACTACCTACCTACTTGTAATACCTGCAGTTTGTTACTTGCAAACTATTGTGTATTCTGGCAAATAAATAATCGATTTGATGGTTTATACATCCGACTTATTAGTTAAACATCATTTTATTTGCCTCACAGAAAGCGTGAAAAGTAGAGTATTCACCTCTGGCATAAAGGTGTCTCTGTCTTGGGCGAACTTAAATCTCTCTCTACTCTCAGGATTTTCTATTTTCTAATACTAGTAGTATTATATTATGTGTCTAAAGTAAACCCGTTAATATCCTCGCTTCGCTTGGGCCTCAATTCTACCTCTACGGGTCAATTTCAACAAAGTCGATTTTTTTATCACTTCGGTGAACTTTTTTATTTTTAACATTTTTCGAATTTAAACTATGGTTTATGATACTTCTTGATGTTGTTTAGATCAATACGTAACGCCATCAAAATATCTTGATAAACTACAAAGATACATTACTTCAAAGTTTTGATGCCACCGAAATGAAAAAACGATTCACCGAAATGAAATAACTCGCCCACCGAAATGACAACACTTTTATCCACCCAACGAAAACCTTTAATAACAAAATTACTTCTATACACTAAAACACGTGGTTCCTCGTGACTGCATCCGTGCGTTTTCATTTCACTCCATTCCCGTAGGTCATAGCGTGATGTTTTACAGTATCCCGTATGTAGAAGTTAACCTTTCTTTCAGGACTCATATATTATTATAACGGAAAACAGCAATTCTCCCTTCAAAATTTAAGCGCCGTGCACCGCGCATAATACGGGTCATAATCTAGACTCTGTGACTACAAATTTTCAGTTTTTTTATTTACTATTTATTTAAATGTAACCTGATTTACAAATAAAATAGGCCTTCGGCTATTCAAACTCGCATCGCAAAATAAACAAGTAGAAAAAGTATTTGTATTAAGAGTAGTCGAAAACCCATCACTAGATGACAATTTGGTAGATTTTATGTACAAAACTTGAAAAGGACATAACTTACATTTTTTATATATTTTCTGATGACTATCATTGTCTAGCCTATCACCCATTTTAGGCTGGACCTCTATTTAAGGGACACCAAGTATAGCCTTTTCCGATAAATGAGCTATCTAACACATTTTTTTTTTCAAATCGGAGCAGTATAGTTCCTGAGATTAGCGCGTTTAAAAAGTTTTCGAACTAAGCGCTTCTCGTCAACTTTCATAATGCGCACAGCAAAAGAATGGAACTCTCTACCCGCATATGTGTTTCCATCGGTCTACAACCCTGTTATTTTCAAAAAAAGGGTAAACAGGCTTCTTCTGGGTGAGCTCGCTTCATCGTCGTCCCTGTCTGTGCCTCGTCTGGTATAGTTTAGAGACAAAAGTAAATCCATATCATATGAAAAAAAATTTTTTAGCTTAACAACACTACTATCGACATTTTCTGTGCATTTTGCCTTTACTCCGTTCCCGTAGGATTCAGCGTGAGGTTGGCTCGCCTTAAAGCAGTTGCAAAATCTGGTGCTTGGCTGCATGCTTTGCCGTCTCCACAGTTGGGTACGCTTCTCGACAACAATTCCTTAAGAATTGCAGTAGCTTTAAGACTGGGCTGCAAAGTTTGTGAACCTCATCGCTGTATTTGTGGTGTGATGGTAGATGAAAACGGCCACCATGGACTGAGTTGTCAAAGATGTGCGGGGCGGTTCCCGAGGCACCATTCTATTAATGAATTTGTCGTCGGGCCACGGTTGCCGTAAATAATCCTTGCGTCCTAGAGCCACCAGGCTTGTCCCGCACGGATGGTAAGAGACCAGATGGCCTAACGTTGGTTTCATGGCAAATAGGGCGTAGCCTTTAATGGGTCGCAACATGCGTTAGACACATTTACGGCATACTGTAACTTCAGCAGGTTCAGCGGCGGAAAATGCTGCCAAGTTAAAACATACTAAGTATGCTGAGCTAAAGTCTGAGTATGATTTTGTTCCAATCGCTGTGGAGACGGCTGGGCCCTGGGGTGATGAGACACGCGAGCTTTTCAAAGAGTTGGGACAACGACTGAGGGATAAGGGTAATGATCCCCACTCTGGCTGGTTCAACAGGTTTCCATTGCTATTCAAAGAGGCAATGCTGCTAGCATAATGGGAACCTTTGGATCGGTCAGAGCGTAGAGTGGGAATCAATGGTAGTTATAAGTAAATTTAAAGCGTCTTTTTTTCCTGTGACATTTTGTAATAAAATGACGACGCTTTTCGCTGCAAGAATAATTTGTATCTTAATTATAATGTAGCGACATCTATGAACTACCGCTGTCACTACATATCATCGCAACACGCTGACCCGGCTCGACACGACTAGATGGCGCCGTTAGTCGACGTATGGAGACTGAACCGCGATATGTAAGATTTAGATCGGACCTAACTACAAATGAATAAACCAATACGGTGAACATATGACCTGGGGACCAAGGTCCGATGCCATAACACCCGGTCGGTAGGAAGCGCTTCCCTTTGCCTTACTAACACAGTTGCGCTAAAATAGTTCATTATGCATGTCATTGTAATTTTCATTTAACACCTTAACGCGTTCATGAAAAAAGGGGCAGTAAGTTTTTTAAATATTATGATATAACAAAAAAAAATCAGTTTTCGCAATTATTCTTGTATCTGTACTATAAATGACGTTGCTTTGTACCAAATTTCAAGATTCTAAGTTCACGGGAAGTACCCTGTAGGTAGGTTTTGATTCTTTTTCGAGTGTTGAAAATTTGTGGAAATTTGCTGATATTTACGGCAATAATGGCTGTATCTTTTGATTGCGTTGGCTTAGAAGTTTGATTTTTTTACAGCTTTAAGGGATCGCAGAGCTTTTGATTAAATTTTAGCTTAATACCTCCACGTGTTTCTGAGAAAAAGGGTAGGGACAGACAAACGGACGAACAACGAAGTGATCCTATAAGGGTTCCGTTTTTTACCTTTCAAGGTACGGAATTCTAAAAAGGAAGGCAAAACAAAAATACTTTTTCAAATTGAACCAGTAGTTCCTGAGATTACCGCGTTCAAATAAAAAACAAACAAACAAACTCTTCAGCTGTATAATATAGTATAGATTTCACCGGAATGATATAATGAAGCCATCGAAATGAGAAAAACAATCACCGATATGAACAATTTACGCACCGGAATTAATAAAATTCACCGAAATGATATTTTTTATCATTTCGGTGAATTTTGTTTCATTTCGGTGGTCAATCTAGGCCACCGAATCAACCGAAATGAAAACACCGATATTAAAATCAATGACAAAATTTAACATAACAATAAAAGTTTTAAAGTCACAACGTTATTAATACTACACTAATAAACGTAGTTTGGGAAGGATACCAATAAATATTTCATACATTTTATGGAGAATTAGATGACAATATATTCCAACCTGCGGAAATGAAAAATAAAATGTCCCATGTCACCGAAACCAACTACTTACTTTTTTGGCGGGAACACGGAGCAAGCGGCGCACGTCTATTTACTTTAAGCATTGAGGCGGCACTGGTATGTAGCGATTTAGCGCGGGGGCAAGGAGCTAGAGTTGTCCCACGCAAAAATATTCTCGGCAAACTAAAATTCACCGATATGAAAAGTCTTATTTGACCACATGCATTTTTACTTATAAGTCATTTAATTAAATAGATAAAATTATTAAATTGTTATGTGATAGTACTATAACTATTCACGATTTAAATGAAATAAGCAATAATACTAAATAACCAAAAGTTTTTACTATATAAGGGAAATTAAACAGAAAAATGGATTTGACCGCGCAACCGAAATGAAAAATATGGTGCTTTATCATTTTTATTCCGAATTTAACGTAGTCCTAATCAAAATATATTTATGGTGTCGTATACGGGATAGCGCCTTCTATAAATAAAAAAATAAATAAGCCTCATTGTATCACTCTGCACTGCCGATTTCACTCATGCCGCGTAAAATTTGCTGTCGGGAAATTCACCCCTACAATCGTCACGCTTCGCTCGTGATTCATGGTGGTGCCTGCGCCGAAAGACACCATTTTAGGCCCTAGGTGAATACCTAATCACTATAATTGTATATTCAAATAAGACATTTAAGTCCAAGAGGATACTAAATTCAGATAATTTGTCCCCTGCCTGTCTATTTCGGCAACTAAATAACCATTTATTATTTTTTTAACGAGGATCAATACCCGGTTTTGATGTAAATATTTTTTTCGCGTCTTGAATTATTAGATGTGATTTGACGTACTTTTTAGGTAATTAAAGTGGCCCCAGACTTTGATCTACTCTATCCGTGGCATATCTATCCATTTTGAACGAAAAAAAAAACTCGGAAATTAGGTTATTTGTCTCGTACTTCATGGGAAAATTAAGTAATTAAGCTTTACTTTGATGGTGAGCAGTGAAAATGGCATGACGCCCAAAAATTTGTTTATTTTCTAAATGCGTCAACAGAGAGAAGCGCCAAATTACTATGCTACTATGGTTCAGCGTCAGCGTCAAAGACTGCGAGATTTTATAATCAGGTGAAGGGCATTAGCATTTATTTTTCTATTTTCTTAGAAAAACAATTGCCGTGCAGTTTATCTTTAGCTTGTAGGTACATTACTAAATTCCTGTTAGTTACGTAAGTTAGTTAGGCGCCTAAAGCTATTTATATACCTGAAGCTGAAAAATTTGAATATTAATTAAAAAAAGTTATATACACAAACGCTATTAAATATTGTAATTTTTCAATAAATATTCAAATTCTTTAAAAAAATTCAATGAAAGATGAAGCATTGAAAATGTTCAAACAGTAAAAATATCTCGGCGACATTTATTTATTTTATCTTTAGATGGGAGTAGATAGTACACGTATTTTATCAATAAGTATAACGTTTAAAGTAAAAGTGATTCAGCTATCCTAGCTATTTCATACTGTCATATTCTGCACCGACTAAATTATTTATCGACTTTTGTCTGAATGTAGATAGTAATATCATTGAGAGTCTAGACATACTGTTTGTAAATAATGTGCCAGCGTAAGGAGACCGTAAATTTGGGGTAAATTAAAGGCACTATTTCACGGTGGGAGTATTACCTGAAATGCAGTTTAAACATAGGGCTTAATACTCAATGATGCATATAACACGCTCATAGGTTATGTTGGTAAACCGGATGCAACGTGTCTTGCGATATAAAATATTTGAACAGTAATGACAAAAATAATTCGTGTATGGAGAATGAAATTAACAGTCTTACTACAAATCATCCGTTAAAACTAGTTTTAAGTCATGTTTAGTTAAAAACTGTTTTAAATTTAAAAAGGGTTTAAAACAGTGTTTAACATTTTGTACCACAAATAGGTTTTTGGGTAGTGTTTAGCTAAACACAAGTTTTAGATACAAATATTCATTCATTCACTCTCAGTTCATTCATTACATTTCCTAGTACGCAGGTTGCATTCAACACACTGCAGAGTAAATGAACAAAAGCTTCTTGAAATGATGGCTGAATAGTATCAAAACCCAAATCTTTAAAAAAAAGTTGTGATGACAGCAGAATGAGAAGAATCTGATTTGTTTTGACTTTTTTACAGGAGTTTGTAAAGAAAGAGCGCGTTTTCAATTCATTTGTAAAAAGTCGTATTTTGTTGTGTATTGACTGATTTGTTTTCAACATGAATCAAAAAAAGAAAGATCGCTAGGATAATTGGACAAAAAACGAAAAGGTAAATCAAATGGATAACTACCACATAGTCGCCGTATGTGGGGTTTGGAAACGTGATAGCATTGTAATTGTTTATTTTATTTCAGGATATCCTCATAGCTTATAGAAAGTTCGAAAGACGTGGTAAAACACAGAAACACGAATACCAACACAAACCGTCATAGAGTTGCTGAGTGGAATTTGATTTTACAAAAGTATGTCTTAAATAGTGAACTTGTTTTGTTGGTTTGTTGATTAATAAATTAATTCTGTGATCAATAAATAAATTGTTGTGAAATCAATCATCCATAATATTTTCTATAGGAAAGCACGAATTTGATTTACCGCGAAACGAAAGTCAAGTTGTCAAATGTCCATCTGTCAATTTTTTGAGGTTAAACACAAGATAAAATAGGGGGGAGGGTGTTTAACTAAAACACTGTTTAAAAGAGTGTTTTAGCGCCAAAAACTGATTTGTGGTAAGGATTTTCTTAAAATCTTGTTAAACAGTGCCTAAAACCTTGTTTAAGTGATTTGTGGTAAGGCTGTAAATAAGTTAATAGTGTTTTACAGCACATGTTAGGGAAGAAGAAGTGCTATACTATTATTCTATGTATCC
This sequence comes from Pyrausta aurata, assembly GCA_963584085.1. NCBI lineage: Eukaryota > Metazoa > Arthropoda > Insecta > Lepidoptera > Crambidae > Pyrausta > Pyrausta aurata. The sequence goes on along the minus strand of OY757270.1, from coordinate 9,295,975 downwards.
CTTTGTTGCACGAGTCAACTCCCACTTGGCTGTTTTGTTGCAATTTAGAGAAGAATGCAAGTATTAGAATAGAATACAGAAACCTAACTTTTAGAGAGAAGATACTTAGTGTTTTTTTTTATTATTTTGGTGAAGGCAAATAACAACTTCAATCATAATTTGAAACCTAACACAAAGTTAATATCTAACAGAAAAATAGTTTATGAGAAGCCTTAGTAATGATTAATGAATCATATAATCACTCAATTTAAGGGTAACGCAATATTTCATAAATTAATTAGTTTCAATAATATTTGATTCTGAAGGAATATACCCAGCTCGAATGATCATGTTATTTGTCAGATAATTTGCACCCCACAGTCCTGTATTTGAATTTCTCTTAAAAAATTAATATATTTTGCTTCAAGAAACATCATCATATCATCATCATATTACCTAATAATAAATCGCGCTCAGAAAACCCGTTCTCGAGTTATAATTGGTTTCACTAATACGGCTTTATTGTATGTATACCTAATAGAAAGATAAAAATATTATCATATAAGATAGAAGAATATAAGATAACATTCAGAAGTTGTATGTAAGAACATTTTGATATAGAAACATATTCAGCTTAACACGTTCCGGGACAGTGAACGCCTACAGGCGTGAAAACAATAAAACATATATTGTGTCTGGAGTAGTGTCCCGGAACGTGTTAACGGTTTGTTTTACAAAGATATTGCCACCCAAGGAGATGCAAGGGTCTTATACATACTTATTCGTGATATAGGACCACACTGCAACTTTTAGCACCGATACTAACGCGCGTTTTCAAAACGCGCAACAGCATCGAAGCCAAATTAAATCTTCATTGCGTGAGTCGCGATGCCGTCGCGCGTTAGTATCGATACTAAAAGTCGCATTGTGTAAGGGGTCTAAATGTCTTAAGAAACAGCTGCCAAAGGTATTCTCATAGCAGACATACCTACAGGAATCTGGTCTAGTGTACTTAAGTGGACAAATCCATCAGCGTAATAAGGAAGTCATTCAATTCGTTGACATAATCATTTGATCTGTTACGAAAGTGTTGAGCGAGTAATATCGCTTCTCTGAAGTCGATATCAAAATTTCATTTTTATTAATAACAAACAAGAAAAAACTTTAAACAAGACAACAACTAAAGACATGCATCATAAAAAAAAACTTAAAATCTACCTACCCAAAAAAATAAACCTGTTTCATATGGCAAGGAGGCTAGGATGCGTTGCCGCATTGGATAGCTATGCTAATCCTTTGAGCTAGGAACCAGCCAGCTTTATTATTTGCCGTAATATAATTTTGTTTACCAGGAGAAAATTTTAGTAAAAACATATTTGAGTGCAATAGATATAGCCAAAATCGTGATCAGCATTTTATCAAAGGACTCTTTCGAACTAATACGAATTAGAATCGAGTTCCATATTTGAAAAAAAAGCATGGACGTAAATGGCGCCATACAGTGAAGTGGCGCTATACAGGTTGTCCTTTTAGTAGTGGTTCAATAAAAAAAATTAGATGGATTAGATCATGGTTAGAATAGGCCAACATGAGCTAAGAAAAGTCTCATTAAGAGTTAAGGTTTAAGAGCTATAGAGCTATTCAGTTATTTATATTTTTTTCAATAAATTCGACTTACGTCACTTTCCTTGTCACCATTATTTTAATTCTGCGAACATTTATGTATTACTGAATAAATATATATTTTTGCATTATTGAACTATGTTTCCAAAATTTTTTTTCATCATTAATTTCAATAGTTTAGTCAGAAAATTGCAATATTTTTATTTTTTTTGGCAAAAAAGTCCACCGACATAGCTCTCGACATATATATAGCTCTCCTAATGATGATGATTTGATTTAAAAAAAAAATATACCAAAGCCGCCGTATCCGCATGTAGTAAATAAAGTGTTGACGGTTTAATTGAAATTAAAAGTGACAATAACAAAAACACTTACAGCGCCAAGAAAGAATGACCATTGTAATAGCTAAACTAGGTTTAAAAGACCGTTTGAGTTATTATAAATAAGGGGGTTACAGTATGATAAATGGTATGTGCAGTTATGACAAATACAGAAATCAATCATCGAATTTCCAATATTGGTACATTGTACGCACGAAAGAGTGAACGCAGTTGATAAATTACAAATGCATATATTTAATGCATATCATGCCTATGCATGATATGAATTAAATCAAATATTCGTATAGAGTGCATTAAATGATAGCCTCCTTTTGACGTCAAAAAACGATCGTATGATTGAGCGCATGAGCAAGTATATTTATCAATTGAACGTCTATTAATCTTCTTCTACTATACAGGGTGCTATTGCAAGGGGGTGCCAAATTTTTGGAGGTGAATGAGACCGTCAATACGAACAACTTTTACTATGGGGTCATGGTCAAAATCTTAAATAAAATTTTAGGTTCCTCATACAAAATCAGTCACCTACATTGACAATAATGTATGGAGAGGCAGAAAATAAAATTAATAATTGAACGATGGTCCCATAGTAAAAGTTGTTCATAGTTCATAGTCAAGTTGGTCCCTTTCACCTCCAAAAATTTGGCACCCCCTTGCAATAACACCCTGTATAAAAATAAGTTAGGTTTTCCTCCCTGACGCTATAACTCCAGAACGCACGAACCGATTTCCACGGTTTTGCATTCGTTGGAAAGGTATCGGACTCCGTAAGGCTTAAGCAAAGAAAATTCCCATAAAACGGGGCCGGGGCGGGACGGGGCTGGGGGCGAAACGAAGTTCGCTGGGACCGCTAGTCATATTTAACCCAGTGTTTATCTTTGTTGAATGACTAATTTTAAATACATTTTGGGTACAGAACGTGAATGCATTGGATTATCAAATAATACACTCTGCTAAATTAAATAGTGTATAAAGGGTCTAAAAGCACTTTAAGATATATACACCAACCTCTCTAAAACTTCGACAATATCATTTAAATCCACTCTCCACTCTCATAGTGAATGAAGTTACAATTTTGTTAAGTCCTCAAACCAATTTGCAGTAACTTTACGGCACAGGTGCACTACAAAGTGGCTTAGTTAAAGTACTGAAATAACTAACTAAAGGTAATTCGATATATTGATTTACCGTGAACTGTACAAACGCGATTAATCTGGTGATATTTACATGAAAAACATAAATCTTGACGTGCTAACAGAACGCTCGTATGAGTGATGCGAATTTTGTTTTTATAGACAAATCTATACTTATATTATAAATATGAACAGTTTGTGTGTTTTTAGTATTACATTTAATATTCAATTCCATACCAACATTTTTCTCGTGTCTCAATTCTCAGTACCAAATAAATTACATTAACTAGCAAAATTTATGTAACCCGCCTACGCATTTTGGAGAAGTCATCAGGTATATTAATAACGTCCCGTATAAGGCAAAGCTCTTACTGAAACAATGTGACTCAACTTCGGTGTTAGTTAATCCTATCAGGAAGTTTAATTTGTGTGGCCACTAAATTTAGACATCTTTAAGTTTGAATTACTGGCCAACCAAATCAGTGTGTGCGTTCAAATACCGTTATTTTACTACGCCAACCCAAATATCTCAATAATAACTTAAAAAATAATATTTATTAAATCGGTTTAGAAGTTCCTGAGATAAGCGCGTTCAAACAAAAAACCCTTCAGCTTTAAATTAGTATAGATATTTATGGGTAGTATTTAAACGAGCGACTGTAAATTAATGTTTACAGTGTCAAAAATACTTAATATAGGTTATAGAATTACTAAGTGAGCGACTGAGTGCGAGTGACGAGAAATCAACAGATCAGCAACTAACAAAGAATAATTTGAGTTACTTTAAATACAAAATGAGAAGCTTCATAATATATGAGCGACCCAATTTTTGATTGAGTGTCAACATTACGACCTGCATTTTTTCAATATTTGGCAAATGGATTTTTCAAACTGAGCGGTATTTAATCTTATATGAAGTGTTTCGAATGCAAAAACTGCTTTGAAAAATACTAATCGAAGTAGCGTATTATGAGGCCACATTTAAATAAAAAATCATCTTATGAAAATACTATTTGAAGATACACTAAATATTCTTATAGGTAATTAAATTAAACAATGTATTACGAAAAAGTAATAATAATCAATTTGCGTTTACCTAAATCAAATAATAATAAACCGGCCAAGTGCGAGTCGGATTCGCGCACGAAGGGTTCCGTATATACTATGTATGTAAGCATTTAAATTGTGCAAAAAGTTACATGACAATTATTTTGCTTATTTTATGTAAGTATGTATACTAAGGTATATTAAAAAAATATTTCTCAAAATCTTATTTCACCACTTTGTCGAGGAGTTAAAATTACAGTTTTCTAACACCTAACTCTAACCGTTGGACTACGAAGCCCTAAAAAAAGACGCTTCAGTCAATAAAAAAAGTGATTTTCTTATCAATACTGTAAGGAACATTAACTGGTTTGAGGGTTGAGGAACTCTACTACTCATTGTCACTAGTAGATAAGTGCTAGCCCGGCCTCGTTTTAATTTTTTTCCAATGGGTATCATTTTTGCTTCCAGTGGTGGTGTTGTTAATAATAATCATTTTATAGTTTGCATAAAATATAAAACATAAGACCTCAAATAGAATATCAGTAACCAATAATCATTAATACAGCAGCTCACAAACTTTGCTCAGAATGAACTTTTTTGTAGTTCGTTATGTAAAACCTCAATTGGAAAAATCGAAAATATCTTAATATTAAAGCTGCCCCCTCTGTATTTCTAGTCGCTCAGTTAGTAATTTAGTCGCCCGGATAGTATTTTTATATCTGAAATGGATATAACAAAGCCCACTTGTTGTAAGCTCGTTCTGGATTTTATTATTAATCAATATTCGTCGTTAGTTTAGTTAATTATTCGCTTACTCAAATTCATACCGCTCAAGTGATTAAAACAGTACGTCATCATCAGTCTCCAAGTTATTTTTTATTCGCTCGTTTTATTATTCCCCGAATTCGCTTACTCAAATTCATACCGCTCAAGTGATTAAAACAGTACAACATCATCAGTCGCCAAGTTATTTTTTATTCGCTCGTTTTATTATTCCCCGATATTTATGCAGTCTTATCGCAGAGAGCACCATTGCCGAAGAACTATACGTATATGTATATATATGAGTACTTATGATTTTTAAGGCTCCTCAGTAATTCATATCATAATAAACTTAGACCGAAATACATACAGAGCCGTGGAAACGCTTAAAATAATGATTTTCGTAGAACACAACGAGTTAGAGAGCTTATTTCTCTATTTTTTCTGCTCCACCGCGGGCACTTGGACAATATTTTCTTATTTCCCCAGACAAGAAAAACTTGGTTCCGTTAGCAAGAAGTCATTCACAAGAAATTATAATGAAGAAAAAATAAAATCGACAAGGCAGCGGAGAATGAAAATACCTCGATAAAAAAACTTTGTCGGCGCATTAGGTTGTTGTGATTGGACGCATAAAATGCCATTCTTTGGCGTTATTTCTGGCAGTAGCGTTATTTTCGATCAACTGCAAGATTCTATTTAAAAGATCAAACAATTTATTTAAATATTTTTTTAATACGGCTTGGCTTGGTGTGCGGTCATCCTAAAGCCTGCCGGTATTTTCCGCGAGTCAAAGCTTTTTCTTGTTGTTTATTATACCGGAAAGGCAGTCAAAAGGAATGATCGAAAGTGTTGATCGAATTAACCTTCGTTTGAGGCGGTTTGTGACGGTAAAGAAAAGTTTACCAACCCTTATCTATGTACACGTATACCTATGTCAAACTTTTACACGTGTTTCTGAATACAATTGAGTTTATTTTCATTGTCCCAGGCCAAGCGGCCTGGGACAATGAATCTTTAACTCTGGGTTATTTCTTTGATTTTGACAGTTAAAAAGACGCTTCAACATTTAAACACTGAGATAACAGTGGATTACGTAAATGGACCCAAGAAAATCTATTCATTTGTATGCCTCCTATCTTGCCCTAAATTCTCGTGCAGTTCGCAAGAAGTTCACTTTTTCTTTTTCGAAGAAAAAACAGTTTTTGCTTCATCAGGGTCACGATTTCGATGCTGTAGTTTTTTATATATGTCGCAGCTACTTGGTTAAATCAGCCTATTAATTGGATGGCTAGGTAGTTCATTGAAATCTGGCATTCAATAATTAAGACCGATAAATAAATAATTCGACTAGATACACTCAACGCTTAATATCTTGGCGTATTGATTACTAGTGAGATTTTTACAAATACTTCACTGAAAACCGCATCAAAATCGGTAATCAGTCGTTGTTTTTGTAAAAAAAAATATACATAAAACGCACGCTGTTCTATCGTGAAGCACTACATCGTGACTACAATTGTATTAAACGGCGCATCATTCCCCGCCCCTCCGTCCAAAGGTTTTTGAGAAAGTGTTGCTAATTGGAAAATTTTAAGGCCAAATCGGATAGAGTTGGGAGTTCTGTTATATATCTTAAAATCAGGGCGAAATGGAGTCAGGTAGAGTTGTCTGTTTATCTTATTTTGATATAATTTTGTTTTAAAGAATGCCTCTGAATCTTATTTTGAAATTAATAATTTTTGTTTTCATAGTGTTTTGTCACTATACAAACTAGAACGGTAGCACAGAATATGAAATAATACTAGTCACAGTTGCTTTTTGCAAGTGCAATTTATGAATAATTTTGTTTATATAAATGTCAAGATTGTTTACATTATTCAACAAGCAAAGAAAACACGGTTTGCAATGGTCTCGCGACTGTCCGCTAACGTAATTCGATTTCCACAGAACTAAAGAACGTTTTCTCAGAAAATACGTGTTAATTTTTCCCATTCGCCTCGAGGGTTTGTACAGAAATACCGATCAAGTTAGTAAAGGAAAATGAGGGCAATTGTCGTTTGTCCTACAAAAACAAGTTTTGCCCGCAGGCTATTTCACCACACTACAAATGCCAGGAAGGTAATCTTTATATGCTTGAGTATTGTTCAAGTAATCACGATATTTTTGAAAGATGAAATAAGAAACCAAAAATTGCGTACAGGCGGTTTTCTGGTTGCTGTGCCTTAGTCTGAAGCAAGATTTTTGATATTGCGCGTAGACAATTTCAATATTTTGATTTTCTGATGCATCGATTTTAAAAGAACGTTAAAAGAACGTTAAGTTACGTAAGTACGTAGCTAAATCTTTGAAAAACATTTCTAATTTTTTAAGCTTGATTCAAACATTCTTCCCAATCAATAAATACACGAAAATACCAATTTTGTGTCAGCATTTTTCGAGCGCCACATGGTGGTTTTACATGGAACATGTCGAGACTTCCGCGCCTGGTTTGAATCCCGCCCGTGCGCAATTTTTGGTTTCTTATTTCATCTTTTAAGAATACAAATATGACACTGTCAGTGTTAAAAAAATAATCTTAACCAATCACGATATTTATTGAGAAGTTAAATGTGAATCTAGATCGCAATCGATTAATTAAACTTTTTGTTAGTGACTATTTAAATTGTTTAAAACTATGACAATTTATTTGATTAAAGGGCGATTTTACCGTCGATAAAAAAGCAGAAACAAACGAATAGTTCAAATATGTAAAGTCGTTTCGTATGAAATAGTGAACATATTAACGCCAATGGGAAGATAGTGCCATCCACGAAGGCGCGCGCCGTTCATTTTTGATTGAGGAAAGCTTGGGGTATGGGGTGTGTGCCATATATAAAAATATGAAATAATAAATTTTTAACAGTTATATTCATTATCAAATATTGGCAAAATCTTGCACAAATGTACCATATATAAACGATTAGGACGAAAGGCGGGGCGCGCCTTCGTGGATGGCACGTACTATACCCATCACAACTTAGACAGTGACTGACAAATGGTACTACCACTATAGCATTTTTAATTTAAACCTAGATGTTTCTATATTCCAAGAACTTAACTATCTCATAAACTACAGATTGCAAAACATTTTATCGTAAATACGACGCATGGACTGATAGTTATTGCAAATATTTTAGCGTACACCTACCCGCATTCGCATTCCCTAACACTCTTTAATTTATTGGCTCTACCGCAGTCTACTGCATTATCCATTTATTTTTCCACATTGTGGGGTATATTAGATTTAATGGATAATCTAATGTATTCTATTTCTTCTATCGCTCTGAAATCTAGGCACTGAATCTCGTAAGTGAGAGTAACCGCGTAACTTCCACTTTGACAACTTATGTCAATGCTGCTGGTACAAGTCAGTGTTACCAATCTTATTAGTCAAAAAAATCTCGAAGCACTTAGAATATGCATGTTTTAATTATTTATTAATTTCTTAATAACAACTTCGGATTCAATTTTTATTTGGATACAAATTACTAAGATATTTTTTGTTGGTGGATACCAAACCTGGCTATTTTCATTATATTTTTAGGATATTTTATATTATAAAGAACGGTTTTTTTTCTTTATATATTTTTATTGGTGATAATAACAAGCAAGGAGACATAAGTGTCCAGGTTATGTGTATAATGTTATATTTAAATCATGTGTTTACGATAAGGATAAAAGAGCCAGAAACTATTATTTTTGTAAAAGACGGTTTTTTTTCGACCATCGCCATCCTGTCATTCTTAAATTAACTTGGTAGGTTTATACTCATATCTGACAAGTCTGGCGTAAGCCGTGGGAAAAGTTGCCGGGCGGTGTGTAAGCACCTTTTGATGTTGACAGAAACAGCAAGACGAGTTGCCATTTTAACCTCGGGATTATAATGTCAAGGTGGGTACTTACCAACGTTACGCGGCGTAATGTTACATTCACATCGAGCGTGCTACGGATAGAGCATGTTACGCTGTGTTCTAAAACCGGCGTAACATGCTCGTCGAAACTCTATACAAACCCACGTAACAGTCAATGGATTCGCCAAAATACCGTTACCGTACAGTTTCTCCGTAACACGACGTACTGACTGCACGAATGCTCGCTGTGTAACATGTAACATTACAACTCGTAACGTTGGTCAGTACCCACCTTTACGCGAACAAAGTCGACAACAGCTATATAGAGTCATTCACTCATCAGGATTCCGCTCCTTACGGCAACTTAATAGTACTTTGGCGGTGCGCCAATTAAAGCGTTTATTCATGAGCAGAAACATACAAATTGACAAATTGTAAACATAACATCAAAGAAATGATGAGATCGACTGAAAAGCTGATTGAAATAGCTCACAAGTTTTACTACGGGTGAGCTCGCTCTATCGTAAGCTCTGTCTTATGAGTTGATAATATTACCACGAATAGAGAAGCTATGCAAAGTAAAAAATGTGTCGCAACTTCATGACAAGATTGTGACGTATTCCTGGAAATTTGAATGTCGAATTTGAAACCGTTTGTATTGCCAAGTGGCGTCAAATCATGGCGCAAGAAATTTGTTCGTGGTGTCAGCTCCATACGCTAGAAATAGTAGGTAGTTCAATGGTCTTATATGTTTTACAAAGTCTGAATAAGTTCCCATAGCATTACTGTCCGCATTTGAATTATTCGTTCGATAGCGAATATTTTTCGTTGGTGAAACAAGCCCTATTACTCTGAGACTGGCAGTCAAACAATTTCAAATTGTTACAAAGAGGCATGCTTTTAATATTTATTATCTGGTTTAATTGATAATGAGTATTTATTTATCAGTCCGTAATGATCCGAGTACTATTGATCTCTATTTCTTCAATAAGAAAAACAACTTAACCTTTAAATAAATGATAATAATTTATTAATTACATACCTTCATTTAACGTACTGTATATTAGGAAGTAGGCCAAAACTAGGTAAAAAAGGAAAGGACCTATTATATCTATAGTAAAACTTACACTTTTAAATGTTCAACGAATACATATCAAAGCACACAAACTGTTTTTTGATAGCTATGAGAGTTAGAAGTATTTATATTTTGTATCTTGAACTGTATTTCGTTATAAACTAAAGCAAATAATAAATAGTTTATCTTACTTATTCTTAGTTTATTTTGGCCGCGTTTTATAGTTCTTGCAAAATTACGTTCAAACTAAAATATCTTGTTAAAAAGTTAGCGAAGAAGAACATAAATACTCACCGTTATTTACAGGTCTACAAAGTCCACATACTTTTCACCGCAAAACAAATGAACGATCAAACGTATTACAATTTCACTTTGTTCACCAAGTTCTTTATTCGAAAAGTTTTGAATTTCGAATCGTCCGCGATCGCGTAGCTGTAGCAATGTGCGTCGCTGGCTACACGACGATGGAGACTGAAAGCCGGTGAGCCACGCGGCCACACTGTAGTGCAACGACTTTATGGGCGATGCTCGTACGGAGTGATTCATTGATACAAGGTTTGACTTTATAATATACTTTAGGTGCATTAATGATACCAAAATTATTAAAAGAAAACAGGTAAAAGCTACCTATACGAAGTACCCATCATACAAGAAATAACGACTTCATTGAAACAAAAACACGGAGTAAAATCGATTACTTACTTACGTCAATAATAACGTGATATCACAATTCCTTAATATTGCGCCTGTTTACTAAGTTAATAACCAAATTGCTGTCAGTTTTATTTCAGTTTAGTAGCAAACTGAAGTGATGAAGTGTCATGATTAAATCATTAAAATGCACTTGGTTACAGAATTTCAATTCATCTTGAAATCAATTTATCAAACTTCTGCAGTTACTATGAATGCCGCATTTGAAGTCGTCGGGCTATACCTATGATCCGGTGACAGCGCGCGACGTTCAGCAGGTACCACGTAAATAAATTTATCTCGTCTATGGTAATTGATTTATTGTTTTTAAAATTCGAACGTCGTCGCGACGTCATGTCACGACTGTTGATGCAATTCACATACTTCATTTTGTTTTGACGTATTTTGTTGAGGTCTTACGTAATTTCAGGTAAGAACGAGCAACTATTGAATGATTTCAGAAAAAAAATACGCTGAAAATAGTTTCATTTTATATGCGAGCCATGATTTTGAACCTATTTTGATAAAAAAAAGCTCACATATGATAGTATTAATTAATTATAACTCTAAAAACGCTATGAACAATTTCGATTCTGATGCATTCATAGTTTTTGGTTAGTCAATGAAGAAACAATATTAAATTTAACAATTTCTGTGGGGATCGTCACTGAACGTGTAATATTTACAAATTCACTCAATTTAACGCTTCTCATAGAGGTTGAAATTAGATCGGTGCAGACTCAATGAGGGATATCGCGTATGAATTCGCCGCTAGGGGCGCTTGTGTAGCGAGAGGTCTCCGAAATGTCAAATGTCACTGTTTGTGGGTTAGATGTGCGGGTTTATTTATTGTTTCGAATATTTAGCAACTATTTTCATTAATTATGGCAAATACTATTGACGGATCAATGAATGAGTGTGTTTTAAAAGGGGGGCAATAAAAATAAATGTTAAATCATTAATAAATTGTGTACTTACTCCTCTTTTCCTAAAAAAGCTTGACTGCGGCACGCCCAATGTATTGTAATATTAAGATTCAATGGCAAACTTATTTTTTTATCCCTCACACCACGAAAGCACCATAAAAGCTATATTCTGGACCTCACGCGACAGTGGCGCCAACTAGTGAGCACGAAAACGGTAGCCCTCATTAAAAAATTTAAGTACCCATTTATCGAGTTCAATATTTGTTTCTAAAGAAAACCGTCCTAATGGGTCAATCCTATTATAATTATAAGAGTACTAAAGAGTGGAAAAAGAAATGAGAAAAGGGTACGGTCAAGCACTCAGTTATTTTATTTTTTTCAAAGCTTAATTGGATAGACAAGAACGATTTGGACCCTCGCGTTATAGTTAATATTTATTTAATAAGTAGACACTTTCCATGTGGGTCTACCTTGTTTCGCAGAATTTTTATTGTCATAATTTTATTTGGCATATCATCAAATAGCATAATCTTCCTTTCGCAGAACATCAATTCGCATTCACTCATTTATCAGACGTTCAAAACGCATAATCGTGTAAGCTAGAATCATCTTTAGGCAGAAATGTAATATTCATAATAGTCTTAAAGCTCGTCTCGCGTGTCTGCGAGACTTCGTGGTAGTTTTATGTTCTTTTATGTTTTATGTTATATTTGTTTAAATATTTATAATACTTACAGTTTCCCGCGGCTTCTTCACCCGCATAAATTTCACAAAATATAGATATGTATTTTTGAGCTTCTCTTCTCACAAATTAGTGTGTACATATCGACGGTTCCCGGGCTATTTGTATGAAGCGACATTTTGGGCGAAATTGACTTATATACATATTTGGAATCAGCGAATTTTTCCGCGTCGTTTGAGCTGGGTTTGGTGACGATTTGGGCACTTTTTTGTCGCTCAATACATTCGCATTTTCGAGGCCTATTTTGCACTGCGATGTATGTACCGACACAAAATTTTGACAAATTTAGGAACTGTGTACTTAAGCTCACTATGAAATACCAGAGAGTTATTTAAACCCTCTTTCCTGGATCAACAATTTACAGACAATGTACGTTAAACCAATTAGCCTCACCTTATAAATATTTTGAAATGTCGCTTCATACATTTAGCTTTACTTTATGAATACATAAGATTGTCGCATAATACAATTAGCTTAACCCTACAAATACATAGTAAAGTCGCTTCATACAATGAGCTTTACCTTATAAATTTATCTGCTTATTTCAGAAAACTTAATTACTCAGGCACGATTAGGAACAAATAAGTAAAAATGAAATCGGCGCTTAAACAAAATAGGCTATACACCACGAAAATGTATGGTATATGACATTTAAATCATTAGGTCAGGTATGAAATGAACAACTCTTCAATTTCATGCATTTAGCCTGGAGCTATTATTTTCAGTACTAGGCGGTTAAGTCATTTAGCCTGGAGCAAGAATTAAAAAACCTAGGCGGATAAGTCATATAGCCAGGAACAACAAATACTTATCCTAGGCGGTTAAATCATTTGGCCTGGAATAAAAAAAAAAAAAAAAAGGATCACTTTGTATTAAATGACCTGTATCTTTGTTAATAATAGGAATATCAGAAAAAAACCTAATCAGATTATGCAGAGTATGTAACGTAATCAATAAATATCTTTTTTTTTTCAAAATTTAACAAATTGCGGAAGTTATGTTTTTTTTTTCAAAAATCAAAACTTTAAACAGCTCTGGTGTAAAGTTTACAAAATGTCGCTTAATACAAATAGCCCGGGAACCGTCGATATAATATAGCAAGTAAGAGTTGAATTTGCGAAACGATGTAACTCATTCTTATGAACTTTCCTAAAGCACATGTTTTGGCTTACAGTTTAGTTTTAATTATATTTTGTAAAAAAATTGTTTCACCTCAACTGTAAACTGTTTTGTGTTCTAATAAAAAAAAAATAAAAAAAAGCAGAATCGTCCTAACGCAGAAAGTTCACAGATAGAATCGTCTTGAGGCATACAATTCGAATATATGGTCATTAATAGGCAGAATCATCCTATCGCAGAAAGTTTACAGTCCGAATCGTCTTTTGGCATATTTTTCATATTTAAAATCATTACAAGGCTAACTACCATATGGTTTTTAGGGTTCCGTAGCCGAATGGCAAAAAACGGAACCCTTATAGTTTCGTCAAGTCTGCTGTCTGTCTGTCTGTCTGTCTGTCTGTCTGTCCGTCCGTATGTCACAGCCACTTTATTCTGAAACTATAAGCATCACATAGCTGAAACTTGGTAGGTAGGTGTATTTTGTTCACCGCTTTCCGATTCAGATACAAAAAGTTAGAAAAAATAATATTTAAGGGGGGGGCTCCCATACATGAAACTAAAACCTAAAATTTTTTTTTACTCAAACCTATCCGTGTGGGGTGTCTATGGATAGGTCTTTTAAAATGATGTTGAGGTTTCTAAAACCATTTTTTCTAAAAGTGTAAGGTTTGAGATATAGCCGCTTCCAAAGTGGTAAAATGGGCGTCCCCCCCCATCTAACTTTTGAATTAAGACAGTGAAAATTTTGAAAAAAATATATAATGTAGATCTCAACAAAAACTTGCAAAGAAAATTGGTTTGAAGGAGATCGAACCAGTAGTTTTTGAGATATTGCACATTTTTATCAACCGCAAATATAACTTTGTCTTTCATACAAACACTATGAAAAACAAAGTTATTTTTGCCGTCGCAATATATTGTGATGTTTTCGTCAAGTGCAAGTAAGTGGACTGGGTGGCACGGAACCCTCAGTGCGCGGGTCCGACACGCACTTAACCGGTTTTATTTCTCTGTGTATCCCAAGTAGTTCTATCTCAGCAATACTAACATACAACATGCATGGCAAATCAAACATGCGGCATGCAAGCAAGCATTCAGCATGCAAGCAAGTATGCAGCATGCAAGCAAGCAAGCAAAGCATGCAGCAAGCAAGCAAGCATAAAGCATGCAAGCAAGCGTGCAGCAAGCAAGCATGCAACAAGCAAGCAAGCAAGCATGCAGCATGCAAGCATGCAACATGCATGGTTTCTGTCACGGCTCCGGCGCTGCGGGGCTCCGGCAGTCCCACGCGAGCTTATCGTCGCAGATGGTTTTCGCTCACCACCTGCTCCTCAGCTCGCGGGCTGCCTCGCCCCTCCGCGCCTACGCGATTTTGAATTACACTCTAGGGGTGGGGCAAACAAGACTGCGTGGAGTCGGTTTTGCACCGATTCGTTTCTGTCACTAACTTTTGTATCACAACTTAATTACTTTTTAATTCAATTTTTGGGTAAAATACTATTTAAAAGAAATAGCAATATGCGTAGTGAAATTATTCTAAACGAAATTCTGCTTTCTTCATAGTATGCCTAGTCAAATTATGCCAAATTTATCGTACTTAATAAACATTATGCTTAGCGAAAGTATGCCAAGTAAAATTTTGCCAAAGGTAATTATGCCTTATAAATTTCTGCTATCTTAAAAGTATGCCATTGTAAATTCGGGCATATAAATATTCGACCAAACGATAATCATGCTAACAAAAAATTCTGCCTGAATAATATTCGACTAAAGAAAATTATGCCAAGTGTGTTATGCCAAGTGACTTTCGGAGCAAAAAGATTCTGCCAGATAGAGGGAACACTTTCCATGTGTGTGTTGTGGTAAGTCGATAAATGGGTACTAGCATTAACTTACTTGGACATTGTAAAACAAGGCCAAGGTCGTAAAATTAATTATTTCTGCAATGGATAATCTGTGTAAAAAAAAATATTTGTAGAGCTACACTCTTCGATTAAACCGATTTAGATTTCTTATCCTAATTCGACATTTACATGATTTCTGAGTGGCGTAGATTTTGCTCGTGCAAAGTAAAATCAATCGATAAATTACCCTGTAATATCTCTAAAACACACTCGTTTCGGATAGAAACGTGAATTGTGTCCAAAAGATAAGCCAACTGCTTGTCCAGTCGGCGGCCAACGATAACAATTTATCGACTGTTTGTTTTGAGAAAAACTTCAGGGCCCCAATTCTCATGCAGTTCGCATTCGAAATAAGTTCACTAATCGAATTTCCTTTTCCGAAGAAAATACAGTGTTTGTTTGCAGTAACCTCTATGCATTTCGTTTTCTTCCGTGCTAGTTTTTTTGGGTGTGGATATACTACTTGTTTTTTTGGATAAAATGGGTTAACTCAAGTACGGAAAAAGTACAATTGAAATGAGAATCGGGACCCAGATTTTAGTGATATGAAAGCTATAATAAACGCACAAATTGGATGTTGAAATTGTTTCCGAAGTTAAAGTAAATTTTCATCCATTTCGTTTTCAATAGCTGTGTGTAATATATGTATGTAGGCCTCGGGGTTTGGATAAGTAATAAGCCAGGATTGGTAATGCTTCTTGTATATTTATAAGTCTTTTGCAATAATTGTAACTAGGAACGTCTTTCCCGTCTTGCATCCATCTTATGAACAAAACACTATCGTAATTCCTCTCATTCCAAACATATTCAAATCTTACGTCTCGCTCACACACATTCTTTCATGACGACATCTATCGTTCTAAAATCCATCCTACATGTATAACATTATGTACGATTTTCATGCCCTATTGTTCTTTTTAATAGCTACAATGAATTTTCCCACAAATTTCACTCCTAGGGGCAGCATTTTCTAAGTAATCATGCTATACCTAGCGAGTTTTCAGTTACCCAACGGTGAGATAAATCTAACAACAAGCTGGATTTTACAACTTAAAGCGTAGGTAATAAATAAAAGGTATAATAAAAAGTAAGTTTATAAATTTTATCTTTAAACATTACTTAAGTCTAGGACGCAACTCCATCAACTTAGTTTTGTCCATTTATTACAGTTAACCAGACAGCATTTTTTGGAATCAAAATGTACGAAGATAAAACAATAATTTTCGAAAATGTATGAAGAAGAACCTATTTCATAAGAACATTCCCGTTACTGCCTAATTTTGAAAAATAATCGCAAAATGGATGTGTAAAAGTTTAGCTGATAAACAGTAACTTAGCTATAAATATTTGTTTACAATTAGTTAGTTTGTATAATATTTTTCATCTCTCCCGTTCGGAAAATAGCACTTTCCTGTGTAGATAGCCGGGTGGAAAATAGCTTATCCATCCCTAGGGTGGAAAGTAATTTAGTTTTAATTGGCATGGTATAGAGTCAAGGCATGCAGTCAAAGCTTGGATCAAAGATAATTGAGTCAAATCATATTATAAAAATAATAATCATTTTTGCTTAGCTATACATTGAAAAACATGTTTATTATGATCGTTGATATAAAAAAAATTCAATTGATTCAATCTATAATTAAAATATACATTTACTAATCTGTGATTAAAATATTCGGCTTCCCGCCATAATACCAAGATGACACTTTTTTTTTACATTGTCAGTGTCATTTTTTCTTTTTGAAATCTATGCCTACTTTTTTAAATTTTGACAATTATTATCTGTGGGGAAAATTCGATCGATATTTTTTACAAGGATTTTAATTATTTCATATCGTCTGCTTTTTCGTACTGTTTTCATGTATTCGTGTCGTTATTATTTCTAATCATGTTAGATGTTTGGAGAACTGTAAATTAAAACTGTCTTTTTGTGCAAAAACTTGAGTTTTCCTTTCTCGCTGTACTACATAATACCTGACCATGTCATCTACAACCACTATTGTAAATTTAATGTTATTCCTCACAGTCAAAATGAAAAATAGTATGTTTAACTCGGGTGAAAGCACCATTTCACTCTCGAATTATTGGCGCTCTCACTTCGTTCGAGCGCCAGAAACATCTCGAGTGAAATGGGTCGCTTTCTCCCCTTGTATAACAATCTACTATTTACAGTCCGTTCAACTTAGCTAGTCAAATATTGTATTAGTATACAAATTCGTTATAGAATAAGATAAACACAAAACTCACGTAATTAATGAACCGTTGAACACTGAGATCTTTTTGAATAAAATAGTTAATTAATTAATTATATTGATTAATTTGTTAATTAATTATATTCACTTATATTATTTTAAAAGTAATGAAAAGATTGTTTACAATGTTCGACTGGCAATTTATTTCATCTTATAAGATTTCGAAAAGATTGTTTACAATATTCGACTAGCAAATTTAAACGGAATGTACTTTGTTAATTAATTGACAAGTTTGAAATTCTCTCCATACATTTTGTGTCAAAATTGTAAACTCCAAAAAACATTATTTGAGCGGCCAAACTATAACCTACTCATGCTCTGCACCTTAATCGGATAGCGTTAGTCAAACATATTGATGAGAAACAAATGAGGGCTTTATAAAAAGGGTTCTACATTTTCTGTGCGCAACAAACATTTACGGCCTTACCACAAATTTATAAATAAACAAGGTTTGAACAAATGTTTAAATGCTATGCGGCTAAAATGAAATGTTTGTCACCCTTATGTCATTTGACTTGATTGACGTTGATTTTATACTAGCCATATTATATTTAACTCGTCAAGTATGTGTAAACGAGACACAATAAAAATTCCATTGTTATGCGACTCTCGGCATTCGTTTGATACCTGACTGATTACACAGTGTTCGAAACCTTGTTTAATTATTTGTAGTAAGGCAGTTAATCACCCAAATCTGGAAATAGTTGGACACAGAATAAAGGCTTGAATATTTTTATCAACGCTATGTGTAAAAAACGCATAAAGAGTGAAGAGCGTAGGATCACAACTATGTAAATAGAAGAATCCGCCAGAGAACAAAGCTACTCGCCCGTTACAATTCTGCATTCGTTTCTCTTTCGCTGCACCTGTGACTAATAATGTTAGTGGACGTGAAACTAAAGATCTTCGGTTCATTTCACTTACCTAGTTTAGCTGTCGGTAGTCGGTAGCTGAATACTTCATCATTATCAGCCAAATGACGTCCACTGCTGTACATCGATTCGCATCGCTTGGCATCTTTAAAAAATCGAAAAAAAAATGTTTTTTTTTTGAGATTTACGTAAAAATCTTCTCAATCAATAAATACACGATAGCACAAATTTTGACTCAGCGTTTTTCGAGCGCCATCCGTTGTTCGACAGAGAAATTATGTCGAGACTTCCACAACTGACTTGAAATAACTGGAGCTATTCTTGGCCCCGGTATTAGTCGCTCGCAATTCAAGCCTTATTAAATAATTAAGACTGAAATAGATATCACGAATGTGGGAACCTCTGAAATAAGCCTTCTACCCTACTCTAAGCGATTTGATGATGTACTTATATTATATAAAAAATCCGTTAATTAATACACATAGCTTCCGACTTCGTAACGCCTTTTGCAAGATCATTTGGAATAAACTCATAACTTTGCAAGTGTACGCATGTTTACTCGGATTTCTCTGAAACGCGAAGTATTTTTAGTTGAATCAGGAATATTTCAACTTAGGGTTCAAAGTGCACTTAATGGCAATAAACAAATTTGAATTTAAAGTAAGTTTAATTTAAGTTGGTCCTATAGTTTTTGAGATATAGGTAATTGCTATCTGTTCTTCACGGTATGTATACTCCTCCCCATTGGGACTTGATATGCCTGCAGGGATATTTAACTGGTCCCGATTTGTAAATTGGTTATAAATAGTTCTTTGAAATGCAAGTGAAATCAGTCCTAATATCGATAGGTACTGAATGTTTTAAAGTCCGTTTTTCTTTTACTTGGCATATATTGTAAACAATCTTGATAATCTTTTTTATTAAAGAAATGACTCATTTGAACATAACACAAACACTCAACACACAACCTACATAGGTAATTCATCGTTGAAATAGCTTATTAAGTATGTTTTTTCACTGATATTAAAAGTTACAAAAATATTGTTTACAATATTGAATAAGCAATGAAAAATTGACTTTAACACATTCAGTGCCTATGGATATTAGGACTGACTCCGCTTGCATTTTAAAGATAAACGGATTTTACAAGCTAAAGGCGGACTTTCGATTGGTTGTTTGGATGCGCTAATCAGAATCATTACTGGTTCAAATAAAAAAAATATATGTATTAGAAAGTGCATCTGCGAGATACTTATCTATCATGGGCATTTCATAAGTCAGAAATTGGCTTCCATTATAGAGAACTATCACAAAACTCGGCTAATATTGTAAATTTTTCCTTACACTCCTATTTCAGTTTTAAGCCGCCCAGTAGAAAATAATCCCATTAAATTATAACAAACGGCATTCCTTAGTAATCTGAGATACCTTTGACCCAGATCTGTCAAAAACTGACCCATATTGGTATACAAAGACCCCTCCCACGACCAAAGGATTTTTGCAAGGCGTTTGTTGACGACGAAGGACAACGACTGACGAAGAATTAAAATGAATATTATACCTTAGATAGATGATTGTAATAAAATACTCTGACCAGAGCCACGGCCAATAAGCGAGCGAGATTTAATGAGGTTCAAATTCAGCTTTATTGTATATTTTTTTTATATTTATTTAGCATTAAAAAAAACTTAATAATAAAACATTTAAAAGACATTGACAAAAACCACTGAGGTTTGTCTGCAATGCCGCATCAGTCTTACGTCTCTAAAAATATTTAATACATTAATTAATACATTACATTGTAAAGCTAACACACGTTGACACCATTTATTCGATAGCCAATGTAGCTTTATCAATTAGCATTAAGTTACTCTCATAACAATTAATTACAGAAATATTGCAGGTGAATTCTGTTATGTTAAGTACAAATATTTAAGTTTCGTTTTGATATATTTTTTTTGTTAAGTTTTGTTTGTAATGGGGGGGTATCTTGTTGATAAAACGCGGTACAAGATAACGTGTAGTTCGCTCCCCGTACATATTGTTTGCTCGTGACGTGCATAAGCGCTCACTAGCCATGGAACGGTATAACTAGCGATCCCGACAAACTTCTTTTCTTTCCCTCGGCGGCCCCATCCCCGTTGCGTCCTATATTTCATCACCGTTTAAACCTTCCCTGGACTTCCACGAATATTTCAAGAAATCAGCCTAATCGGTTTAGCCCGTTCTCAAGTTTTAGCGAGACTAACACAAATAACAATTCATTTTTATTTTATATTATATAGACTAGCGATCCCGGCGAGCTTTGTTTCGTGTTCCTCGGCGGCCCCGTCCCCGTATTCTATATTTTGACACCGTTTAAACCTTCCTTGGATTTAAACGAATATTTAAGACCAAAATCAGCCAAATCGATTCAGCCGTTTCCGAGTTTTAGCGAGACTAACACAAATAACAATTCATTTTTATTATATAGATATATTAGTTTTCAACATGATGATTAGTCAATAAGGTCAAAATAATATGGTTTTTAGATGCCCAGTGCTGGAAGTCTGAAGCAGGATTTTGACATTTCGCGTAGACAATTCAATATTCTGATTTTCTGCTGCATCGAATATCCTTTCATAAATCTTTAATAATATCATATCTGACCCTGTCATAGGTATAGATAGTGCCATTCACGAAGGCTCGCGCCGTTCATTTTTAAATGAGAAAAGCGCGGGGTGTGGGTTGTGTGGCAAAAATTAAAATATTTAATAATGAACCTTTAATAATTGTAATTAATATTACATCATCAAATATTGGAAAAAGCTTGCACAAATGTACTATAAATTATAATAGCGTTAGATGTCGCGCGCCTTCGTGGATGGCACTATCTATATCAAGGACTTATTAATGTATTGAGCCATTTGAGTTTTAGCAGAATATCGAAGACGAGATAATCGATTACAAATCCCAAAAGAAATGGTTGAGTGAGCGCGCACGAACATGTTACTTTTAGCACAGATTACCTAAAAGGTACCAGTATTATTTAGGACTAACGGTCGGTGACATAAAATAACATTCAATAACTTGGTTTTAAAGTTTTTGGACATAAGACAATGTAGCTTCAAAACATAATCGTCATTTGTATCAGATTGTACGAAAATTTAATAATAGTTTATGAAAACGAGTATTTATTAATTTTCAGGGTACTTATGATTTGGTAGCTCTCATTCTAATGAGGTACAAAAATAAAATTTCCAAAACCCTTTCATTTATAAAACTTTTTTAGACAACAACAAGCACTTCCAAGAACTTTCCCAGAAACAAGCAGATTGGCCTCAAATTGGGTAAACAATTAATTTTCCATAAAAAATACTCAAGTATTTTTTGCTCATCCATCACATAAACATTTGCCCTTTGCGGGATACGTACTCGCGACCGCCGGCATAGTAGTTAGTTTGGCTGATGTGATTTCCGCACTTTGCCTCACGATTGGGCCATTATACGTATTCGCAGGCATAGTAGTTAGGAGCGCTAACCACTACACCTAACGCGTCGTCGTATAATACGAAATACTACAAAGCTTTTTCTTGCTGGCCCTATTTATTTTTATTTTATTTTTTTAATATGATATGGGTTTGCTTTTGTCTCTAGACTATACCAAAGGCATAGACCGAAGCCTGTTCACTCGTTTTTTTTTTAAATTTCATGGTTATAGACCTATCAGTATGGAAACACAGACGCGGGTAGAGAGTTCCACTCTTGCTGTGCGCATTATGAAAGTTGAAGAGAAGCGCTTTGTTCGAGTCAGTGGAATATCAACGAGGTATGGGTGGTAGTAATATCGATACAAATAAGAACATTACCTAAGTATGTACGGTCTAAGTTTCACACGCTTAACCACCATAAGAGCCAAAGCTCTTGCACCTCACGTCGTCTTGTGTTTCAAGTGTAGTGTGCAAGCGATTTTAGTTGAAAAGTGGTAAGGCGCGAGATAGCTCGACCTTACGTCTAGCCATGCGACGACTGGCTTTCTGTTAGAGTTTAGTGTCAAGGGTAAACCCATTTCAAATAAATAATGAAAACATCTGAAAAAAACTAATTACTCTAATCCAAAGTAAACAAAACCTACATGCATGAGTGAGTTTTTATTTTTGTTAAAAATGAGAATACATTTTAAAAGCTGTTTTATCTTAGCTGAAGCTGTCAATGTGTCCAGTTTCCATAAGTAGGGGCTAATGTTCCCTAGGGCAGCAATACGTTGCTTTTAATTTGTAGGTACTCCTAAATTTATTTATATGAAATTTTATAAACTGTTTGAAGTTAAAGTTAAGTAAAGAAGGTAAACCTCTTTGCTGCCAGTCTACAAGCTTATTTTAAAAGCCTTTTAGGAAAACTTAAGTAAAAATGAATTAATATTAAGGCAACATACCGAGAATGAATAGCTAAACATATGAAAATTATTCAACGAATGCTAGAATAATATGCTCTTATCAGACCGATGGTATCGTAGCGGGGCTTTTCCTTCTAGTTTAGGGACATATTTCACGAGAACTGTAATGGTTCACGATAAAAATATAACTTAATAAGATTACAGAAACCCTCCGCCTTCTGATTTGTTTGATTAAATTAAATTAAAGAGGCCATTCATCGAATACTTCCGAAAGACGGCTTTGTGACTGTTTCTTAGCAATCAATTTGGTATCTCAAATCAAATAACGTTATTACAGTAAATATAATTAATTATTAATAGATAGTATTGGTTTGTGAAGTAGGTACATAAGTATAAAATATAGGGATTTAGACATTTACGCTGGACTAAAAATTAAGTTGTAACTGTATGTACTGTATAATCTATCTAGAAAAATTAACAAACTCTATGGTCGCTCTCTTTTGGTGCTACTTTCTGAGCTTGTATATAGTAACCCGGAAAATCACAGTTTTATTGCGATGTAACTAGGAACAACGCCATCTGTTGATTTATATGAAAACTGAACGTATGCTACTTGAACAGAGTATATTTCTAAGATAAGTAACTATTCAAATTAACGCGTCGCCCACACAGGTAAAAATGAACTTTAGAGCTTCGAATTTAGCACCCTTACAAGGGCAGTAAAAATATTGTGCCAGATTTGACCTAAGTCGATCCTACCAAATAAAAACAACTGACCTAACTGGCATTTCAAATCATCTGGTTAAGTCCATTAGTAAATATATCACAACACCGTTAACTCACATTTTTAAACTCAGCCTTTCTTTTGGCGTCTTCCCTACTATTTGGAAAACTGCCACAATTACTCCAATCCATAAAGACGGGCCTGCTGATCTACCATCTAATTAAAGGCCGATTTCCCTTCTTAGCACCTTCTCTAAACTTCTCGAGAAATTAATGAACAAGACCTCCTGGACAATTTCGGTAATAAAATGTTGTGTGACTCAAACTGGAAGCAACAGATCAACATAGATATGTGGATCTGTTCAAGCTTCCAAACACTTGTACAAAATTTCGTATCTAAGTGTATGTATGTTTGTATAATTGTATGTTGTCGCACAATTATGGACCTACAGAGTCTCCAACTAAAAATATTAACCAACCAATTTAATAAATTAAACCGCCTTCAAAAATCTGACATTAAACAAACAAACAATGTGTGTAGTCTACAGTTGTAGACTGTTGGTGTACGTAAGCTTGACATTATGCACCGACTCCAAATGAATTTGTTTCTTCTATATATAATTTTTATTTATTATTAAATTGGTTGGTTAATATTCTAGTTGAAGACTCTCTGTAGGTACATCATTGTGCGATTGGATATTAGTTTTGTTTTTCCATCGCGCATAACGGCGCTCACACTTTGATATGACTTACAAAATAATATCACTGTCGAAATATTGCTAGTGTTTGATATGGAAATGCAATCGCTATATTTGCAAGCCCTTGGAATAAAAAGATCCTCTGACTACTCCCAATAAGTCCATCTGATGACATGAAATCTTATGCATAGAATAATATTGATATTCCTAAGTAATCTATCTATACAAATACTTTATCAATATAAACTTATCATATCATTACTTGAGACCTTATTATTTTTTTATTAAATAACAGAAAAAACAAATTTACTTAGAAATAACTCTTAACCTAAAGAATAAATGAAAGAAAAACCTTATTATCATACTATTAAACTTGAATGGAGATTTGGCCACAAGATAAAGCTTGTTAGCCTTATGCTGATGTTTCATAACTTATTTACTTTGATTTGAGCTCACAGAATGTAGTCAACAAATCTGTCAAGATAGATTTGTTTAAGGACGCTAAATAAGTAAATCCTTTTTGGATAGTCTCTCTAATTCAATTAAGTATAATATTTATATAAAACTTTAATTGATACGACAAACATTTAGGTCCCTTAAGCAAAGTCCTATTAATATTATAAATGCGAAAGTTTTTAAGATGGATTATGTTTGTTACTCTTTGAAAAGCTATTGCATGGTTTTTGATAAAACTTAATATAATTCAAATTCAAGTTTTTTATTCAGACATCAATAAGAAAATTGCTAATTTGTCACTAAAGCAGAGCGGTTTAACTGTCAAAACTGCATCGCATTACGCACCCAGTCCATACAATTAAAAAGAAAAGAAAAAAACATACAGCCACCAATTTACACAACAAAATCAATAAAAACAATAAATTATACTCTTAGCTCATACATCGGAATAGCACATACGCTACACGTACATTGTGATATTTTTTTAAATCCGACTTTACGCGAGTATAGCCGCAAGGAACCGCTAGTTCATAATAAAGTGAGTAATTTATCATTTAATCAAATAGAAATAGATTCTACATATCAATAGACACGTCGCAATACAATTTATTATGATTACTTTCTGATTGTAAAATGTGACTGGCAATTTTGCCAAATGACAGTCTATACAATTAAAAAAAACCAGCTAAGTGCGAGTCGGACTCGCGCACTGAGGGTTCCGTGCCAACTTTAACTGAATTAGGGATACTTACTTCCACTTAGCCAAAATACCACACTATTTTGTTGACCGCAAATATAACTTTGTTTTTTATAGTGTTT
Source organism: Pyrausta aurata (assembly GCA_963584085.1). Taxonomy (NCBI): domain Eukaryota; kingdom Metazoa; phylum Arthropoda; class Insecta; order Lepidoptera; family Crambidae; genus Pyrausta; species Pyrausta aurata. The sequence continues at coordinate 9,270,546 of OY757270.1, read as the reverse complement.
GTATGAAAGACAAGTTATATTTGCGGTTGATAAAAATGTGCTATATCTCAAAAACTGCTATTTCGATTTTGCTCAAACCAATTTTCGTTGAATGTTTATGTTGAGATCTACATAACATATTTTTTTTCAAAATTTTCACTTCCTTAGTTTAAAAGTTAGATGGGGGAGACGCCCATTTTACCACTTTGGAAGCGTCTATATCTCAAACGTTAGACTTTTAGAAAAAAATGGTTTTAGGAACCTCAACATCATTTTGAAAGACCTATCCATAGACACCCCACACAAGTATAGGTTTGAGTAAAAAAAAATATTTGGTTTTAGTTTCATGTATGGGAGGAGACCCTCCTATAATATCATTTTTTCAATTTTTTTGTACCTGAATCGGAAAGCGGTAAAGAGGATACATCTACCTACCAAGTTTCAACGGTGTGATGCTAATAGTCTCAGAATAAAGTGGCTGTGACATACGGACGGACAGACAGAAGATCCTTTGACTTAGTCAGACTTAACGAAAATAAAAGGGTTCCGTTTTTTGCCATTCGGCTACGGAACCCTAAAAATATAGGATTTGGCCTATAATAAGAGCAAAAATGTATATTTTTCTTTCTTTCTACTAAAATTTTATTAAATAAGCTTTTTAATAAATGTAACACATATTATGTTTTTTAAAAAGTTAGCTTTTGTGGTCGTTATGCCTGTAGGCATTCACTGTCCCGGAACGTGTTAACCGTTCTCTTGAATACATGCTTGCATGGTTTCAAAATACCGCACTCTCATATCACAGACAAAAATCGTGATTATTATATAAAAGAAAGTAGTGTTAGTTACATCTTTATACCTAGACACCTTGAGAACGGGTTGACCGATTTTCATGATTTTTACTTTTGTGTATTCGTTGTCGTCCCGAATAAGGCATAGGGGGGATATAAATTTCACCGGGACAGCTAGTATTATAATATTGTTGAGCAAAGATAACAAACAAATAAGTAAGGAAACATTAATTGTTGTTTCTCTAATAGGTACCATGTTATTACCTCAAGGCATTTCGCAATGATGAAGGTTTATATAACGTAATTTAAAGCAAGCAATTTCTGAACAGTGAATGTACTTATTTGCTAATACCTTACGTTCCCGAAAATTACGGGCCGAAATCAATTTATCAACTTACTTGAGATTTCGGTACCCATAGAGATTTGGCCGGGTCGGGGTTGTTGCTCCGAAAATACCGTATGTATGCGTTGAAGACAGGTGGCGTCAATTCATGGAGCACGAAATTTGTTCGTGCTGTCAATTCCTTAGGCTAGTAATAGTAGTTCAATGCTTTGACATAACATCGTGATATTAAAGTGTTTAGTGAATATTAAATGCTGACTGTATTCAATTAATTTTCGAGTGAATTTCTTTCTATGGAAGCTTTGTAATTACGAATTACTTGATGGAACCTTTGCTTATAATTATGTCTAATATTAGTTATAGTAAACATTCGATTGACTTGTATTTGAATTAGATTGCAATGATAGTTTTGATTCTTGTGAATTCACATTGACAAGTTCTTACTAATTTTAGAATTTCTATTAAGACACTTGGTAAATTCCATATAACTTAAGTTGTTAGTAATCCTTAGTCAATGTTAATAAGTTTAATTTGAATTTTAGAGGAGCATTCAGATTTTAATGAAAATCAATACCAAACAATTAATATACAATTGCAACATAATTTTATTACAATAACAATAAAAATCTCATTAATAACTAAAGTGATAAAATAATATTTTCGTAACATGTCAAAAAATAAATAAACGATTTACACGGGGTGTATTTTTTTAATATTACGATGGAAACTACTCTAAATCCTTTTTATAAAAAGTTTTGTTAAAAGAAAACATACTTACTTTAATTTAACATAAATTAATATTTATAGCGATAAGACCGCCTTCATTGTACACTTCTTTTAAACGAATTTGTAAAATATTCTTTGTGATGTCCAATATACATAGTTATTATTTAAAGATTTTCGAAAATTTTACTTTTTAATTTTCACATGCCTGGGAAACGAAAATTCATGACACCTTCCTAATCAACGTGGTGTATCGCAGCGACCCAAAGTGTGTGTGCCTTGGAATTTCGTTGCGCTACAAACAATTAAATTTAATATATCTACGTCAAAAAAACTAACGAAATAAAAGCTCCGGTTTATAAAGCTGGCTTCACATTTTAATTTACTTTATTTACTTTTTTTACAGGGTGTAATGGTCTGTAAACTGATAGCATTATACGTATGTAAGCTCATAAAAATAAATAAATAATAATATCGTGTTTTTTTGCGTTGATAGAAGTTTTTATTTTCATTATCGTTTTCATTTGTTTATACAGACTATTTGAAGTTGATTGTAAAATGAAAGCTCTCTAAAGCTCATGTGGCAATGGAATTATAGTGCTTTAAAGTAGTTTATTATCTAATTCAAACAATGAGCAGCTAAACAACCAGCTACGTATTAGAATTAGGGCTGCCACACAATAAACTCTAACCCTGATCTATGTCCTATAGATAGTGCCATCCACGAAGGCGCGCGACATCTTACGCCATAATAATTTATAGTACATTTGTGCAAGCTTTTTCCAATATTTGATGATGTAATATTAATAACAATTATTAAAGATTCATTATTAAATATTTTAATTTTTGCCACACATCCCACACCCCGCGCTTTTCTCATTTAAAAATGAACGGCGCGCGCCTTCATGAATGGCATAGTGCCATATCTATATTATCATATTTTATTTATATTTACATCCACAGATTCTGTGATCCGCGCATTTGTTAGGTTAGTTAAATTTATGCTAAGATTTAAATGAGTATTTCCATGCAATTAGTATATTATACAATGTTTAAGTTTGTGGGGATGGATAGATGTTTGTTACTCCTTCACGCAAAAACTACTGAATGGATTTTGACTTAACTTTATAGTTAGGGAGGCAAATAGGGGAATTTTCGGTAATACTCGAGCGTGGCAGTTTAAGATATGAGAGATACCTTGGACCTAATAGAACAACCTTGTTAAGTATTTAGCTCTATATGTAGTGACGCGCGCCAAGGATAGACGATCAGATTAGTAAAAAAAATCGTTATTCCGGAATACTCGAGCGCGTCAGATTAAGATATTGAGGGTTGATTTTAAGGTGTTTTAAGACTAAATTTAACTAATTCAGTTTATACACTAGAATAGTACATAAGCTATAACTGTTGTCGTTGAAGCCGAGGAGAACGGGAGACTAAACGGGACTTGCGAACGATGTTTTAACCCAGGATTATGCTAACCATGGATTAAATCATCATTGATCTTTAAATTATAAAACATCTTTAAATTTTTCAAATGAAGAAAGACAATACTAGCCCTAGCTGCAACTTATTAGCTGAGCAGAAGATAATAGCGAGTTCGCTTATCACAGATAGCTCTTAATTGCCCTGCGCGTGTACAGTAGCCAGCACATCAGATTATACATTTTTGTTGAACACTGACACTTATTACAACTGCATAAGATACCGCAGTGCTTACCTTGACGTGCCTGTTGTCCGTACACCACTTTAGATCGCTCTGCAGGTCGCTTAGCACTCGAGAGTCATAGGTGTGAGAATGTTTTAATCACATTATTTCTACAAATATGGATAATAAAATGTAGATTTATTAGACAAAAAAAAAATAAGCAAAGACTACATGAAATAAAAACAAAACTTAAAATTTACCAATTTATAGGTAAACGAAATCGTTTCCTTAAATAACGCTTCGTCTTCTATTTAGGAGAAAAAATTTTTTTTGGAGTCGGTGCATGATGTGTCAGGTTTAAGTTAGACTGTTGGTGTAAGCTTGACGTCATGCACAGACTCCAAAATAATTTCTAATAAATTTCTCCAAAGTTATTTTAAGCTTTTAAGTCAGTTCTTTGAAAGCGGTTTATTTTTTTATTTGGCAAACAAAGTTAAATGAAAATACACAAGTTCAATGCACAGTGCATAGCTAGCATATTCAACTACATATTTCACAGAATTCTGCGAACACAAACTTTCAAATTTACTCGTTGATCAGAAGCCAATTGAAATCTACCCTCGTAAATCATGATAAACTATATGTTGGAAGTGTCATTCCAATCTTTGATGAACTGCACTTCAGGATATTGCAAAAGTCGTTTTTTAAATTCTGCCAAAACGTCTTGAAAAATGTACTTGTCATGTGTGTCACGCCCCTGACAATTCCCCGCTCACCATTCCGCGTTCCTCAGTTTTGTCTCAATGCAGTTCATTTTTGCACACTTCCTTGCGTCATGCGCAGTGACAGGTTTATCTTAGCAATAACCAGGCTATTATCTACCTTTATTCGGACGGCCAGTGTGTCGACCAGTATTTTGTCAACAGCTTAATGTCAATGCGCCGTTGACAGCGTGTCGACGGCCATGTGGCGCTCGTGTATACTTAATATAATATATACTTAATCAAAGAACACTTAATTGCATGTAATGACTGTAGGTATATACTTTCGAATTACCTAGATATTATTATGTGACTGGATGTGAAATACTGTGTTTATGTACCTCTATGTATATCTAGGTTATATCTTCATGTTTAGTTTACTAAACTTTCCAGTATTTGTTTTAAGCTGTCTAGAACTGAAGCCAGTCTAGACAGTTTAGAACAAATACCTTGTACCAACAAAATCGCTTAAATAATAATACTAATTAATTTTATCCTGTAAGCATCCCACTGCTGGGCAAAGGCCTTACCTCAAATGTGAGGTAGTATGAGCTATACTCCACCACGCGGGCTCAGTGCGGATTGGCGGAGGGGTGTTTGCATAAATGTTGATATTTTATTCCTTTTGTCATCCAAAAGATGAAGTTCTTTTCTTTCCGTCCTTTTTTTTCTTTTTTTTTTTTTCGCGGGGAATGCGTTACGCATACTCGCCACCCCGGGGGAGGTGGAGAGTTATGTGGGACTCCCGTCGTGGTATACCCACTAAACCCCGCGGCGTTCCTTCATCGCCTGAGTGCCGGTGTCATGGGAGATCGGCAAAGCCTTCGACTTTCCACAACACCGCCGCCGGCGACTGCCCACCTTACACGGTGGGCCCTACATGCCCCCCTAGCGGGAGGCTTCTGGGAATGACCGGAAGCGCTGAATCATTCCCATTCGGCAGTGGTGGAGACGCGTGCAATCCGGGTGGTTGTACCCCCGTACCTACCACCCGTAGGTCTCCACTAGGAGGGGGCGTAGAGCTGACATATTGTTGACGAGCTCTTCCCCTCCTACGCCTGCGGAGCGAGGGGGCGTGAGGGTCTTCCTCGCGTTCTCGCTCTGCCGCCTCTTTCTGCGTCATCACATTCTCGCAGAATGAGGCCGTTGCCGTCCAGGCTTCTTCACTCCCTAGCATAGAGTTGATGACGCTTGGGAGTGAGAGGTCGGGCCCGATCACCGCGACTAATTCAGCGCGTTCGGTCGACCAAGCCGGACACACGGCGAGCGTGTGCTCCGCCGTGTCATCAACCGTGCCACATAGGAGGCACGAGGGAGACTCCTCTCGTCCTATCTTGTGCAGGTATTTCTGAAAGCAACCGTGCCCAGTGAGCATCTGCACAAGACGGTACGACAGATAGCAGACCGGTGGCCTTTCCAACCAGGGCTCCAATGCCGGAGCAAGGGCGTCAAGGGTCCAGCGGCCGAATACAGCCGCAGCAAGGTCTTCTTTCCAAAATCGGAGAAGTACCTCCCACGCCTCACGCCGGATTGCCCCTCGCTCTGTTGGGGCCGGACGCAATCCAAGTCTCTTCTGCTCCGTGATCCAGCTATAAACCTTGGACTGGACCTAAGCATCTAGTTCCCAAGGTGGTGTACCCGCCAGGGCGCATGCTGATGCAAAACTAACCGTACGGTAAGCTCGCACTACCCTCTGAGCGATGGCTCTCTGAGGCTTCCTGAGGTGAGCTACGTTTTCTCTCCTCCCGAGGGAGTCCGCCCAGATTGGGGCCCCATAAAGAGCTATACTGCGCAACACACCGGCGTACAGACGACGACATTTTGTCCTTGGACCTCCCAGATTGGGGAGTAACCAGTTAAATGCACCAGCTGCCGTGAGGAGGCGCGATGATAGCGCACTAAAATGTGGGCCAAACTGCCACCGTGAATCCAAAATAAGGCCTAAGTATTTAATCTGAGGCTTCACCTGTACTCTTACGCCTCCAACAACGACAACATGGGCGTCTGTTAAGCGGCGCTGCCGGGGTCCATGGAAATAAATGGCCTCGGTCTTTTCCAGAGCCACACGGAGACCTAGCCTTCGAATCCGATCGGCCACTAAAGACCCACCGGCCGACGCTAAACTGGCCGCATCCCTAAAATTACTGCCCCGTGCTGTAATGAGGGTATCGTCTGCATAGCAGATAATATCCATGCCTGGTAGAACCTGGCTCCTCGTAGAAGCCAATTGAATCCAATGTTCCATAGTAGAGGACCTAGTACGGACCCTTGGGGAACACCGGATTCTACGGCATAGCGCTTGAGCTGCCCAACCGCTAAGGTCCTAACCTAACTTCGCTTAGGTTAGTGTACAAGTTTAATTAGGCTAACAAAAAACGAGTATCAAACGTAGTTCATTAAAAGGGGTTTTCATATATGAAAATATTGAAATAAATCACAATTAATATGAACTTAAATAACTTTGACCCTTGTGCTTCATTTAGGTACGTTGTGTAATTTAAATCACATTTCATCAATTTAAAACCGACGATGGATTTCGTGGAATTCATTCATTAGTGAAGCTTTTTTAGAGCCCCTGAAAAATAAATCCACTTAAATTGACTTTTTGTCAGAGAGAAAATCATTTCTGTATTTCGATAGTTTATTTCTAACGCAGACTATTTCATTAGTTTTTTTCTCAAAAAGATAGATAACCTAGAGATTGAATGAAAAAGCTTAAATGTAATAATCATATTTTATGTTGTGCGAAGAAGATATTTTCTTTATTAATTATTCTGCAGAAAAGATTCTATGGTGGTTTCATAAAAGATAATAAAAGATGAAATGGCGAGGAATAAATGAATATAATGAATCACGTCTAATCCTTGAAAGCGTAAACCGGCCACGATGTCACTGCACATTCATTTCTCTTCCTTTCCTACGGGAGTGCAATTAACTACTACTTTACTGACTTTAAAGACCGGCTAACGACAGTCAACTAGAGACTAGTATTAATTACGATGTCAAGGTGGATGCGTTAAAAGTAATATGAAAGAATCCAGCGAAATTATTATTGTGTACTTCAGTAATGCAGGTTCCTAGCGATGATCTATTATGGCCCATTTACACGAGGCCCAGTAGACGAGCCAATCCAATAAGCCAGACCAGTATTGGCTTCGTGAAAATAGAGCCAGGCCAGTGAATTGGACTGGCCCAAGCCAGTGGACGAAGCAAGTCCAATAGAATAGAACGGTTTCTAATTTGCTGGCGCCAGTGCTACTGGCCTCGTGTAAATGGGCCATTATTATAAGCGTGATAATCTGTGAAGACTTGAGCTCGATTCCGGGTTTGTATTTTATGCAAAAACAGACTTAGTATTTTAGTTGCAGTTTTTGAAGTGAAAGAAAACATCTTTACGAAACCCGTAATGGAATTTTTTAACACTACATACTCGTAGCGCTCGGAATACGCTGCGATAAGTTTAGTGATTATTTTGTTATAAAATAATAATAAAAAATTTAACATAATTAAGTTTTATTCCAAAATTCTTCTTAAGATAAGATAACTCGTTATTGCACATAACATTATATAATTTACAAATTCTTTTAAAGGAAATGTACAATTAAGGCGGTCTTAAAATTAAAATTAAATCACGAAAACAAGAATTTTGTCTCATTCCGAACGCCAGTCGAACAGGGGACACGTAGAACTGTGTCGAAACTTTCAACTCGTGATACAAATGTGTAAAAGGGAAAAGGCTGGGAAATAACTATACTATGAATTGCGTAATGTGTGTTCCATTCCACATGATCACGATCCAACAAAGGACATGAGGTAAACGACCGTGAAGAAACATTTTATAATCCCGTTTTAAAAATAGATTAACTGTATTGAATGAATGGAGTTATAACAAAAGAATTCTGTGTTTACACAAGGCTGTCCTATAAATAGTCTGAAATGTCGAAACTATCGCAGTTCAGACAAAACTAGTTACGTTGAAAAATTGGCATGTAGCCCAATGGTGACAGAGCCAAAAAGAGTGCTATGTTTTAATACAATATCGGTGCCGCAGACATTAAACAATGCAATATATCGTAGCACAATCTCCGTAGCAAATGGCTACGCCGTAGCTTCGTAGACGATCGTCCGTAGGTGCATTGAAATCTAATTTGGTTTTATTTATATCTTTTGTTTGGGTTTTTGTAGCAGAGTAAGTAAATGTATTTTATTATATGAAAGGCAGAGGAATCCCTAATTGTATGTGGTATGTAACTATAGGTAGTAACTATGTTATTTGTTAAATAAAAGCGCATCATTTTTCGACTTACTGCTTTTTTTTTTGGATTTCCTTACCGACTGAACTCATCATGGTTTATCTACATGGTTTTAAAGAGGGTAATATTGAAATTCCTACATATTCTTTTAATTTCGTTAATCACATAATAAAAAAAAATGCCACAAGTTTGATACTACAGTACAAAGCGTCGTAAAATATTTGATACTTACTAAATATTTCGCAAATAAATTCTTTCAAAAAAACTGCATGCGTTAGTTCATAAGAAAATAATGGGATTCAAATAAACCTATTACTACTCGTATAATCATTATTTTCCCTGTTGATTTTCTCTTTCACGCTATTCTATCACTCGTCACCTTTGATTAAAGTAAAATAGCGGCTCGTCACTGTAAAATCCACACACATATCTTGTACAAGTATTATTACAAAGAGTATTTTATTTTAAAATAAAATCGTAATATATGGTTGACTATTTTTCAACGAACCACGATGAACTTAATAATATGCTTCGATGCTTTTTATTACGGCAGACATGCGATGTGACGCTGATATTATTAATAATAGAATTTGTCCTCCCTTGTTTACAAGACCAAAACAAAAATATATATATATTATTATGCATTAGTTTATGCAAACAGTAATGAAGTTATCTTCAATAATGGAACATGGCATGCATAATGAAGGAAGGTCGCAAATCGTAACGCAACAATAAATGGAAGAGGAAATTGAATTATAGTCGTATGGAACGATTTCTATGGTACACTAGACAGGCGGTTCAGAACAATCTTTGTTGTACAAAAACTTGATGCCAGATGGAGTATCTTTCAAAGCATTGCCATGGTGACTGCCGTGTTTGTACATACTGCGTTAATTTAGAAAATGTCACCAAAAAGTTTATACCGTAATAATGTATTCCTCTATTGAAGATGATATTATTATTTAGATTTTGATCGTAATCATATTATACAGGGTGTGATCTGTAATAGAAGCAAAAAATTTATGTAGGCCCTTTAAGTGGCGAGTAATCCATAAAATGGTTTTAATTTATTACATTGAAAAATAAATTTATTGTTATTTTCTTACAAAATATATCGAACCAGCGATGTATTGCAAACAAATGAGTCCAGTCATAGAACTTGACATTGTCATTTTCTACAACGAGTTAGCCATTTTGGTATACATTGACCAGAGATTATAACTTTGGATTACATTATTATTTTAGTTAAAGCATTTTGGAGCACTATGACCAGGTTAAGGTAACTACGAATACTCTGTAGAATCATTGATTAAATTTGCTCCTATTACAGGCCACACGCTGTATAAACATTATTTTTTACTTTATTTATTTGTACATAATATTCATTACACTTTGCTATCTTGAATAGTAATGGGGAAACGGCAGTTGCATGAACTATATTTTTTCGAAAGTGAATTAGTAAACTTTTCAAATGCGATGTGCGCATGGCGCCCTTGTGTGAATGGGGGCTGTTACTCGTAAATGGGGTACATTCATAAGCTATCTGTTTAAGGTGCAATTTAAAATATTTCGATAAAAGGCTAGTATGATATTCGGAGCGTTTAGTTTACTTTACTCCTGTCATCTCCATGGTAAAAGGAGTAAATCTAATACAAACACTACGTTAATCCCGGAGTGAAAGCTATATTTGCTCGTCACGTCCTCGTCCCCAAGGCCAAATAGATCGGATCTAGGAATAGTTCAGCAGATATGTAGTGGCTACCAGACCTCTCCGCATGCATTAACCCACTTCTTCCCCAATCCAAATCGCCCCTTGCTGATTCACAGTTATTCTAATGAGAACATTGTTTTCGCCCGAATAGTTATCATACGAACAATAAAAGAGCCCTTTTCAATCATAAAGCGTTCGTACCGCCGTAATAAAGGCAATTTTTATGCCTTTCATAATTTTTGTTTTATGCCATCTCTGGAATATTCGACGGACTTAAAGCGTTAACGCGTTTTTCATTCTTTCAACTTTTTATGATGCGGGGCTAGGAGCAATATGAAATTGTAATGTCAGTAGCTCGGTGGCAAAGTTAATAAATTAGTAATTAATATACTACCGGCCTGTTTCGCAATGTCCTTATAAGTTTTGGGTTCCGTTTCTGTCCAATACTTCATACGAAAAAATATAACGCTATATAAACGCATATTTAAATTATTCGTATGAGGTATAATAGTCTAATATGAAAAATATTTGCGTCAAATCATTTGCTTAGTGACTAGTGCCAGTGCTTATGTAGGATATAATATTAGCATAACTGCATAACTCATTTCATTCAAGGTTTTAATTGCATTCAAACCATCAAGCTTTTAATTGAATTCCATCCTTTCATTTATTTCAGTGACGCTAAAAATTCCGAATTAGTTAGAAGACTTTCAGTCGATGCTTTTTTAAAGTGATTTTATAGTATTCATTCTTTTTCTTGTTAGGGTTCCGTAGCCGAATGGCAAAAAACGGAACCCTTATAGTTTCGTCAAGTCTGTCTGTCTGTCTGTCTGTCCGTCCGTATGTCACAGCCACTTTATTCTGAAACTATAAGCATCACATAGCTGAAATTTGGTAGGTAGGTGTATTTTGTTCACCGCTTTCCGATTCAGATACAAAAAGTAAGAAAAAATAATATTTAAGGGGGGCTCCCATACATGAAACTAAAACCTAAAAATTTTTTTTTACTCAAACCTATGCGTGTGGGGTGTCTATGGATAGGTCTTTTAAAATAACGTTGAGGTTTCTTAAACCATTTTTTCTAAAAGTGTAAGGTTTGAGATATAGACGCTTCCAAAGTGGTAAAATGGGCGTCCCCCCCATCTAACTTTTGAACTAAGAAAGTGAAAATTTTGAAAAATATATATGATGTAGATCTTAACAAAAACTTGCAACGAAAATTGGTTTGAAGGACATCGAACCAGTAGTTTTTGAGATATTGCACATTTTTATCAACCGCAAATATAACTTTGTCTTTCATACAAACACTATGAAAAACAAAGTTATTTTTGCTGTCGCAATATATTGTGATGTTTTCGTTAAGTAAAAGTAAGTGGACCCTGAATTCAGTTAAGGGTGGCACGGAACCCTCAGTGCGCGGGTCCGACACGCACTTAACCGGTTTTTTTACCATTTATTTACCCATTTCAACCTAAACTTATTTATTTTATTATTGAAGTATAAAAACATATTTCTTTAATGGTCACAACTATGATATTGACATATTTGCAGACAGCTTTGGTCAATTCATGCACAAAGCTGTTTTATACATAGAAAGTTTGTCTTCTGAGTGTTTTCAAAGTAGTATTACTGAACTGACATAATAATTTGATTACTTTTAATGATTCTGACTGACTCTAATGTGTATTTCTTCTGACATTATATTTAATTTTGGTGACATAAGCTATTGTAATTCTGATGTATCTTATTTGATTTCTATATTGTATTTGTTTGACCATTTTTACTGTGTGACTAGCATATTGACGCTTTGGGCGACTGTAAGTCAGTATGTTTACTGTTAAATAAATGAAATGAAATAAATGAAATGTTTTTTCGGTGTTGATTTTATTAATTGTTATTATTTTATGGTACGAATTACTGTGAATAAACACTGTTTTACTAAGAAAGGGTACAATTCAGTTTAGCCACAGGCGACACACTGGTTTTCACGCATGAAAGGAAGTGAACAGCATGTTCGGTTAAGATTTCGGAGCAAGATTCTATAACTCAATTGGCACGATTCTGTATATGCAACGGACTTAAAACTAGCTTTTTCTCTTTCTGATAAATGTAAATAAACAGACCCCAATGATTTAGAAACGTCAAACTAAAACAATCCATGAATAATTGAGCGAGGTCATCAAGGTCTAAATTTGTATTTTTCTGAACAAAATGTCAGCTGTTTAGTTTTTTACTGCTAAATTAAAATTATTGTAATCTGTCTCTTTTCATTTGCTTAGAACTGAGCGATGTTTATTATACTCTTGTTTTTATTCGATGCAACAGAATCAGGCCCTGTGTCCATAATTCGACTCTGACCATTTATATCGCTTGTGCCTGAACAAATTTTGAGAGTGAAAGGGATGGGGTTAAAATATAAGTTTACACAGAAGCTAACAAACATAACAAATTACTCGAGCGTACAAAACTGAGGTAACGAATCGAAACGAATCTTGACACACGGTAGTGTATCAGCCAAGTTCATGAGCAACAAAGACGAGCGCTAGCCGTGGTTACCACAATACATCATCATCATCATCTGCCAAAGGACGTCCACTGATGAACATAGGCCTCCTTTCCACAGCGACCGGTTGTGAGCGGTCTGCATCCAGTGTGGACCTGCGATCTTTACAAGGTCATTTGGAAATTGGCGGTGTTTCAATCCTGTGCCTCGAAAAGCATGTAAAGCGGTGGTACTGCGCCTGATCACCTGAACCGGAGAGAACTCCGGTTCTGTCAAATCTCTGTAGTTTCAGGTCATAGAACAGAAGTTTGTTTAACTGAAATTCTCCTGAGACAAATCTTAATATTTCTGCATATTATTACACAAAACAATAAAAAAAGACAATATTATCGCCTAAAATACTCTTAATTTGTTAGGGTATTCGTCAATGCTCTCAACAAAACATCTTGTTCACTGACTCCCTAACTTGTCGTCATAATAAGAGCCTTGCCTCATAAGCACACATTATCTTACCGTCACAATGTCCAAGTTCCTATCTGCCGGATATATTATATGAAATTACCTTCTTTATTTTTGATTTACGGATTTATTTCACGCACATTTATTTGTAATTTTTGACATTTCTAATGCTTCAGCGTCCGTGTCACAGGCAGACGTAAGTGTTTCAATCGAGGAAAATACCCCATATTATGAGTGATTGAAACAAAACCCATACTGTACTGACTTTAGTTTTTGTTTAAAAAATTACCTAAATCGAATGAGTTTCACGTCGTGTACGGGCTTTTTTTGGTTTATTTTTATGAAAAAGGTGTGGCGTGATTCAATAAAAAGACGCTATCAAATTGCTCCATTTTTTAATTGCCGAAAGGAGAAAGTATTTTTAATTAAGTTTTTTCAATCCGTTCTAAAATAGTACTAAAACAATTTAGATTGTTTTAAAACACTCAGTGTTATATTTGTATTCTTAGCTACTATTTTATTTAAATTTACTAGTTTATTTCTTCTTTTAAGAGTACTAAAACGAAACCATTAACAAACCTTCTTTTATAATACAAATTGCACTTGTAAAAAGCAACTGTGAACCTGTGTCAGACGAGGAATTGAACCCCGTGTCTTACGCTTAGCATAATTTATATTATTAGTTTGTATGGTGACAAAACACTATAAAAACAAAAATAAACTATAAACCTTCTTTTATTACTTAAATTATTAGAGTTTAATAACAAATTGATGTTGCAATCAACATTCTCAAAATCAGCCACTTATACATTTATATTTCATGTAGTAACTATTATAAAAATATCGTTAGGCCTTAGGATATGCCCAAGGCTAGATAACTCATTTGATTGAAACTACCGTAAAACTAATACTACTCATGGTTGAATCATGGTCATTGCTGAAACTACCGTTAGTCTCTACTAACTCACTCTAAACTGTACCTCTAATTTAGCCAATCGGAGAAAGCTAAGAACACGTTTTCAATTTTGACAGAAAACCTAAGGCAAAACGTCAAAGAAAGAAAGTTTGTCATTTGTTCCTTTAATTGTGTGTCAAATTGAAAACAACAATTTCTGAGCGGCTAAGCTATAGTAGTTATTTCGTTAAAATGACCTGCGGAGTACGGAGGCATCAAATGCGAAGTTTGGACAAAGCCACTAATAACACTATCAATCTCATCCTTCTTGTAATTAGAACCCTGTATTGTATCATCCTTTAATTATTCTATAAGTATCAATTATTAACTATTACGTATTAATTAATTCATTAAAGCAAAGTCCTTGTAACAGGAACAGTATTTCGTCTGGTTCGACAATTCAATACCTAATAACAATTTTAACATCATAGTTATCTGTGATGTGTACATCTTAAATATCTTAAAGACTTTCTCTATACTCGTACATAGTCCAGGAATAATAAAAAATGGAAGATGTCAAAAACTTTCTTGGGTACATCTAAAATCCTAATTTAGGGGTGTAAAACCGTTTAGCTAAGTCTTATAATAATTGAAAACTGACGAACTTATTTGTCCCTTGTCTCTTTGAATTTCACTGAGGCTAGCCGTCATGTTTAGTTTTTTTTAACTGACTTCAAAAAGGAGGAGGTACCTATTCAATTCGATTATACCAGTGTTTTCATTTTTTATACATATTTGTTATCTCAGTGAGATATGAGGATTGATTATGTGATTACAATGGGACTAATTCAGGCGATACATTGGTTAAAAATAAACAAAATCGGTCCACAATTTACTGACATTGTGGACCGATTTTGTTAATTTTACCGATATAGTCCCGGAATTAGTCCCATTGTAATCAAAGTCGGGATCTGTTGGTGGGATCTTGGTGTGATTAAGGGAAACCCTCAAATCTTATATAGACGACTAGTGATCTTCTACTATCTTAATTGTGTTGTGACATATCTTTGCCTCTGATGGTCACCATTTTCTGGAGCTATGCTGATGGTGGAACTCCTTAACGTTTAGGGGTTAAGTAATCAAAACACCAGAACTTTGACGTTGGAGACTATTATAACTTACAAAAGAACGTAGTCAAAAGACGTAGTCCCCCCGTCACAAAAGAATAACTAATATTTTTTTTACCAAAAAAATTTAAAACTGACCTGCAATACAAAATGCACGAAAAGACTTAAGTAATCGATAGACTCTTTGAAAGAAAGGAATCCATTCTAAGTGAACATTATCTAAATAATGAAAAGTGATTTATTTGATTATTTTATGTTATTACTAGCTTTTGCCCGCGACTTCGTCCGCGTGGAATAGTGACTTCTTTCTCCCGTTTTTTACACATTTACCACTATATCTTTGCTCCTATTGGTCGTAGCGTGATGTTACATATGTTGCCTTCCTCGATAACTGGACTATCCAACACAAAAAGAATTATTCAATTCGAACCAGTAGTTTCGGAGATTAGCGCGTTCAAACAAACAAACAAACAAACTCTTCAGCTTTATAATATTAGTATAGATTTTATTATATTATTTTATGTATGTTAGTCTTTCAGGTATATATTGTATGGGTCTGTATTGATGCCTGAAATAAATGATTAGATTAGATTTGATTATTTTTTCACGTAAGGTAGTTTGTAGCAATAAACTTATATTCATAACTTTTTTCGTACATTATGAAGGTTTGATATTGCACGTTGTTGACGTGTATCCTGCCCAACTATTGGAAAAAATATTCATACATGCTGACATTATTACGGTGCGTTGACGTGATTTCAATAAGCGAAAGGGCACAATAAACCTGGGTGCTTGTTGCTTACATACCTGCGATCCCTGCTGGTAACTACCTCGAGTTCACGAAAGGTTAATAAAATCACAAGAAGACAGAGTTTTTCTATTCAATCACCTAAGATTATTGTAACTTTTATTGTTGGGTTCGTATCCTGGGTCAGGTTGAAATTTGTTTCTGAGTTTTTCTGTCTTGAAAATACTAAGAAATAGCTTGGAGTCCGGAAGTAGTTGGTGTTCCTCAGAAAGCACCAGCCAAAGGCATTGGTTAACCATTAGTGAGTTAACTACCGATCACGAAATTGGGCTGTTGCGGATGCAACAATCCTTTTTCTTAAGATTTATGGACACATTTTTGATTGACTTTTTCAAAAACAACATAATAAACAGTTGTCACCCAATATCCCGTGCCTTTATGTCCCGTTCCCTAATATTCCCTTATTAGCCCTAGTTTTCCCTCAAAATCTTAGCTATCCTGCACATGTTTTGATCCTTCGAACTGGATAATCACGTGCCTTTTTTTCCTGTTCCCTAATATTCCCTTATTAACCCTAGTTTTTCCCTCAAAATCATAGCTAACCTGCACACGGGCCTTGGAATCCCCTTAAAAAAGTTTACTGATAATAATGCCATTCATTGCTACGTCGAACCAATGGTAAGCCCATAAAGCAGTGACAAGATTCCGATCACGATTAGTATCGACACCCAAGTCACGGAGCAATTTACATTTTCTTCAATTTAGTGGAAAACGTCTGGAATTTCTTATTGATCTTCATTTAAAAGCTAATCCGGGACTGTTTAGGAAACCGGCGAGATTTCATTTACAGGTGAAATACTTTTGAAAACGTGAATAAAACGCGCGGTATTATAATATAATAGGCGGCAGAAATATTTAGTAATAATCCACATTCGTCTGCCAAAAAGAATAAAAATAAATAAACTTTTTTTATTTAACAATTATTGAAGTTAACGAAAATACATTAAATATCAACCACGCAATTCTTACGATATTACGTTTCTCGAGCTAGGCTTGTATAGTAAATCATTTTTTGTATTTTGTTATGAAAGCAATTAGTAAAAAGTAAACTTGTTTGTTCGGTGAATTTAATTTCTTTTTCTTTGGTCGAGGGGAACGAACATTAGTTTACTAACCTGAGGAATCATTTATTTTTTAACTTAACCATAACTGGATTACTATATCTCTGAGTCAAGGCATTTTACAGCACTATGACCAGGTCAAGAAAACTACGTTTACTCTGTAGAATCGTGATTAAATTTTTTGCTCCTAGTGCAGGCCACACGCAGAATAAAGAAAAAAGAACCAAAAATAACTCACAAAACTTGTTAAACCAACTGGTCGTTAACATCAATAATTGGTAAATGATTGCAAAACAAAGCTCCCTTGACTCACTCTATTGATTTAACAATAAAGTGGCCATTCCATCGCGGTCCATAACTTTTGGCGGGAAATTACCCTACTTAAGGTATTTATCGGGAGTGTTATTGGCAGGGCGTTCGTAGATATAATTGAGTACCAGCCGAACCCAAGGGATCTTTGTTTTTGTTTATCAAAAATGAAGCCACGTTTATTTTTAGAATTTCAGCTTCAAAGATAATGAGCTGTCAAACTTAGGCTGACTTGGGGTTACCCAATTCTACTTTGGTTACAAAGTTTTAAGAAAGTGTAATAGAGTTCGACAGATAAATATAAGAAGTAGAAGTACGCAACAAACTAACTTTTTAAGAATACCCACTTTTTGTAACTAGTTGCTTCTCAGCACTAGTCAAATCAGCAAAGTTACTTAAAGAGCACTTTCACACTTAGGCGACCTTAGCAGCGCGACAGTCGCGCTGCTGTCAATTTCATACATACGAGTAAATGACAGCAGTAAGCCCTTCACATTAGAGCGACGCGCTGCTATCGCGCTGCTGTCGCGCTGCTGTCGCTCTAATGTGACGGCGTACTAAAAGACAATATCCTTGGCAGTTGTGATAAGTATCCAATAGCAACCTTCATTTTCGATTTGAAATGAAACGGTCCTCATTTTACAAGTTTGTTGATTGCATACTTCCTACAACCAAATTTCAATATAATACGTTTTTTTTTATTTTGAGCTACTGTATTTATATTGATTAAATTTGAGTATTTCAGGAAAACCGACAATTTCAATTTCCATGGGGTTATTTCCCCGTACTACGACGCGGTATAAATTAGGGTATGACCACAAATAATGTCGTTATCCCACCGCCGCATTCGCAAGCGGAATGTGATATTTGAATGGAATGCGGCATGTGACATTGGCATATGTTAACCTGTGGTGTTTGCACGCCGGCCGGCGGCTTTGCGTGCTTTTTGCCTTATTTCTTGACCTAATGGCAATTAATATTGGGATACGATAGCGGAACTCATTTCCAAGAGCTACAAGTATCCAGAATTTGAAGGTGAACCTCGCGTCATTCAATCGTCTATCATCTAATGTGTAGTTCGTACCTAAAGATATAGATAGGTACCTGTACATTCAAACGATCTAAGCTTAAATTTACTGAAACTCTTCTGGGGTCATCCTGTTTATTTGCACCTCCTGTCTGTTTCTTTGACTATTTTAAGTTCATAACCGTCGTGTAGACACACGACGGCCCGAGTCCAAGATGTAATAGGTCCTTAAGGGCCCTTAGTAGGTGAAAACGGCAAAATGGACTGTTATCTATGAGCTATAATTGAAAATATTGAATGTTTTTCGCACTGAAATTTCTAATATGGATTACAGAACGTATGTGTGATGGGATGACTGTTTCCAAAACACGATTGGAAAAATTTTGCTCGATAAAAAAAAATCCTGAAGTTACCTCTAAAATATCATATAAATGCTCATTACAATCGTATTTTACGATAATAATTCGTATAAAATCACAAATACATAGGTATTTACCTTCTCGATTTCTTGACTGTTTTAGATTTAGAAAATACTAAATATTTTCATTCACTTTTTGATAAAAATGTGAATGGCGCTTACGATTTTTAGTTTCGAGCACGTTGATTCCATACTAAACGCGGACCCCGACCCGCGCGCCACCCGTGAGGCCCAGTCTCGCTTTGACGTTCGCACGCGGGGGCTGTGTCGCTTAGCTTGCCACTCTGAACGCGCGAAAATTACAAGTCCAAAGCACGAGTTGAACTAACTTTACCATGGGAAATAAAAAAAATCATTATCGAAATTGAGTAGTTGCAGAAAAAGGTCGGCTAAAGCTCTGAATGAATTGATGAGGTATGTACCCTATTTTGATTATTTCATTCAACTACCATTATGTACTAGTATTATTTATAATTATTATATAGTGTGGTGGACGAAGGGCAGTGCCAGACAGTAATTACTTCGATACTGTTTGGCACTGCAGCTGTCCATGGGCAGACGTAGCACTTACCATCAGGTGCACGATCTGCTCGTCCTGACGGGACGAGCAGATCGTATAAAAAATGTAGTTAATTTAATTGATTGCAGTTTTACTTTTCTAATTAGCTAGGTATTATCTATTGTTTATATAATTTCAGAAAACGACGATGCATGACAACTATAGATGGGCGCCTACCCGGATGAAAACCCAGCCACTCACTGGATTTAATATTCAATATACGCTATTTTAACCCACCCGATTCGAATTTAAACCGGGTATAAATAAAAGCCTGTTTTTAAAAATTATAGAAGTATTTTTATTAACTCGTCAAGTATGTGTAAACGAGACACAATAAAAATTCCATTGTTATGCGACTCTCGGCATTCGTTTGATACCTGACTGATTAAAGTTTGTCACTTTTATGGTGCGATTCAATTTATTTTCAAGTAGTTTATAATACTGAACTATAACAATGTTTTTCTTTTTTAATCTAATAAAAACTGTCACTTACAGTGCGTACCTGCATTTTGGCAATCCCAAAGGGGAAGAGGGAGACTGTGTAAGGTTTTACAGTTTTACAGGACAAAATTTTGATTCATTGCAGTACATTATGCGTATTTGTTGATCTAAGAAATAACTAATTTAAAAAATATAATAATATATAATGTGGTCGAAATTTAAGAAACCTTATCGACAACATTTACTTCAATAATGCAGCCTAGCGTATCGATGTGCAAACCATAAAGCGTTATACGAAAGGTCACGTCAACGAGTTATTCTGAAACTATCACGAGAGTGTTTTACAAATTAAAAAGAAAATGAAGTGCTTAGTGTATTCATTACTTGTCAGCTCTACGATCACACAATGGCCATAGTCACTCAAGCGATAAATACGCAAACAAAAACAATACCTTTCCAACCCTTCCCTTTATCTTTTTATCTACTTGGGATTGCCACCTTGACCTTTTTTGAATAACTGTTGTCATACTACTCAACATATTAGATTTTGATGAAACGAATAATATAATTTATGATTGACTATAGATGGGCGCCTACCCGGATAAAAACCCAGCCACTGGATGAATATCCAATACACCCTATTTTTACCCACCCGATTCGAATTGATACCGGGTATAAATTAAAGCCTGGGGTGCGTCTCATTTGATATACAATCATTTGATATAATTCAACTTTAATAACGATCACTTTACATAAGAATCATTTGTTACAAAAACACATGATATAATTTTGTTTATATATTGTAACGTTTACTTCAAATAATATTCATTTTATATAATACCATTTAGTATAACATTCATATCTTATAAAAACATTTGAAATATAACTTATTTAATATATCGTTCATTTGATATAATTTTGTTTGACATACGCATTATTTCATATCACTATTATTAGATATAATAACGTTTCAAATAATGATTAAAAGAAATAACCGTCAAATTAATATAACCTTCACTTGGTATGTATTCCAATGGTATGATTTGTTTTTTTTTTAAAATTAATTATCAAAAATCTGAATTTGTTAACCCCGACTCGCCGTGGTCACTTCGCCGTGGTGCTTGCCTGCCCGATACTAGAGTGTAATTTTAGAAGCCGGAGGCGCGGAGGGAGAGCAGCCTCCGCCCACTGTAACAAGGGGCAGGCACCCGTGCAAGCCGGAGCGGCTGAGGCAAAAAGCCGAAGCTGTGGAGGTGAGCGTGGGTGACTGCGCTTTGTTGCGCAAGGGCGGAAAGGCTACACTTCCCGCAGCGCCGGAGACGTAGAAATAATGATGCATGTGTGCTTGCTTGCATGCTGCATGCCTGCTTGCATGCTGCTTGCCTGCTTGCTTGCATCATTGCCTGCATCCCGCTGTCCCGCATGCCTTGAATAACCTAGCAGCTGCATTTTTTTATGTAATTGTTTTTATATTATATTATATCATATAAATTGGAGTTTATATGAAGTTATCATTATATTTATACATTTTAAATATTTTTTAAAAAGAGTGTTATCGTACATGAATGTTATACTAAATGTTATTATACTAAAGAAACGTTATTTGATTTAATTATTATATCATATAAATGTTATATTAAATGTTGTTATAAGAATTGAGTTTAGCTCAATCGTTTGTTATAGGAACGTTTTAAAATTATATCATTCAAAATTATATCATTCCATCATTATACTAAAAAGTGTTATATTAATCAAAATTATATCATGTGATTGTATATGTTTTGAACTTTATATGATATGTTGTTATATTATATATTACACACCCAATTTAAGCCTGTTTTTAAAAGTTTTATGAAATATTTTTATTGAAGTTTGTCTTTTTTATGGTGCGATTAAATTTTTGTTCAAGTAGTTTATAATACTGAACTATAAATATGGTTCATTTTATTTAAATCCAAAAAAAACTGTCATTTAGTTGAAAATACAGTGCGTACCTGCATTTTGGCAATCCTAAAGGGGAAGACGGAGACTGTGTAAGGTTTAACAGTTTTACAGGACAACATTTTATTCAGTGCAGTACATTATGCGTATTTGTAGATCTAAGAAATAAGTACGAACAATTTTATAAATACAAATATTTAATGTGGTATGATGTGTAAATCATAAAGCATTTTACGAAAGGTCACGTCAACGAGTAATTCTGAACACAATCACACAATGGCCATAGTCACACAAGCGATAAGTATGCAAACAAAAACAATACCTTTCCAACCCTTCCCTTTATCTTTTTATCTACCTGGGAATGCCACGTGCGCAGTTCTATCGCCGTTGGCTATAAAGTTTTGAATGTAATGTCGCTGCGCGTAGTCTTTGTTATAACTATTTTTACAACTCCTCGACCTACGACGGATTTAAGGTAGATTGTCAAACATTGAGTGACAAATCTTACAAAAATCGCGTAGAGTGCATTTAATGTTATGTAATACTTATAACACAAGATTGCTTTAGCAATTAAAGAACAATATGTCAAAGTGTTAAAAGTGCTCAAAATATATTAAACTCAAATACTGATGCAAAAAAAAAAATACGACGAGATGCAGATTTACCTTGAGTGCTGTCACCGCTACCAAGTATGCCGTCATCAAGTGAAATATTGTAATTGAGATTATAGTTGAGATAACTTCTTTCGTCTCTGTCCTTTTGTAAGTTATACTCATTTAAAAAAAAAACGGTTGTTCATACTACTCAACATTATCCGATCATGTTGAAACGAATAATATAATTTATGATTTTAAGTGAATATGATGACTGACTGTATAACATAAACGATATTTCTAATCATATTGTAGGTCTAGGTGTTCATACACAGCCAATTGATACTCAAAACAATGAGTTTTCAAATAAATACCCAGCATTCATAATAAACACCTGGGTAAATTAGGTAAAAATCAATTTTTACCTACTGGGTGGGAATAAATTGGATAAATATCCACTGGATTTCTACCCACCCGCCCATCTATAATGATGACTGACTGTATAACATAAACAATATTTCTAATTATATCGTAAGTCTTGGTATTCATACACAGCCAACTGATACTCAAAACAATGAATATTCAACGTTAATTTAATAAATACCCAGCATTCTTAATAAACACCTGGGTAAATTAGGTAAAAAACAATTTTTACCTACCGGATGGGAATAAATTGAATAAATATCCACCCAATTTCTACCCACCCGCCCATCTATAATGACAACCGATCAAGATTTAGAACTTGAAGCTAATGAGATATTACGGTTAGTAGATGCCTACGCTATTTTATTTGTTATATCTATACTTATTTTTTTCTTGTGATTTCATAAAAAATGTTATTTTTTGTCATAATTAGAATCACCCCTGTAAAAACATCGATAAAAAATAAAAATACTGACTTAAAAATAAAAGGAGGAGTTACTCAAATCTAAAATCTTTAACCCTAGAAAGATAATCTGCGCCTCAGAGGCGCACGCAAAATACATATAACGCTGTCTTTTTCCAAAAAGCGCGTTCTCGATCTCGCCACTGCAGGTAATCTCAGTGGTCGCCGACTGCTACAGCGGGGTGTTCGCGTTTCACCGGTAAGTACTTTGGTTTCGCTGCTTTCAGTAGGTGTTGCGCTCGAGGAAAGCATGATTATCTTTTGTGTAACTGTTGGCGGTATACATAAAGTTTAATTAGTAGTTATTTATATCATTATTTTTAGCTTTATTATATGTTTTAGGGTCTGAAAATTATGGCACGAAATAGATACTTGTATGAGGAGGACGTAATATGTGTGCTGTATGAGGAAGATTGAGGAAGATGATGATGACATCCAGGTTGCAGACGAGGACAGTGAGTATTCTAAAACGATCTGCCCGGACCGCTATAGAAGCTGCATGCATTACCAAAATCGTGTGGAAATGAAGCTGAAGATGTACTAGATGAACCGTAGCAAAAAAAGACGATACTGTGACCTATGTACATCTAAAAAAAAGGCGGATGTCAAAAATGACTTACGCTAAATGCATCTGTGGAGAACACAAAAAAGATGTTTGTGTCGACTGCAGTTAGTATACCAGTACTAGTCTCAAAGATATTTTATTATTATTTTTATTTATTGATAAGTAAAATTAAGCATTACTTGCTGTTTAAGATGTCTCATAGACAACTTATTATGTCCTATTAAAAGAAGAATGATATTTTTGTTACTTTTTCTTAGAGGTTAAAACTTTATGTTCTGTTTTTTAATAATATAAATAATTATAACAAAATTTCGACTTTAATTACTACTATAAGGCATAAACTTCATACTAAACTAGTTTGTTTCCGAATAAAAAGCATTTCAGGTGACATATAGACCTTAACATAATATGCGCTCAAGAGGCGCATGATTATCTTTTACGTACCTACCAACATGATTATCTTTCTAGGGTTAATACTTACAATGAGTACTTATTATTTTTTGTCATTTATTAATGTATTATTTATATACATGAATTGAAACATCACATTATTTCATTGACTGGTCGGCGTAGCCAGCCGCCTCGCATCCGCGTGCCCCCGCGCTGCCGAGCGGGACGTCCCCCCTCACCTCAGGTGCGAATAGCTACGAAATCTGAATTTTCGCTGACCGCCTAACCCCTCTTAAGGATCGTGTGCAGGCGTAGCGCAGCGCGAGTTTCATACATTTCGAACCCCAAAGGTCGTAATATGCTTGCGGGGGAAAACGTTTTCCTACCCGTAAACCTTTATGGAATGAAAGAAATTTGGTGTCATTCGTTTTCATACATCCTGAACTACGCTTGTACGTCTTCGATTATTTATATAAAGGCTTGACTAGTTAAAAATGGTCGAAATTCCGGAGAGATTTTTAGTAAAAAAAGTAAATGATTAGGTTCTTATATTTACCTGAAACATAAAATATAAAAAAATGTACGAGTTTTTCAAACTATCTCTAACATGTAAAAACCGGTTAAGTGCGTGTCGGACCCGCGCACTGAGGGTTCCGTGCCACCCTTAACTGAATTCAGGGTCCACTTACTTTCACTTAACGAAAACATCACAATATATTGCGACAGCAAAAATAACTTTGTTTTTCATAGTGTTTGTATGAAAGACAAAGTTATATTTGCGGTTGATAAAATTGTGCAATATCTCAAAAACTACTGATTCGATCTCCTTCAAACTAATTTTCGTTGCAAGTTTTTGTTGAGATCTACATCACATATTTTTTTCAATATTTTCACTTTCTTAGTTCAAAAGGTAGAGGGGGGGGGGGGACGCCCTATTTACCACTTTGGAAGCGTCTATATCTCAAACCTTACACTTTTAGAAAAAATGGTTTTAGAAACCTCAACATCATTTTAAAAGACCTATCCATAGACACACCCCCACACGCATAGGTTTAAGTAAAAAAAAAATTTTAGGTTTTAGTTTCATGTATGGGAGCCCCCCCTTAAATTTTATTTTTTCTTACTTTTTGTATCTGAATCGGAAAGCGGTGAACAAAATACACCTACCTACCAAGTTTCAGCTATGTGATGCTTATAGTTTCAGAATAAAGTGGCTGTGACATACGGACGGACAGACAGACAGACAGACAGACAGACAGACTTGACGAAACTATAAGGGTTCCGTTTTTTGCCATTCGGCTACGGAACCCTAAAAAATTACAAAATCAGACAACGTTTACGGGGTGGAAAACGTTTTCTCTTTTTGTATGGAAGCTTGCGCGCACATCCTCTTAATCTGCATTCCCAAATCTAGACAACACTGTTAAAGCCAACCCGGCTACAAAATCCCAACATACCCAATTGTACATTCTTTACATAATAAATTGAATTGAGGTGTTACTTCGCGGAAATCTATTCACCACTATACGTCTATTTTCTTACAGCCGAGGTCTCTAACGCCTAACACTTTACGAAAATAATGCTCCGATGTCGTTGCAAGGAATAGGCACACTAATGAAATAAAACAACATAATTTACGAGCTGAAAATATATAAGAGGAAATGAGGAATGCTTACTTAATATAGTAAAAACATGCAAAAACGTTTTTTTCTGGTTACCTTTCTGCGTAAAAGGTTTCCAAGAAAAATAATTTGTTATTTAAACATAAAACGAGTTCAAACAAGACCTTTAAATTTAAGTAAATATTGGTTTTTGTGAAGTTAAAATTACACATTGACCCCCTTACACACTGCGACTTTTAGCATCAACACTGACGCGCGTTTTGGAAACGCGCGACAGCATCGCAACTCACGCAATGAACTGATTTAATTTGGCATCGATGCAGTCGCTAATATAAGGTCACCTCGTTCTAAGTGATAATATTTATAGGACTGATTCAGCACAATAAATTAACCAGTTTTAAAAGAAAACACTTTGGGTTTTTATCCGCTAGTTTTTGAGAAAATTGGAGATTAAGGTAACATTTTTTTAGATTATATTTTTTTATTAATTAAGGCTAAGATTAAAGAAAAATACAATTTGGGAATTGAATTGAAAGAGGCAAAGCTGATGACGTAGATAACTTTTTAAATTGTCAGGGTGCTGTTTTAAAAAATGATTCCGTCTATGTTAAAGAAAATAATAAAAATTAAAATCTCGATTTTCCAAAAAATAATGATATTGTCCTGTTTCTATGATGTAAACAAAGCCACTGTTAAAATATTATAACTTAAAATGATTTGACCTTATATACAGTACATAATTTGACAAAGTCCAGCGCCTACATCGCAACTGCATCGATACTAACGCGCGTCAGCATCGCGACTGTATCGATGCTAAAAGTAGCGCAGTGTGTAAAGGTTGACATTCTGCGACTGCATCGATGCTGCATCGCGACTGCTCGCAGTGTGCAAAGAGTCTGGATCACAGAGATAATCACAACGTAATTTTAAAAACTTAAGTCCAAATATTGAACGTAAAGTTTTCTCCTGTCACAAGAAATTTCTTTCTTTAAAAGGACGCAAATATAAATTATGAAGAACGTCTCGTACGTCAGCGGGCACTACCTACGTAATCAAACCCGTGAAATTAAGATCTGGCATATAATCGTTATTCATGCAGTAGTTAACGCACTTTATCAGTTGGCTGGTTTTTAGGGTTCCGTAGCCGAATGGCAAAAAATGGAACCCTCATAGTTTCGTCAAGTCTGTCTGTCTGTCTGTCTGTCTGTCCGTCCGTATGTCACAGTCACTTTATTCTAAAACTAATAGCATTACACAGCTGAAACTTGGTAAGTAGATGTATCTTGTTCACCGCTTTCCGATTCATGTACTAAAAGTTTAAAAAAATGATATTTAATACATGAAACTCAAACCTAAAAAAAATTTTTTAGCCTAACCTATACGTGTGGGGTGTCTATAGATAGGTCTTTCAAATTGACATTGAGGTTTTTAAAACTATTTTTTCTAAAAGTCTAAAGTTTGAGATATAGACTGTCGTGAAGCGACAAATGTGAAGGGAGAAGATTAAGAAAAGAGGTAAAAGAGGGGAACAGAATTTATATAAAAATAAAAATAATATTTACAATACCGATTAGTGGAAAAAAAGATGATGAGTGAATGTATGTGTGTAAGAAGAGTGCAGTGGGCGTGAGTAAGTGTCTTCAGATCTTCTATATCCTGGAGGCAGCAGAGGGCGGAGTCGGAGTGCAGGGTCGACACAGCAGAGGTAACAGCGACGCCGATGTGCAGCAGTGTCAGCGCCGTGAAGTAGTAGCTCTCAGCAGTGAAGTAGTAGTTCTCAGCAGTGAAGTAGTAGCTCTCAGAAGTGAAGTAGTAGCTCTCGGCAGTGATGAGGGTATCCAAAACTATGTAGAAAATGTAATAATCAGTTGGAGTGCCAGAAGTACTTGGTCTCGGATCCTCTTCCGAGAACGGGACAGGTCCCTCCCCAAGAGCGAGGAGGTGTTACTACAGTCTCAATATGGACTCGGATCCTCCTCCGAGAAGGAGACAGGTCTCTCCCCTAGAGCGAGGAGATGTTACTGCAGTCTCAATATGACTCGGATCCTCCTCCGGAAATGTGTCCGGTCCCTCCCTTAGTGCGAGGAGGCGTTTCAGTAGTCACCGGCGGTTCTTCAAGACTTCTTGAGGAAAATGTAGAGTGTTGAAAACTGTTCGAGATTACAACTCGGAATCGAATGAATGAATGAAAAAAGTACAGGCTTATATAGGGGCCTGGGCCGTTCAAATTTAGAACGAGGTAGGTTCTAGAATAGAACATGAATACTGATGGTTTAAAGAGGATTAAACCCGAAAAAGTAATAAACTTTGATAGAAGTTGTCAGATTTTGAAAGATATTGTCATAACAACCATGTCAATAAAGATAAAAAAATGTCAAAAATCAAGGAATTTATTAAATTAATAAGGAAAACTAATCATCACCCAATGCAAATTAAAGGAAAATTGCAAACAAAGGTAAAACACAGCTATTTTTACAGTATTATGTACAGAAAAGTAGAATAACAGAGCTTTGAAAGTTTGACATTTTTAGATTCACAATAAATATTGTTCAAAAAGGATTAGAAAACAACAATGAACCAAAAATACAGTGTAATAGTATAAGAAGAGTAGAAAGGCAGGTAATGCCTATAGTTTAATGTCTACAGTACGACATTTTAGGGAGGAAATACGAACTGTGTTATGGTAGATAGAATCTAAGATTAACTCTATGTTCGTGTTTACAGCAAACAGACTCAAATAAAGAGTAAGAATTCAGCAAGAACCCGCAATCTTTGGATGGGAAAAGGAAATGAAAGCATGGAAAAACAAAGATAATGAGATGAAAATGTAAATATGGGTCCGATGAATATTAAATATATTAAGGTACTCAATTTATTACTCAATTTATATGTACATCGGTACAAGACGCTTCCAAAGTGGTAAAATGGGCATCCCTCCCCATCTAATTTTTGATCTAAGGTAGTGAAATTTAAAAAAATATATATATGATGTAGATCTTAATAAAAACTTTCAACGAAAATTGGTTTGAGCGAAATCGAACTAGTAGTTTTTGAGATATAGCACATTTTTGTCAACCGCAAATATAACTTTGTCTTTCATAAAAACACTATGAAAAACAATGTTATATTTGCGGTCAACAAAATATTGTTGTATTTTGGCTAAGTGGAGGTAAGAATCCCTAATTCAGTTAAAGTTAGCACGGAACCCTCAGTGCGCGAGTCCGACTCGCACTTGGCTGGTTTTATTCATTATCATCATTATTAAATCTCTTGTCGGTGGAGTTTTTTTTCTTTCCTTACGCGCTTTCTCCATTATCTTGACCTCTTGATTTGGTTTCTACTGTGTACTAATAAATAACCCTTATAACGTACTTATATTCACTTTGATTCCGTGAAGGCAATTTTATCAAAATTCTCAAAAGCATTTTCAATTTAGCTATTTACAGAGGGCATTTCTGAAAATATTCTAATAAAGTACATGTATTTTTTGATTCATTTCAATAAATGGACATCAACGAGTTATCATGTTTTAATCATCATCATCGCCCTTCAACGACCAACTTACTATACTAGTGTATCATACACTGTGTATGATCCACATCACTGTAAATTTCATAAAAATCCATTCAGTACTTTTTGCATGAAGGAGTACCAAACAACCACACGTCTATCCTTACAAACTTTGACATTCTTAATATTAGTAGGAAGTAGAATATATTAGTAGGATGTACTTTGTCTCTTTCCGTAAAATGTTAGTAGAACCGAATTACAAAAGGCCTTACTAAATAAAACACAAAACGCGGCACGACCTTCAAAATAAGGCCAGCTGGCTTTTGTTGCAGTGAAAATATTTTCGCAATGAAAGTGTTGTTTCGCATTCAGTAGAATAGTTGCGCAGTGTGGTTAACCAGAAAACGATAGTATTTAAAATTAAAGGCCTTTGGAATCTCAAACATAGCAGTACCGAAGAACAGGCAGAGAATAGAACTATTCCAATAAGAGCATTACTCGAACAATTCAGTGGTGGAAGTCTCGACACAGTTTTCCGTCGATAAGAAGCTCAGATTCTCGCGTCAATCGAACTTATTTCGTGTGGGAATTCGATAACGAGTTTTACTGTTTAATCAAAAAGATACAATTAGGTAATATGAATCCACATTCACACGTAAAAAACACTACCGCACGAAACAAATTGAAATGCACAGAAATCAAAATGCACAGAAATCGTGGTAAAGGCAACCATATTTTCCTCGAAAAAGTAAATTTTATGGGTGACCTTTTTTCGAATGCTAGATATTCTGTACGAGAATTGACATGGATGGCACTCAAAAACGCTGAGACAAAATTCGTGTTATCGTGTATTTATTGAGTGAGTTTGTTTATTAACCTTAAAAAGATAATAGTAGATTGTTATACAAGGGGAGAAAGCGACCCATTTCGCTCGAGATGTTTCTTCGATTCGAGAGTGAAATAATATGTGACTCAATTATCTTTGACCCAAGCTATGACTGCATGCCTTGACTCTATGCCATGCCAATTAAAACTAAATTACTTTCCACCCTAAGGATGGAAAAGCTATTTTCCACCCGGCTATTTACACAGGAAAGTTTTATTTTCCGAACAAGAGAGATGAAAAATATATTTTACGAAAAGTTAAAAGTATGTAGATGCAGCAGAAAATGAAAAAATTGAACGAAGCGAAATGTCAAAGATTGGACATTTCTTATGCTTCTGACTGTGGACGCAGGTCCAACTGTTTCAATATTTTACCGTCTACAATGGGCAACGTACTATTTCAGAGCAAAACTATTCCAGTCTTACCAATAAAGATACACGTGGACGCTTACGCCTGTTAAAACTTGTAAGTTTTCGGATACCAATGAAACCCATTTTGACGTTAGTTTTGTATAAAGATTATATTCGCTGTGTGCGAAGTAAGAAGTGGGGGAACCCGAATCAATGACAGCCCATGCGGTATCCAACAAAAATGTAAATTTCACGGTGAATGAAAATATTCATTAAACCGAGTCTACAAACCTGTTTCTAACTTTAGCACATCTTTTATGCCGAGAAATGATAAATTGCTTATATTTTGTCTGCCTTCCTATGTTTACTTTTTTGGCTGTTTATAAGCTGTAGCGTGTAATAATAAGAAGTATGTACTTTAAGAAAACCGTGTACCTATATCCTTATAAATGCTGTGTTGCTTATTTTTTTTAAATAAAATTATCCGTCGAAATCATCTTTTGGATGCCTTTCATACTCGCAAAGGCAATACTCTAGTAGGTACACATTAGTGTTTTTGCACTGAAGACGCAATGCTGGTGAATACGGCGGAATCTCGCGGGCACGAAATCATAGATAAATTATAAAACAAATTGCACTTGCAAAAAGCTATAGTGTCAGGCAAAGGAATCAAATTCTTTGTCTTACGCTATCCAGGCGCATGCCTATACCAACACATTGGAAAACCTGTCGAATTTTGCAAGCGCTTTCATGCGTAGGCTGCGTCACTTCATCGATGTTGCACAATTTCTATCTCAAAATCTCACAGTGAGAGACATAAATACACGTCATTTTATCTGTTGACCGTTACTTACTTCTTCTTATCTCTTCTTCTTCTTCTTCTTCAGCACGTGTTTGCCCACTGCAGGGCATATGCCTCTCCAAACTTTCTCCACGCCGTTCTGTCTTGTGCTTTTCGAAACCAGGTTGTGCCGGCTTGGTTCTTTATGTCGTCAGACCATCTGGCTGGAGGTCTCCCAACACTCCTCTACCCGATTCTGGTTACTTACTTAAATATAGTAAATAAAATGTAAATCCGTCATTGGCTGTAAGCCCTACATGTCTGTATATTATCTTATCATTTATCATCATTAAGAGCTGTGGATTTTGTAATACAAATAAAATAATATAAAATATAATGAAATCCGAAACAAATACCCGCCTCCGCTTGCGCTTATGTTCGAGCGGCGGTTGATCACCCCTGATGCGACAGGACAGAGCCGAGTACGGATGAACGGTTCCGCTTGTGCCGGGACTAATCGGTTGGACGCCTGCCAGTCGCGCTGTCAGCTACGGTGGGTATGTGAGTATGAGAAAGTAGTTGTTACCTATAAGTTAACTGAAATCCTATTATAAGTAAGTCTTTATTGTGTATATGAAAAAAGGTTACAAATTCTTAAAGATGAATTAAGAAACCAAAAATTCTAAACCATAAAGGTTACAAGGTTCTTATAAGTAGATATATATACTCTTAGTTCTACCTTTTCAGGCGTATACACACACATGCACACATAACACTATATATGTATAAGTTGCTGATATCACGGTCTTAAGCGCGATTAACCTTTGAGCTCCATTTTAAAAGCTGTCATTACTTCAACCGCCATACAAGTGTGACAATATGGGCAGTTTCCCATAGAAGTCCAGTTTTACAGGATCACTGCATTATTGGATCCCGCTACTTATTGATAATATTCGTTAACACAGAGTGGGAGTTGAACTGCCTGGAAATTGAACGGATTAAGTTGGATCGCAATACGCCCCCGAACCCGATAGGTTCAGTAATAAAGCGTGAAAACGAAACATATAGGTACTTACGTACTCTTGCTATCAATAAACTTTATTAGTAGGGAATTATAAAAGGATATGTACTAAAAGCTGTTTTCTATATAAAACTTAGAATTCTCCGAAAATATTACGGATATATTAAATCACAGTGTTGAGTGACACGTGCTGACGTGCTTGATTTGTTGATATTAAATAACAGCATTTTCCTGTTGTGAATTTTTCTCTTCCTGCCCGAAAAAGGGATGATAAAAATCTCGTTTTCTCTTTTCAATCCACTTGAAAATAAATAGGCAAGGCCCAAACAAGTGACGTATGAGGGTTCTTGTACTTCGCCACAGAGAATATAGTACTCTGCTAACTGATAAACTATGTAATTATGTAACATTCACTCGTGATCAGTAGACTAAGTTTTATCCCGCTACCTACATGTCTGCACATTTCTATTTGTACTGATAATGTAGTATACTCAATATATTTCGGCTTACCGGCTATACATAAACAAATAAAAATCCAAGTCATAAAAAAGCATTGTAGTTATTATCTTGTAATATAATGGTTCAAAACAGTCAGAACTCATCATTTGTCAATCTAACTCCCATTTCCACGGTTATTATATTTTTAGTGCCTAAATTTTCAAGGCCCGTCTTCAAAAAGTTTCAACAATGGACAACAGCTGCATTAGGCTATGCTAACTTGAAAACAAAATGTGAGTATTTATGCATCCCTCGGGAAGAAAGAAAACTGGCCGTGATAAACGGGAGGACAAGAATAAGATACTCTAGCTAGGGTAATTTATCGTGAAATGTAAGATTATGCAAAAATAATAATAGACGCGTACATTCAGTACAGGAGGTGGACTTATGTTGGACTTGGATTTTGTTGTATGTTGTCTGAAAGAGCATTATTTATTTATTTAGCAGTGCTTATGTAAGTGCAAAAAAAAATAGTTTTCAAGAATGTGCTTACCTAGGCCTAATTTCTTCATCGATAGTAATGGTAAAGTTACGTTACCAGTCGTTGAATATTTACGATTGCGTGTGTTTTGAAGAAAAAAACCTTAACCAATAAAGGTCATTAAAATAGCCATTCTGACATTTGGTTAAGGTAGTTTTTCTTCAAAACACACACAATCGTAAATATTCAACCGCTGGTAACTAATCTTTACCGTTACTATCTATGAAGAAATTGGGCCTTAGTGGCAAAACCAAGCCAAGTCTCGCTTCAAACCGTCGCGCGCCATCTAGCGGAGAAGCAGATTACTAACTTTCATGTGGGTTTTCACAGTGCTTTACCATGAAAACCACCATCAAACTGGCACTAGTCTAGCACTGGTCGCTAGGAGTAATTGTGTTCTGTGGGCATGGTAATTACATGCTTTGCGAGTGTAAAACTGTCGCGCGACTAGATTATAGGTGTAAAAATAAGAAAAGGAATCTAGATAGGTATCTACAGAACAGAATCGAGTATTTATTCATTGCAAATTGAGGCAGCAAAATGTTTTTGATGCAATGTGAAATTTCAATTCATTTATTCAATTATTTTATGCTTTAGTGTTTTTAGAATAAATTTAAGCCAAAAAAGGAAAAATTATGAAGGGGAATTTGTTTGAACTAGTTAGAAGGTTAATATATCAAAAGTCCCAGCCCTTGAGCCGGGAAGGATCTAAAGATATATTTTTTTAGATTCGTCGCAAAGGTATTATTATATCGGAATAGGTTATATCGGAAACTATGCGCCATAGCGACTTATGACCTTCTACAAAGAAACCGACTTCAAAGAAGGAGGTTTACAATTCAACCTGTATTTTTTGACAACATTGGAATGCGATAATATTTCTTACACATGTGAGATAAACTTTGCCAGCGTAAGTATGTTTGTTTGATTGTATGCTAAATGTATAATTTTATGTTGTCGTTCAAGAATATGTTGGGAACAAAAGTTGTATCTAGATTATTATTTTTTAATCAATTAAGTATATTCGGATTAAGGGACCAGTGTAAGCACCTATCATAAAAATTGTCATAAAAAAAGTCATAAAAGTCGTTTATTTTTGCATATAGACCCACTGGGGGCACTTATACACGTCTCAACATAGACCCTACCACAGCTTTGGGACAATTGTGGGCTAGTGCTGAGAAGAAGCTGCGCAAGAAACTCAGTCACTATTGTCAATGCCTCTTTTCAAAAGTTTTACAATGTACAAACATCCGTGATCATGCAAGTCCATACATTATTATCTTTTAAATAATCATCTACCTTATAATACCCATTCGTCATTAGGGTTTCTTTAATAACAGTTTTAAATTTATTAATCGGTAAGTCAACAATGTATTCTGGTAGTTTATTGAAAAACTTTATACATTTCCCATTCCCATCCATTTTATTGTTTTAGTAATTCGTGGGATATGAGCGAGCATAATGAAATACTATGGAATAATAATATACCTATGTTCAAACTTTTAAGCCGTCTTCATAAAAATGGATAAAATCAAATATTGTGTTCTAAGCAATGTCCTCTACACAATTTTTGATCGTTTCTTGCTTGGACTATACAAGATGTTTCAAAATAACCCGTAAAGAATGAAAGGACTTACTCAGAATCAGTAACCGTAGGTCGAATAACGCCAAAAATAATTTGACTTCCCATACTAAATCGGTCATGTGACTAATGTCATTTCTATGGAGAGTCATATAGGTTTGTATTAAAACTTGTTTTTAACTTCGTTTCTTCTTCTTACCGCACTAAAATGTTCCATATAATTGCATAGAGCTTTGAATTGCTTGATGTTGGAGGAAAAAAGTGGACACAATTTAAACAAACAAAATTTTATTTATCAAAAGATATGTACAACATTTAAACAGTAATGAGCACGAATGAGTGAAATCTTTGGACACATTTTATATTCAGACACAGGATCCGTACAAGAGAAACTACATTACTTACTTATGAAGATTTTACGACTACGAGATCTATAGGTACTTATTTTATACACATATTATATTTATACCAACGTATGAATACTAAATTAGGACCTAACTAGGAGCACATTTACTTAAAATTAAACCGATCCGAAGTGAGCCAATGGAACCCTTCAGTACTTATGACAAAAAATGTATTTTCTTTCAATTGT
The DNA here is from genome assembly GCA_963584085.1 of Pyrausta aurata. Lineage (NCBI taxonomy): Eukaryota > Metazoa > Arthropoda > Insecta > Lepidoptera > Crambidae > Pyrausta > Pyrausta aurata. The sequence goes on along the minus strand of OY757270.1, from coordinate 9,235,029 downwards.
CCTTATTGATTGGTATCAAAACAAGTCAGATTCATGAGTTATCTACCATACATTTTGACCAGTTTTCATACCAATTACTTAGCTTAGTAACTATTAAATTATTATGTGTAAACAAGTACATAACATGTGTTGGTAATCATTTTTACCACTATTTTTACAAAAAAGTAAGCCGGTTGTTTGTCACGCGTCTTCCAGGAATACGCAATTAAGCTGCCTTTTGACTGTGGGATATAATATATTATTATATTTCTCAGTAAGAATGGTTCCATTGTAAACTATAGTGAGTGATATCAAGTATATCTCGGTATATTAATATATATTTCCAAGTGAATAGGCAGCTTTACGTATTCGTTTTAGATATTTCTCATCAAGAAGCAAGCTTAGAACGATTACACAGCATGTATATGTTACAAACACTTTAATGAAAAACGCATCAAAATCCGTTCAGCCAAACGCGAGATAATCATGGCGAAACATACAAACAAAGGTAGATCTGAGAACCTTCTTTTTTTGAAGTCCAGAGAGAGAGAGAGAGAGAGAGAGATCCAGCGTTAATCATCTAGTTGGTTTCTCATTCACATTTGGCATTTGTTATTTTCAAGAATCCGAATTGGATTCAGATCGGATGTGGAGTGGATCCACTTTGACCAATGTCTATAATTTCAACCAAGCTATTGATTTAAGTGTTCCTAAATAATGAGTTCGTTAATTAACCTTGTCTATATTTAGCTGAAATCCACTTGATTTGAGCTGATGATAATTTTGGAACAATTTAATTAACTCTTTAGTTACATGTATATCCGATAATACATTAATAGATGATCTTGGAAATAAATACGAAATCAATAGAACATGAGCTTAATTTTCAATAGAGAGTACAAAGATAAAAAATATATTACGTAAGTCAGGTAAGGCTGTGAAAAACCGTGGGGAGGCCATTGAACTACTATTACTAGCGTATGGAACTGACATTACGATCAATTTTTGTGCTCCATGAATTGACTACACGGTCATCAACTCATGGTACGGATTCATACTCGTAATTCGAATTTAAATTTCAAAGAAAACGTCACAATCTTTTCGTCATTTTTCGACACATTTTTGGCTTGGCATAGCTTCTCTACACGTAGTAGTAACAACACACTGGGGGAAGCCTATGTTCAGCAGCTGACAATGATGTCCTTTGGCTGACAATGATGATGATGATGAAGTCAGACCAATATTCGAGGCACATTGACAGCGCAGTTAGAGCTTGATTGGTGGAATATTGATGTAGTCGTGAACCAATTGTAAAAAATATTTTGTCTCCCTTGTTTTTGAGAAATAGATTGTATTGTTTTTGAACAGTTCAAAAGGCAAAATAAGGTGTTCAATGTGCTTATGAAATAGGAAACTGTGATATAAAACGGCATGAAATATATTTTATAAATAACAGGCGATTTTTACTTAGCTTCATATTGAAAATTACAGCCTGTTGTTGTGCTTAACTTAATTACAGCGCATTTTTATGCACAGCTGGACCACAAAGGTTTCTCCCTTTAAAAGCACATTATTACAAATACGAACGAATCCCAATTATGTTACAAAATTAATTAACACATTCGTGTACACATTAATACATTTTATTGGATCAAATTAAGTAACGTTATAAATTAGACCCATTATTCGTTAATATTCCATGATTGTTGCATATTTATTCGTTGTTATTGTTCAATCCTCCAATCTCTTTAACAATATTCTGTTATTTATTACTTAATCGCATATAACTCTTACAAGTGCCCAAATGCGAATAATTGTGGCGTTTCGAGTTATCCAAATTAGAAGCTGTAATTCTTGGTGGTATGACATAAATCTTTTATATAAGTTTTTTCTGCCTTACGGGAAGACATAACTTCATTACGTTTAAATCTATGTCGTTGGGTGACATTCTATTAAGTAAACCAATGTTTTTAGGGACTTACTCAGTAAATAATTGATCTACTGCTAATCCCAAATACAATAAATATCAATCCACCGTTAAAGTAGTACTTTTGAAAACTTTTACAGATGTACAAAAAAAATAGGTCTTTTTACCAAAAATATTTTACATACAGCACAAAGTCTTATTTAACGAACACTCATTACAAAATTAACCTAATCGTTGATTTAATGATAATACGTAGTATGTATGATATTTACAAGAATTGTTGCAGAATGCTAGCTTGTTTCTCTTGTACGTACTTTCCTCACGGCACCGATGACTTGGCCCTGTAACAAATAACGTTTTGATATAGTTAAAGAAAGAAAGAAAGAAAAAACGTTTATTCAGCACCAAAATCAAATACAAAAATATTTTTACAAAATTTTTCTTTAAGTAACACTTAATGCTAAACTAAACATTTTGCTCTTACTTTTAAGATATCAATTATATATTATAGTTGATACTGAAACGTGAATAAGGCTGCGTTTCCAGCAAAGATGTGAGAGGATGCGTTGGATGGAGGAATGGTTTAAAACTTGACTAAGGTAAACTTGTAGAAAATTTTATCAGCTTTCATTTTGTAGAAAGTCTCATGTCGCTAAAACGCATAGTTTCCGATAATTTAGCGATAAACCTAAAAAATTACTTTTAAACCCTCCTTCTCCTCTCGGCTCAAGGGCTACGGGCTGGGACTTTGATAGGTAAGTACTTATGTTAACCTCCTAACTAGTCCAAACAAAATTACGAAGTCAAAAATCGTGTTCCTTGAAATTCCCTCTACAAGGCTTTACGATACTTATTTTTTTTTTTTAATAGTGTCTAGGCAGACATTTGGCCTCAATCTCACCTGATGGTAAGCGATGATGTGGCCTAGGATGGATCATGCCTGACTAGTAATAGCCTATTCACTCTTTTCTTGAATTCGCCCAAATTATAATGTCTAGGAAACACTTCAGCCGGCAGCGAATTCCACTCCCTAGCCGTGCGCATGAGAAATGTAGATCGAAACCTATCAGTGCGCATTGCTGGAATGTCTACGACGTAAGGGTGGAAACTGCGCCCGCGTCTAGTGTTCCGCTGGTGAAAGGGGGCTGGTGGAATCAGGTCATGGAGTTCTCTCGCACACTCTCCGAAATGCAGCCTGTAGAAGACTGAAAGACACGCCACTTTACGTCTGTGTTCTAGGCTTAGTAGCCTACGTTCAAAAAGCTCAGTGTCTCCAATTATCCTTTTTGCCCGGTTTTCAATCGAGTCCAAGGCAGCCAGCTGATATTTAGCAGAACCATCCCAAAGGTGGCAACAATACTCCATACACGACCGGACCTGAGCTTGGTAGAGTTGGAGAAGCTGCTCCGGGGTGAAGTATCGCCTAACCTTAGATAGGATGCCTAGCTTTTTAGCTGCGGTTTGGGCCACAGACTCGATTTGACTAGCCTAAACGTGAAAGATTATATATAAAAGCTAATTGGATTTATTTTGTCAGCCAAATTAACACGTTCCGGGACACTATTCCAGACACAATAGATGTTTTATTGTTTTCACGCCTTTAGACGTTTACTGACCCGGAACGTGTTAATTATATTCTCATTACAAGAATAAAAAGAAGTAAGGTCATTGTGAAAACAATTATCTCAAAAATACGTTTAAGTATTTCTGTCTGAGTACTTATATACTTGTTCTTAAAGTAAGTACAGACACATTTAGTTTATTAGTTGTGTCTATTTAACGCTTAAGTAGAACACAATGTTGAAATCTCTTTCATTAATTAAAATAATAATGGCGGATTTATTACAAATTTTGTCATTATACGTAATGAACTGGAAATTTAATCCTTCTGTGTGGTAGAGTTTGGTTTTAGCTAGATATTTTGAGACGCCTGATAGACAGATGTGTAAACAATTTTGTTTATCAAACACATTTCGATTATAGTAATCTTGCGTGGTCTGGTTACTCGATTGGTTATGAGAAAAATACGTATAAAGAAAATAGTGATTTTGTTTCTTCACATTTCTGTTGGGCAACAATGTCAGGGTTGACATAGTTAATTTAAAAAATGTCTTTAGCGAATAGAAAATATGAATAGCTAAACATCCACAGTTCTGGAGTTTCAAAAAAATCGGGACTTCAAAAGTTTCGCGACATGCTTAACATTGTTACCCCAAATAGTTGGCTGGAGCAATTTCCGAAGTTTGTAAACATTAAATATTTACTATATTTTTTTAGGAAAAGCAGACTACAAATAATAGAGAGTATCTGCTGGTGCCGGTGCATACAACTTTTTGTCTATTTGACACTCGGTGATGCTATAGCAACCTTAAGTTTAAGATGTAGATATCAACCTTTAAAACTTCTAATAAGTGTAAGTAAGTTTAACCTGTAAGCATCCCACTGCTGGGCAAAGGCCTTACCTCATGTATGAGGTGGTATGGATCATACTCAACCACACGTGCTCTGTGCGGATTGGTGCAAGGTGCAATCTGACAGCAAGGTCACTACCCTGCAAATACCCCTGATTTGCAGGGTAAGTGACCTTGCTGTCAGATGTTATGAAGTCATCTTTGAGCATTGAACTACTATTTCTAGCGTATGGAACTGACATCACGAACAAATTCTGTGCTCCATGAATTGATGACACGGTCATCAACTCGTAGTAAAAAAAAACATAATTCGAAATCCAAATTTTCAAAAAAACGTCTCTATTTTTGCAACACATTTTTTGCTATACTTAGTATGTAGTAATAATTCACTGCCTTCGAGCCCCTAGGCCTAACGACTAGGTATATAAATCGATTTCAGCTGGGTTTTAAAAACTACAAATATATTTTTTTCTGAAAATTAAAAAAAACCATTCAAAATATTTGATGACTCGTCCCAACATCGGATCAAAGGAATTATTATGACCTCTAGATAACGTGTGCCAATCCGGTACACTGTACATCGATTTGCGGTTTTATTTTGCGTACAGCTTCCACTATTATCAAAAGCAACGCAGCTAGTCTCAGAAAAATTAAGCTGATTTGTACATTTATTTTGTTGAAATTATTTGATAAACTTACGTGTTCAGACCATCGGAGTGCGATGCGGTTGGTGGCGGCCATTTGTGGAGATGCGCGCGCCACATCAGCTGACCAAACGTCATCCTAAACTGCCGAGACATAGAGCAATACAGTACGAAGTTGATCGCCCCATTCATCAGCGCAAGCGCATCCATCAGCTCCCCAAATAGATCGTAGCAGCGTTTGAAGAAGCAACGGCCAAGGAGACCACTTAAAAGACCGAGAATCCCTTGAGGCAACTCCGTTACAAGGAACAGAAGAAGCACAGCAACCAGCATCTTCGTTGTTCTATTCGTTCTTCTATCTGCCTTGCACTGCCTTTTAGCTGCTTTGTTAGAAGTTGGGCAAGCGTTGTATATCCTCACTTTTTTCTGGTGCTGGTTGGCGCTGTATACTTCTTTTATCAGCCACATACTGATCACCGTCAGTATGCAGCAAGGTAGCAGTTTAATCAGCACTGCGTGTACCCAGAAATTGATTTGATACAACTGTCCCTCTTGGTCGGCGTCTACGTGGTACAGTATCATGGGTCCACTTGGCTCCAATATCACGGTAGTGTGTATGTCGAAAACCTGCGGGACGGAAACGGGACGAGTTAATGAATTATGAACGGCATACGGATGTTTAATATTGACAATGACATGGTTAGTCAAAAGGTTCTTGAGATCGTACGAAGATAAATAATTCATTTTATTATGTTTGTAACTTCTAAATCTTAAATTTGAAAATGAAATGAGTTTGCTTAAAAACCCATTTCATTCTTGACAACAGAGATGCATAGAGATACATAAGGGGCCGTCCATTAATCACGTGAGGTCGTTTTTCTCATTTTTTGACCCCCCCCCCCCTTCCCCCCCCATGATATTTGGTGAGGTTTGGGACCACTCCCCCCCCCTCCCCCTGGATCCCGTGTATTTTTTTGGAAGTCTATGTAAAGGCTATTTTTGACTGGAAAAAAATATTTAACAAATGGCGTTTTGATTCGAAAAACATTTATATGTATTTGCAATAGAATTAATGAACAATTAATAAATAATAATAATTAATTAATGTTGTCTTCGTCCCACTGAGTTGCAAGACTTTCATTTAAGGTTACAACTGGTAAAGCTTCTTCTTCACTGGCAGTTGTTATTGGCAAAGAGGTTTGTGACATATTAACTTCGGTTTCGTCAAGCCACTCGGCATCATCATCCTCGCGCACTACGCAGAGAACCTCCCTCCCCTGTAGCGTGAGGATACGCGTGGGCATTTCGTGGACAGTATACTACAAATCGTTCAAATTTTCACGCCGTTCAAAATTTCGGTTCAGAAATAGCGCTTTTTGACAAAAAAATAAATAAAATTAATACACGTGATGTCTAACGAGACCCCCCCTCCCCCCTCGTGATGTTTCGTGATGTTTTCCGTACCCCCTCCCCCCCCTTTTGAGCTTCACGTGATTAATGGACGGCCCCTAAGCAGTAATATGTTTCATAAAAAATAAAGAAAGAACAAACGCATAGAATGTCCTCTATAGTCAGTAAGTAACAATAGTGAAAGACCACGGGAAGTCGGGAAGTTAATTTAGTATTCTGTCTTAATGTATGAAAGATGGAGGCCAATTTCCATCTACGAAAAAAGTTCACCGATCGAATTTTCTTATTCAAAGAAAATATAGTTATTGCTTTATCCGGGTCACGTATTCTATGCATTTTGATTTATTTCGTGCGTTAGTTTTTTTTTAACGTGGATATATTACTTGATTTTTTCGGTAAAACCGTGATACTCGTCATCAAATTACGACACGAAATAAGTTCGAGAATCGGCCTTGTAATTAACTGAAAAAGCGGTACAGTTGCGAAACTTTCAGTTAGCTTTTAGCACTTTTCAGTTCACCACTAGATATTTACTGGGTGGTTAATATTCGCATAATCGCTTTAGGTTTCTGAGAACTTCATTGGTCGGGTTGCCTCTTTAAGTTTCTTGGTATATGACTATTGGTAAAGTTTAGTTTCCAGTAGTTACTGTACTGTAGTAGTTTCCTGTACCAAACCGTAATGAGCTCTTTCGCCAACACTTAGGAATTTGGTGAACTTCCTACACCATGAAATAAATGAAATGAATTTGCTTATGCAAAAAGGATACATTGATTCCCGAGGCAGTAGACATATAGTTAGCACTATATGTCTACTGCCTCGGTGGCGCAGTGGTTAGAGGGTCACATTTTAAAGGGACGGCTTCGCCAGAGGCCCCGGGTTCGATTCCCGGGTTGGGCCAACGTTACCTACCAACGGTACCTGGGTTTTTCTGTTCAGAAATTCTCAGGGAAACCCGGAGTTTGGAAGTTGGCGGTGTTTCACCACCGTGCCTCGGAAAGCACGTAAAGTCGTTGGTCCTGCGCCTGATCTCTCTCCGGTCGTGTCAGATTGCTGTCCCATTGGGCTATGTGAGTGAAAGGAATAGAGAGTGCACCTGTGTTTGCGCACACAGTTGTGCACGATAATATGTCCCGCGCAGTCGGTTAGTCGTTGTGACTGGCCACCGTAGTCGAAATCGGCTAGGGGGACTATTATTACCTATGTTGGTTGTGAGGTTTGTGTTTATCTTAATTTAATGAATCATTTCGTAAAAAGAAATGTCAATTTAATAATTGACATTAATATTAATAATATTAATCAATGTTCGACAAGGAAAGAATAACTAATTTTACATAGTGATAAGGCCAGATGATGCATATTTGATCTTAACTATAGTGCATCAGTTACAAACTTGACGTCGAGTGTACTTAAGTTTAAAGAGTTCTATTGAACGAGATATGGCTATAAAATATAACTTTTTTATCCTTTGTATAGCAATGCAATTGTATCTTTTAGCAGCGATGAAAACGCGATGCAGAATCGATGCAGTCGCAAAATGTCAACTTTCACACACTGCGCTACTTTTAGCATCGATACAGTCACGATGCAGAAGCTTGACATTGACAAATTATGTACTGAATATTGCCGACTGCATCAATACTAACGCGCGAATGCATCACGATTGAAGCGCGTAAGTATCGATGCAAAAGTGCGATTGCATCGATGCTAACGTGCGTAAGTATCGATGCAGTCGCCAATATTCAGTACATAATTTGTCAATTTCCAGCTTCTGCATCACGTTTGCAATGCTGCTTAAAGTAGCAGCGTGTAAAGGGTCTAAGATTTGTTTTTGAAAGAAAGCCCTTGAGAAGTTACTAGAAGAAGTTAATTTGTATTGCAAACAATAACCTTCATAAATATGAAACAGCAATACGGTTTCCTTTTATGTTTCGATTTCTTTTTTCTCAGAAATTTTCTTTGTCGGTAAATTGCCAAGCTAGTGAAAACCAGTGGATTGCAGCTAATGAAAATATTAGACTACAACTTTCCATTTCAGGGACGATAGTTTGACCCATTTAGCGTATTTCCCCGAGAAAAATTTGGGTCTGTACAAGGAAAATGCTTTTAGGCACAGTAGTTGTCAGCGTTACTTAAAAAAATACTTTCATATTACTATTATGACGTCGTGACGTAGTTATTAGTACGTCTTCGCGTATGATTTGTTTCGCGTTGCGTTACAATGAGAAAAATACATGACGGCTCGTGACCACGGCAGGTGAAATCCAGCCGAAACGTTGAGCAGTGAATATGAAATACTCATATTTTAATTCGAGTTTGGACCCCTTTTATTACAAAAAAATATATAGCACCAGGCTTAAACTAAGACTAAATTTACCCAACCAATAATTAAAATACCTATGCTTCCATTATTGAATGCTGTCCTTAAGACATTCTTTCAAATAATACTTTAGTTTGTTTTAAGCATAAGTTTTTGGAATAAGAGTCATCATGTCTAATTCTCATTATTTTAAGTAGAAGCCCTATCGTTTGTGAGCCATGGACTTATGATTTAATTTAAAAAAAGTGAATTTTGGACGCACCATAAACGTTGGAATGCATAGTATAGGCGGGAGTAGAAAACTGCTCAGTATTGCAGTGCTGCATCGCCTTTCTGTGCACAAGACGTGGTTTCTATCCGAGTACCTGCAAGGAAAGCATGGGTTATTCACTTTAAAAATATACTTGAAAAAAAAAACTTGGCTAAGGTACATTAATTTCATTTTTAATTGATACGTGAACATTAATTAACTGATTTCGAAACGTTAGGCGTTTAATCAAAAATTAATGTTTGCGAAATCAATTCGTATAGTGTTTTAATCAACTATTTACTAATCTATGATAGGGAGAGAAATATACGCTGGGACCTACCCTAGTAAGTTACCCTATAAGGGCCCACTTTATATGCCAGGATTAACGTAGCGCTTATTTTACACAAACACGTTATATTTTAACACCAAGCTTTAATAGTTTGCTAATCCTGGCAAGTGGGCCTAAAAAGGGTCAAACAAACAAAAATCCATTTTGCAGCTCTTTATACCAGTTTTCAAAATTTTATATTTCTTTATCAACGATTATACATAATACCTACACAATATGATTTTCAATTTATAAGCGAAGCAAAAATGTTTGTTATTTTAATAACATGATGTGACTCAATTATCTTTGGTCCAAGCTTTGACTGCAGGCCTTGACTCTATGCCATGTCAATTAAAACTAAATTACTTTCCACCCTAGGGATGGATAAGCTATTTTCCACCCGGCTATCTACACAGGAAAGTTCTATTTTCCGAACAGGAGAGATGAAAAAAAACTAAAGAGCAATTCTGTGTTCGTTTCTCTTTGACACGAGAGTGTGTATTTTTAGTGGATTGTTAAAAAGGCAAAATGACAAAGTAATGTGTGTTTTTGCAATTAATAGTAGTGAATTTGCAACAAAAAGGTATGGCATGATTTGCTGACTGTACTAAAAAGGCAAACAAATGTCAAACTAAAAAAAAACCTCACATTTGAGGTAAGGCCTTTGCCCAGCAGTGGGATGCTTACAGGCTAACTTAACTTTTTTTAAATGCCAAACTATGAGAGGAAAAAAAGCTTGTTTTTAAATTAATGCTACAACAACTGAACTTGTATTTTCAATCAACACTTAAAAGGCAAAGACTTTCACTTCACGCAAAATAAATTTTGTGCTAAAATACTTTTACAAGGCCAAGGCTTTTGGGTTGATCAGAGAATCAGACCCAGATTCTACTATATGGGCCTGATTCTAGTGATGCATCGACTAAAACTAAAGTAAATGTTAAGGTGCAATTTTACATTCTTATAAATAAACCTAGACACTTGTATTTTTTCTCACATCTATGATACGGAGGAGAACGTAGCCTTTTTTTCACAAAAAAACTGTACAGCTAAATGATAAAGTATGGAAACCTTTTTCTCCTGCTGTGGTTATAGATGTTTTTGAATTTTCCGACTTTTCGCAGGTCACACTTTCGTATGACAGACGTAGTACAGACTAGTATTTAAGTAAACAATGTTAAACCGAATATTGTTGCGAATGAAAATATTTATTACACTGCTGGTACTGACTTGTGCAACTGACAGTAAATGATTTTTCTTTCAATCAAAACTTTTATAGTTGATTTTAATAGGTATAAAAACTTACTTTATCGCAAGATATCTCCAAATAGCGAGCGAGAGAGTGAGGCAAATCGATGCTGTATGGAATATTTGTGTGAAGTGCATGTGAAATAGCAGGTACGCTGCCCAGTGGTACGGCATCTCGCGCTGCCCGGGCAAAATCTGGGGACAAATATACCAAGTTAATGATATAAGCCTTAAACATTAGTGCAAATTTATTATCTTTCAGTAAATTTGCAGAATCTGCAGGACTGATCGTACGATAGGATTGCGTGAGTTCGTTCCACTGTGGAGACCCAGTTTGGAACATTAGGTAGTGTTTACCAACATTAAGTGCAAACCACGTTCTGTGGTACCAACCGTGTTCATTAATACGTTTCTGAAATATAATATGCTGCCAGCTAAAGTGAACCTAAAACACTACTATGATTTGAACATCATCATCAGAGTTCTTTTCCATGAATACTCTAAATTAAGGAAGATATTTGGGGATTTGATGATGATCAAGGAGAAAGTAATAAAAAGTTGATTGATACTAATCAATCAGACATGCGCGACAGGTAAGATTGGGTGATCAAATGACTATGCCCGAATCCACCGGCAAGATTGACGGATGGACTTTTAAACATTACCCAGGAACCTTTAGATTAGAGCAATGTTTTACCGTCTTGATCAAGACATTTGTATTTATATCTAGAATACACAATACCTTGCAAACTTCATATAACTTTCCAAAAATTGGCGCCCAAATGAAGTCAGAATTATTTAGCGACTCGTTGCAAATCTCACGAAATGCTCATTCAGAATTCACGGACTAATTTTGGATCATAACTTCACGTCGAGTTTTATGACAGCCAGAACATTACCCAGCTGAGTCTTAACTTTTATACTAGACACATCACAAGATGTAAACTTAAGAAGAACTTTTCAACAGTTATACGTATAGATACAACTAGTTATTCCTTAGCTCACTGCATTGCTGGATCCCGCAGATAATTCTGGTGTGTTTACACGGCACTTTTTGCAGGTACGGCTGTCTGTCACCTGAGTCATTACTCCTGACAGTGTCATGTCTATCTCGCTCGATTTCGACTACGGTGGCCAGTCACAACGACTATCCGACTACGCGGGACATATTATAGTGCACAAGTGTGAGCGCAACCACAGGTGCACTCTCTATTCCTTTCACTCTCATAGCCCGATGGGACAGCAATCTGACACGACCGGAGAGCGATCGGCGCAGAACCAACGGCTTTACGTGCTTTCCGAGGTTCGGGGGTGAAACACCGCCAACTTCCAAACTCCGGGCTACCCTAAGAATTTCTGAACCCAGTTACATATTTTTGGCTCGACCCAGGGATCGAACCCGGGACCTCTGGCGCAGCCGTCGCTTTAAAATGCGACCCACTAACCGCTGCGCCACCGAGGCAGTCAAAAGTCGCTTGCACTTACCGATAAGGCAACGCGCTGTTATTCCTCTCTTACAGCGTTGCCATGGTAATTGCTGTGATTGTGCATACTGTGATTTAGAGCGATTTCACATCTAGGCGACTTTAGCAGCGCGGCAGCAGCACTACTTACGCGCGACAGTCGCGCTGCCAATAATTTCATACTATACACGCAGCGCCGCAGCGGCGCGTAAGTCGCGTGGGTCCGTCCCACTATACCCATTACCCATTGCAGTGGTAATACTATCCCCGTATTAGCACTGCAAATGGGTAATAGGTTTAGTGAGAACGACCCAGTCGCGCGACAGACGCGCTGCTAATGTGAAGGCGTCCGCTGCTGCCGCGCTGCTGTCGCTCTAATGTGAATCCGCGCTTAAGCAGTGGAAAATGCAGTGCAACTAGTCCAATTTAATGAAAAAATAGAATCATTAAAAAACAGGTATCGAGTTTTTGCTGGTCACTGCAAACGGTATGTTCGTGTGAATATTAGCATTAATACGCGTATACTACTAAATATTCCAGAATTTGTGTAAGGTTTGTATGATTGCCATAATCAGATCAAATCAAATCAAACAAATAATTTCCAATAAATAAAGATAAGAGAACACAAATAAGGTCTTAGGCTAAAAATATAACATACTGTTGGCAAAAAAAAAGTGTATAAACAATACCTAATTCGTTTCATTGAAATTGTCTAAAAATGAGCATTCCTTTTATAATTCTTTGAAAGCGGTGAATGTTCGCTGTAGGAGGTCTCATTATCGGTTGTTACTGATAATTTTACTTTAGAGCTGTAGATAAAAGGACGAACTGCTCAAATTAGTCTGATAACACTCGTAATATGACAGCCTATCACTCAAGCTGATTTACATACACAGCTTACAAAAATATCCCGTAATAAGTAGGTAGAGGTACTAGGTAGATAAAGTATAAGTATACTTAAAAAAAATAGATTGCGTGGCAATCTGTGGTCATTCGACACCGTAAGTTATCTACTAAACGATTGTAGAGAGATCAGACTACTAACAAATTAACTTACTTTCCTAGGCACGGATGTTCACTTCCATTTAATTTAATATCAAAGGCCCAGAAACAAACTTCGGCTCGATCTCTTGGACAGAGCAACCGGCCCACCGATTCGTGTATTTTCGGCATCTAGTTTTGGACTACACTAGTCATTCAGTAGCGCTATTGTGACACATCGTGTGCTTAAAGTAATAGTAATAGTCCCCCTAGCCGATTTCGACTACGGTCCGGAACCGACTGCGCGGGACATATTATAGTGCACAAGTGTGTGCGCAAACACAGGTGCACTCTCTATTCCTTTCACTCTCATAGCCCGATGGGACAGCAATCTGACACGACCGGGAGAGATTAGGCGCAGGACCGGTTGTTGTTGGTCAGGCGCGGTTTGTGCTTAAAGGCAGCAGCATTGAAAGATGACACGCTGCTGCCAAAATAGCGAGGTATATCAATTGTTCTCTCTTAGTACAACTGATGCACAATTCAGAGACGAGTGACAAATTAATTAGCGGAATTGAGGCCCATCTAACTGATCTCATCATCACCGTTTTTTTATGTTTTACTTTAAACTTAACTCATTACTATCGTAGTAAACCTCCGTGGTTTTTAGATGTTTAATATTTCCTACATATTCAAGTAATTTTGTATACCTGATTAATACATTTAAAGGCCTTCCCCACAATATTCCACAGCAAGCGACCGGTTGCAAGCAGCCTGCATCCAGTGTGATCCTGCGATCTTTACAAGGTCATCTGTCCATCCTGTTGGTAGACGTTCTACGATGTTTATTTGCTGAAAGGATCTCCAAACTTCTTTTTTTGCTGATCCCAGAAAGAACAGAAGAAGATTTATTGACTCACCAGATATCTGTATATGGCGAACGGCACGTACTCCATCATAACGAAAATATCAGCGACTGCCAACCACTTCAGGAGTCTGTTGATGGGAGCCGCGGCCAGGTCCCGGCGCGTCAGCACAGCAACGTTCAACGCATTCGCTAAACTGCCGAAGAAACATACCTGAAACAAATGACAGTCGTAATCAGGTTACTTGTAACTTTAAAACTGCCTCCGTGGCGCAGCGGTTAGAGGGTCGCATTTTAAAGCGATGGCTGCGCCAGAGGTCCCGAAGTCGATTTCCGGGTCGGGCCAAAAATATGTCCCTGGGTTTTCCTGTTCAGAAATTCTCAAGGAAGCCCGGTATTTGGAACTTGGCGGTTTTTCACACCCGTGCCTCGGAAAGAACGTAAAGCCTTTGGTCCTGCGCCTGATATCTCTCCGGTCGTGTCAGATTGCTGTCCCATTGGGCTATGAGAGTAAAAGGAATAGAGAGTGCACCTGTGTTTGCGCACACACATGTGCACTATATGTCCCGCGCAGTCGGTTAGTCGTTATGATTGACCACCGTAGTCGAAATCGGCTAGGGGGACTATTACTTTAAAACTAGTAGAAGACTACCAGTTCCACGTGGCTACTACACAATGTGAAAATATTGGACATTGGTCCTCATTTCGTCGCTTTTTTAATAATGATTTCAAAGCCCGACTCTATGATAATCAACTCAGCACTGTTGCGTAGGACAGCGCATATAAATGAGTAAGTGAAATAAATAAAAAAATCTTAACTTGCATCGTATGCCAATTTGACGACGTCTTCTAAGGACAACAACACGTGTCTCTTTATACATTTAAGTATTTACCCGCAGCTTTGCCTGTTCGAATATCGAATCCTAATAGCCTATGTGATATTTCATTGTATAAACTATAGTTTTGTAAAATTTATCGATATCCATTCAGAAGTTTTTGCCTGAAGGAGTAACATCTGATATCTTCAGAAATTTTTATATTTATAATATTAATTCATTTCATAAAAAAAACATGTGTCAAAACATTGTGTCTTAGATATGTCAAATGATTGTTAAAAATGAAATATTAATTGCAATATTTTCAGCAAAGTATATTCAAGTAAAGTATCCAATACTCAGCTGAAATTCATCTTAGTCCATCCAACAACACGTTCGGTTACATGGAAAATACTCCGTCAAATTTCTAAAACAAATTCCACCAAGCCTTTTAGTTATTTTATAATTTCATCACCAAAACAACATTAATGAAAGGAAATGGCTTTGGCATTGCCTTTTTGAAGTCGATTTCCAAAACTCGTTAAAAATACGTTTCAAGTATGGACATTGAATTGAACTCGGATCAAACATGAGTGCGAGAACACCCCAAAGGTAGGTTAAGACCAAACGAACAAAGAACTAGAGCTAGAACAAGAACATTCTTTATTTTTCTTTTGTTCTACACGGAAGCGTTTAGTTCAGCGTTTTATGCCAAATATCGAGCGAGCGTTCTTAGAATATTCTATAGAACGCAATAGAACAACGAACGAATGCTTCAGAGCATTCGTTCGTTTGTGAAGAATTTAATGCAGTGGGGATAGAATTAGCATTCGCTCGTCTGATTTAAATGGGTCTTTACACTAACGCCATTAGTACACTTATGCATTCGCATGCGACAGCGATGCGGCTGAACATGCAACTATCACATGTAGCTATGCAAGAGCGAGACACAGCATATGCCAATATATGTCAAATGCCGCATTCACGCCGATAGTACTCGAACGCATTCGCATGCGGCAGAACGAAACAGGCAAGGACGCAACTGTCTCGCTCTAACATAGCATCTCGTTGCATGTTAGAGTGACATATAACAGCATGCCAATGTCACACGATAAATTCAAATATCACATTCCTCATGCGAGTGCGGCGGTGGACTAACGGCGTAAAAGAAAAAAAAGTTTTTGCGAAAACACCGACCCCTTAAAAGTAAGGGCAGGCTTTTCAAACGTACGTAACAAAGAGATCATTGTCAGCTTTTATGCAAAACACGCAATAAGAGTTGCCACTAACCTAAAGGTAAAGTCGGCTTTAAACATGTCAACAAATCTTTTAAAAACTTATTTAAATAATTTGAGTTAGTAAAATAATAAAAAATAACTTCGATATAAAAGAGATCTTAGAGTGCGACGATTTATTACCTGAGTAGGTTGTGAGTTTTTTGTTTATCTAATTTTGAAAATGAATCGTTTTGTTAAAAAGTAATAAAATATAAAATATTTGTTGACAATGTACGACAAGCAAAGAAAAACAAACTTTAGGTATTTTGTTCAAAGGCTCTTTCTACGTAGGTGTGTAAGTGGGCGCGGTAATGCTCCATGAAAACACAAAAGTAAAGTAATAATACTATAAATGAGTGCACTGAATAAGGTGGAAATAGAAGAAATAACAGTAACGCAAGATAATTGTTGGAATCAAGACATAAACGTAAAATGGAACGTCGTGAGTTGCATGCGTGCCCTCTCGAGATTTTCCCGTGGTACAGTAGCCAGCACATCAGGTTACCCACTTTTGTTGCAAACTAACCATTATTACAACTGCATAAGATACCGCAGTGTTTACCTTGACGTGCTGTCGTCTATACCAAAGAATACATATACTAACGTAAGTCTATACTCTCTTTCGTGATTCAATGACCGGCTGGGTGTTGTTTACACCCGTTGTCAACATGTATTAATAAACAATAAATTCGTTATTATTTGATTTATATTGCTTTTATTTACAACTGTGTGAAAGATGATATGAGTGTGAAAGGAGTGGATGATTCAGTAACGAGTGATAGAATAGTGTGGAAGAGAAAAACATACTGCGCCGACCACAGATAAACTGGGAACAGGGTAAGCGAATGTATGTATGTATGTATGCTTTTATTTACAACAATAATGGCCACCTTCCTATTGAAATCTTAGACCTAAGAATTTCGCCTACCGAGGCGTTCAATTTGACTTTCAATTGTTATTCTCGACCAAACCGGCACTTTTAGTATACACTACCGGACCCGGCGAACTTTGTTTCGCCCCGGCCCCGTCCCGCCCTAGCCCCGGCCCCACCGAACAGGATAAAAAGTATCCTATGTCCTTCTCCTGGTACTATGCTACCTCCCCACCGTTTCGCCCCGGTCCCGTGCTACCCCAGACCCGGCCCCGTCTAGTGGGATAAAAAGTATCCTATATCCTTTTCCTGATTCTAAGCTACCTCCCCACCAACTTTCAGCCAAATCGGTTCAGCCGTTCTCGAGTTATAAGTGTTGTGACAAACATGGCTTTCTATTATATATAGATTTATTTACAGAGACGACTTTTTTTTTTCAGAATGTACGTCAATTGCTGTACGTGTATTAAACGAGAATAAAGAATACCCTTTTTGTAGGTAATTAAATACATTTTTTTAAACATGGAAGCAAAGATTACAAAAGGACTTAAGAGGAAGCCTTGGGGCACGCTCTTACGAACATTTCAAAATGCCTCATGAGATGTGTAAGTGAACCACAAAAAAAGGTTGCAGAGTTGCATGAAACCCTGCAAGCTGTGTTGGAAATCTGAAGCAAGATTGTTGACATTTCACGTAGACATTTTCAATATTCTGATTTTCTGCTCCATCGAATATCTGACTTACACACCTAAATGTTTATTATATCTTAAAAAATATTTGTCATTTTTTAAGCTTGATTCAAACATTCTTCTCAATTAATAAATACCCGGAAATACCAATTTTGTGTCAGCATTTTTAGAGCGCCACCTTACAGGGAAGGGTTACACCTTACAGGTTTTACAGGGAACTATGTCGTGACTTCTGCGCCTGAATTTCTCACTGATAGAGCATTCTGTAAACAGATACTTTAAGATCGATAGATACAATTGAATTTTCTTACCGTTTATTAAGCAAATAGATAGCAATAACGTTGCACAACATTGTGCGAAAAATTATGATTGTTACCAAAGAAGAAAATGTTGTAAATCAAACATATTGTGATATTTTCACTAGGTGGAAGTAAGTGGACCTCGAATTCAGTTTAAGGGTGGCACAGAACCCTCAGTGCGCGGGTCCGACTCGCACTTGCCCGGTTTTTTAATAGCACTGTAAACTATGACGTCATAGTTTCAAATCACCATAGTAAATCGATAGAAGAGTAGCGTTTTTGACATTTAAAAAAAAACAGCCAAGTGCGAGTCGGACTCGCGCACTGAGGGTTCTGTGTCAGCTTTAACTGAATTATAGATTCTTACTTCCACTTAGCCAAAATACCACAATATTTTGTTGACCGCAAACATAACTTTGTTTTTCATAGTGTTTGTATGAAAGACAAAGTTATATTTGCGGTTGATAAAAATTTGCTATATTTCAAAAACTACTTGTTCAATTTGGCTCAAACCAATTTTCGTTGAAAGTTTTTGTTAAGATCTGCATCATATATTTTTTCCAAAATTTTCACTACCTTAGTTAAAAAGTTAGATGGGGACGCCCATTTTACCACTTTGGAAGCGTCTATATCTCAAACTTTAGACTTTTAGAAAAAATGGTTTTAAGAACCTCAATGTCATTTTAAAAGACCTATCTATAGACATCCCACATGTATAGGTTTGGGTAAAAAAAATTATTTAGGTTTAAGTTTCATGTATGGTCCCTTTAATTTCATTTTTTTTTACTTTTAGTACATGAATCGGAAAGCGGTGCATAAGATACACCTACTTACCAAGTTTCAGCTGTGTGATGCTAATAGTTTGAGAATAAAGTGGCTGTGACATACGGACGGACGGACAGACAGACAGACAGACAGACAGATAGACTTGACGAAACTATAAGGGTTCAGTTTTTTTGCCATTCGGCTACGGAACCCTAAAAAGTACGTCAACGTTTGGTGGTGGCAGCTAGCCTACTGTTGTACAAAACCTGTCTAAAAAATCAAAAGCTCCGGTAGCGTGGATTTAATTTGAAATGCACAATATTCAAGCACCCCTACAAATAGTAAGTCAGCGATATTCACAAACTCCACTAGATACCTAATGAGTAAGTGTTCGCGATAACACAAAGAAGTATTTTGTATGAAATCAATACTAGAGGTAGAATAGCGTTTTGTTGTTATAAAGTTACAACTTACCGAAGCAGGAGGCCTGCAGGAGAATTGTCGTGCAGTTCGTATACGAAAAAAGTTCACCGATCGAATTTTCTTTTTCAAAGAAAATACAGTCAATGCTTTATCCGGATTACGATTTCTATGCATTTTGATTTCTTTCGTGTGGTAATTTTTTACGTGGATATATTACTTGATTTTTTCGGTAAAACAGTGATACTCGTAATCGAATAATCAAACCACAAGAAAAAAGTTCGATCATGCGAGAATCGGCCTCCTGATCTCGCGTATTTGCTTAGTTTCCGAATTGAATTAACAACATAAATTCTATTCACTTTGTACAAACAAAACTGATACGAAATCAAACCAAATAATCCTAATCAACATTTGAAACCTAATACGCAGTGGATCGGACCCAACCTTTTTTTAATTTTAAATAAAGGTAATTATATGTTCAGAGACAATTCAAATGAATACATATAGATGACATATGTAATACGTTGCGTGTGAAAATGGCGTCAACAAAGACTAGTGCTCGTAGTGTAGTAATGCATAGTGTTTGCTTTACTCGGTCAGGGCAAAAACTGACACTGGACAAATACTACATGATTTTTCCTTTTTTTTAATATATTTCAGAGAACCAATCAATCGAATTGAAAAAATTGTGAAATTTTGAGTTTAATTGTTGTTCAGGTCAAATCCTTTGAATGGATGGAGATTTTAATTATTAAATTATTGACAAATTATGGTTTATTGCAAATCAGAAATTACATAAGGTTTTGTTTGCATGGGGAAAATGCCAACACCTTGTACATAAAATATTTAGGAATGTTTTTTTTTTAATAAATGCTCGCACGGTGAACAAGTAATAAAAAACAAGTAAAAATATACCGCTCGGAAGAAATCGAAATGCAAAGAAATCGTGACCTTGATAAGGCAAAAATAGTATCTATTGTTTTTGAAAAATTAATTTCGGATCCGAACCATACGAAAATTTGGGTCCTGGGCATTAAAAACTATAATAAATAAATAATAATGGTAATGAACAAATTAAAGCAAAATATCTTTCCGAGTGAGTTGAATCGTCTACTTTCGTATTTGTCTATAACTGGGAGACCCACCTCAAATTCGACAGACGAATATATAACGAAGCCCCGAGGTATGAGTTGTTTAGTACAATTTGATCAATTTTCCCAAACTCTATAACGTAGGCACATGTGTTTTGATTATCGACATCGATAATTTAGAGTTCCGTGCCTAAAATAGTATTACCCAAAATTTTGTAATACTAAATTACATAAATGTTTATAGTAACTGGACGGTGGTAAAAAAGATTAAAAAATGATTAATCTTCAAAACATTTTTACCCTTATCCGTTTCCATACACATTCTCGTACAAACATACGATCGCGGTCACTGGCGCCTAACCACTCTAACGAAAAACGGTTGCACACAATATGACACAGAATGGGGCGTCACTTCAAACAAAAGACGATAAGAGGTGTGGATACACCATTATAACTTATTTTGAAAATCGATGACATTTTTGAATCAACAATTTTACTTCACTGTCAATCTGTCAACCAAGAACTATTCATATTGAACTAAGTATTTGGTTTGATTCGTCCTCATTGACCAAGACATATCTTTAAGAGTAGTAAGAAAATACGTTCTCGATACGAAGTAGATAGTCGATTTTTCGTGCTCGAGGTACTGATCAAAACAACATTCCGTATTTAGTGCCATTAGTAAATAAAGGAGTATTTTAACATCAATGGGTGTCATGTTTTTCGGACAGTCTAGGTATAAAATCTTTATATTATTATGAGCCAAACGTATTTGGGAAAACCAATTCCCGGTTTAGGCGCATTAGGGCTAATTCTCATTATGGCAACCGACTCGCTAATGGACTAGTTCTCATTATGGCCACTTCTCATTTTGGCTACTTCTGATTTGGGCTACTTCTGATTACGGCTATTTCTCACTTGGTCTACTTCTTATTAGGGCACATTATCATTAAAGCTACTTATCATTAGGGTTTTTTCTCATTAGGGCTACTTCTCAAAAAGACAAGATTCAAAAAGAGTGGCCGCTAATTGTAGAGGATGTCGTCATAACAAAAAATGATCGCCATAGCGTGATCTATAATAATCTATCATTTATTTTCACTGGCCGGCACTTTTGATTTTTGGTCCAAAATGAATGATGTCCTTTGGAAATGTTTATTGAAATAAATACCGTCTGTATGTGTATAAAGATGTTTAATCAATCATTCATTCATAAGAGAACAATGACATAATTTTAAGAATAAATCAACAATAATTGAACCAATGTAATAGATAAGTATTCAATATTATAAGTATAACCTCTTGTAATAACTTCAATCTGGTTTGAAACTAACATTTATTTATTTATTTATAACATACACAAATCAACAGATAAAGGATAAGTAAACATTACTAGCAGTCACTTCTTTGAATTACTTTAATTTCAATTAAATCAATATAAATCCACACAATAATTAACGAACAATAATAATTGGGTATATCTTTATATAAGCATAAATCAATACAATAATTAACAATCAGTATTAATAAGAATCCTTTTTATAAGAAGCTTAAGCGAAAGCGAAGCGTTATTTTCTTTAAAAATGTATTTTTAGAATAAATCAACATTAATTGAACTAATGTTATACAACAATGTTATACAATATAAGTATAAATTCTTGTAATAACTTGAAACTAGCATTTATTTATTGATAATATACACAAACAAATCAATATGACGGCGCGTAGTACGCGTAGCGCCATCAGTTATTATTTTCTACCCAATTTCTAGTAAAGACGATGGCATCCATCTTATACGTCCACAATAATATCTAATTGTATCTGTTGATTTGTGTATGTTATAAATAAATGTTAGTTTCAAACCAGACTGAAGTTGGGCTTCACAATTTCACAGGATTTTATGCAACTTTCACTTGTTTAAAATGTAAAAATGGTATTTACCTTCCCGGCGTTTTGACCCGGTTACACGAGTCATGGTCTCGGGGCGACTGTTGAAGCTCGGCGTCGTCTGCCTGTGCGCAATGAAATATTTTCATCTAACCGCACTTTGAATATTTATTGCACTAGTACAGTTGCTCGACAAACAATACTAACAGTATCTGGATTATTTACTGACGGCACAATACGCGATTTGCACTTTGTTATTACTTGGATTCCAGGTAGGTGACAAATGAAATCAAAGTGGGCCAAAGTTCCGTTTGATCTCACTGTCACACGAACATCAAGAAATGCCATCGATCTATTTTGCTCCATTTCATAAGTAAACTTAATCGTTGGGTGAATCGAGTTAAGGTGTTGAAGATACTGTTCCACTTCCGCCTGGTTTCAAAGTCACCCTGTATACATACAGACAGTATTTAATTCAATAAACATTCCCAAATTTTGAAAGTAGCCCTAATGAGAAGTAGCCCAAGTGAGAAATAGCCGTAATCAGAAGTAGCCAAAATGAGAAGTGGCCATAATGAGAACTAGTCCATTAGCGAGTCGGTTGCCATAGTGAGAATTAGCCCTAATGCGCCTAAACCAAATTCCCTACGGAAAACGTCAGCTCATATTAATTGTGATCCTTTTGCTCACTGAATTAGGTCACTCTGTACATAAGTAATTCAGTTGACATTAATATCCTGCTACCTAACGCCATTGCGGGTAGGTACAATGCCTGAAATCTTTAGCTAATATTATAAAGCAATTATCAACAAAGAGTTTGTTTAACGCGCTTATCTTAAGGACTACTGGACCAATTTTTGTTTTTGGGGTGTTAAGATAGCCTTATTTATTGGGAAAAGCTATAGACTAAAAACATCACTCTAGAACGGGAGGGAAGGGAATTAAAACAAAACGGGCGGACGTAGTTACGGAGGACCGCTAGTCATGTAATATACCTAAGTAAAATAAGTATGTTATATAGTTTCCAGACTTCCATAAAACAACAATGAACTGCGTATAAGTAACTATTCAAACCTAGCTTTTTACATTGATTACTCTATTACCTATTTTAGATTATTGACATGATTGACAAGATTGTGACGTTTTCTTTAAAAATTTGAATTTCGAATTATGATTTGTACTACGAGTTGATGACCGTGTCATCAATTCATGGAGCACAATATATGTTCGTGATGTCAGTTCCATACGCTAGTAATAGTAGTTCAATGCGCAAAAACGACAAGATTACGTTTTTCTTGAATTTTGAATTTCGAATATGGAACCGTTTGGTATGAGTTGATGACATGTGGCTTTAAAGCTGCCTATTCACTTGGATATATGTATTAATACACTGAGATATACTCGATATCGCTCACCATAGTTTACAATGGAACCCTTCTCACTGAGAAATATAATATTTTATATCCCGAGATATAATATGTTTTAGAGCGATTCGAGAAAGACATATTTTCCGCCCCCCGCACGCCGTTCCACCCCTCGCGGTGGTGGACAATCCCATACAAAACTAAGAAAACATATATGCCATAGTGTGAACGGGTGAAAGATATATCTATCGGGATATAAAATATATCGTAATATATATTAATATATTATATCCCACAATCAAAAGGCAGCTCAATTCATGTGGCACGAGATTTGTTCTTGGTATCAATTCCATCCATACGCCTATAATATACACCTGTAATAGATCAATGACTTCAACAAACGAAGCATAATAAGTGAATCTACGAGAGGGCTTATCAGTAGTACTTGTTACTTAACAAAAAACACAATTTCTATACACAATGTTAATGTTTGATAGATATAAAAACCAGACAACGAAACTGCAGTAGACTTAATAAAAGATAATCGTAATAATATAAAAAATACTAACAAAAGATTAATCTGGGTTCTTAAACCGAATCAGGTATTGTGAAAAAAATATATGAATAATTGAGTTAAGTATTCTGTACTTAGGATTAGTAACTCCACTGGTATTATTCGTAATTGATTAGACTTTGAGTCTGATTCTACGAATGAGAAACGACTCTTGACCACGAAGCTGTCTTGTAATGAAATTGCAGATAAATGAATCCTGACTCTTCTAGTAATTTCTGTTTTTATTCAACCTGTCAAAGTGGAGTGCCATGCCATCCATCATTTGGTGACTTTAATTAATCAATAGTATTTACGAGTTCTTTTGAAGATCTAAATGAGAATTTGAGGAATATTTATCAATCAATTTGCTCGTTACGTTTGTAACGGAACTATAAATCGTAGCAAAAAGTTGCAAAAACAAACTTGCTTTTCTGACGTGTTTGTCGCGATTGAGTAGGCAATTAATATCTAAAATCTTAAAATACAGCTTTAGATTTAAATTTCATAGGATTGTAATCAACACAACAACTGCTTTTCATTTTTATCGTCTAAAGGCTTGTTTCACGATCACATAAGCAAAAAATCTGATAAAATATTTTTTAAAAAAATAAGTGAATAGGATCCATGATAAAAAGGTTCTAATAATGGAAATCCCTCAAGTAACCAACGGATAACTCAAATACGGAAAGTTATGAATTTATTCAGACACTGTTAGACATGCCGTTAATAGATCAATGGACACTTTACTTTTTAGGGTTCCGTAGCCGAATGGCAAAAAACGGAACCCTTATAGTTTCGTCAAGTCTGTCTGTCTGTCTGTCTGTCTGTCTGTCTGTCTGTCTGTCTGTCTGTCCGTCCGTATGTCACAGCCACTTTATTCTGAAACTATAAGCATCACATAGCTGAAACTTGGTAGGTAGGTGTATTTTGTTCACCGCTTTCCGATTCAGATACAAAAAGTAAGAAAAATCATATTTAAGGGGGGGCTCCCATACATGAAACTAAAACCTAAAATATTTTTTTTACTCAAACCTATGCGTGTGGGGTGTCTATAGATAGGTCTTTTAAAATTATGTTGAGGTTTCTAAAACCATTTTTTCTAAAAGTGTAAGGTTTGAGATATAGACGCTTCCAAAGTGGTAAAATGGGCGTCCCCCCCCCTCTAACTTTTGAACTAAGAACGTGAAAATTTTGAAAAAAATATATGATGTAGATCTCAACAAAAACTTGCAACGAAAATTGGTTTGAAGGAGATCGAACCAGTAGTTTTTGAGATATTGCTCATTTTTATCAACCGCAAATATAACTTTGTCTTTCATACAATCACTATGAAAAACAAAGTTATTTTTGCTGTCGCAATATATTATGATGTTTTCGTTAAGTGAAAGTAAGTGGACCCTGAATTCAGTTAAGGGTGGCACGGAACCCTCAGTGCGCGGGTCCGACACGCACTTAACCGGTTTTTTAAGTTGTGCCTAACATCGTTATTTTTCTTAAAATTAATTCCGTAAAAGCTCACCTATAAGCAATAGATTAAAACGCTGAAAATCATCCCAAAAGATTATTTGTAGTATAATGTTCTAGAACCACAAGCCGAAAGAGCGTTGCCCTGTTGTGGAACTTCCATCATTGAGACACAACAATACGACTTTTTCAATACGGGTCATCGTAACCAAATACACCAAAAAGGTGTTTATTATTTTGCGTATTTTTTCATAAACAACTTTCTATGTACGCCCATAGAGACAATATCATAAGTACTTACTGCTTTTATGTTGATGGTAAATACCTTTTTACAAAGAATTTCATTTCGGACAAATGTTTTTTTATTCAAGACTTACGACTTCAGATGGGATATTGCTACAGAAAATTAATATGTAAGAACGTAAGTATTATGTAAGTTTATTTTATTTTATGTAATTTTATTGCCAAAAACAAAATTTTCCTTGTTTTTTATCTATCATGGATATAAATTAAAAAAAAAACATTTCTGATGTTGATTTGACCTAATTTTATATGAAATATCTCAATAAATAAAAGAAGACGTATCTGTCCTAGCAGTCGTGTATTAAAAATATTCAAAAAAAAATTTTTGAAAGCCTTTAGCAGTCGCATGCCGTTCCTAGAAGGGCCATCAGAAAAAAAAAAGGTTTTGTAATATTTTGAGGAGATATTTTTAAATTCAATTTATCTAAGCGTATTTTAATAAATATTGCCTAAATGTGAAATTGAACTGAGGTCGTAAAGTTCGTTCGAACTTTCGGTATATCCACAATTATTTACAAAATGGAAATCAATTTGTACGATAGTTCTTAAAATACTTGAGCTGGGTAACGAATAAGTTTATCCACTATTATAATTTGTAAATGAGAATATATTTTATGATAGGGAGAAAGGTAAAGGTAGTTAGTTATAATAAAGCATTCATTTATTTAAAACATTAGTACACAGAAAACAATGTACAAAATGTGGACTTAATGCTAAAAGCATTCTCTCCTAGTCATTATATGTGCTTAGAGGTTTGAAATATGTATTTGTTAAAATAGCTCTACCAAAACAAACGGATATCCTTATTGACTCACTCTAATCGCAGATTTGTAAGTACAATCTCGCAATATTTTTGCTGATAATAATAAACATAGAATAAAATTTAAACTAAAATATACATCTATGAAATAAAACAATAAACATTGACAGTAAATATGTAAAAAAAGTAAAATATCAGGATTTCCTTATATATCTCCTATTGTCTCCGATTTTCCGAAGTGCAATAGCTTCGCCTTAAACAAATCACAGTCACCCACGCTCGCCTACGTAGCTTTGGTTTGATGAAAGGAAGCTTACAACCTGAAAAAGTCAATCCTGTATGATGCCTATCAAAATATAGACTTTGACGTCATTATCCATATCTGAAGATATATGATAATGACTTTGTTTTAGCAAAAACTTCAAATTACTATAACGTGGATACCCAATTTTAAAAGTAATCTTATAGTATTGATCCTCCTGAGTCACTTCACATATACTCGTACGTTACAAATGATATACTAGAATGCGTAATAAATTGCACATCCAGGTTTAAACCAATACAAATTTACCCGATGAATTAAAAAGCGTACTTCCATTATTGAATGCTGATATTGTGTCATTCTTTTTAAATTTGTCGGCTAATACCTTAGTACCTACGGTTCTAAGCCCAGAACTATGTTTTAAGAATAGGAGGGAAAATTCATTCAGCCCTAAGGCATCAAGTCCGCCAGTTGTAAAACTCACATGGCAATTAAGTTTAAATAATAATAATAAAAAGTCAGACTCTACATCCTTTACTATCCGGGTGAAGAAAATACCTTTAGCAAATTGTGCATATCCCTTTTGTGATTAGTTATTAATCACTTCTCTATCAATGGACGAGTACCTAATTAGGCCCATGCATATCAGACCCTTATCCGACCTTCCGAATCGCCATTGAAAATATCGTCATCAATGTCAGTCAAAGTACAAGAGAGTGTATTTAGGGAAATCCCTTAATGTAAAGTAATAAAAAAAGCGGTTTGCCGAATGTTGTCTAGTTAAAATTTTTGCACATTTCTCGTATGAGACTACTTTTCATTGCAGTTCATAAAATAAATAGTAATTAATGCAACAGTATTAAATTGGATTACCCATCTTAGCGTGTAATTAGTAGAAACTTATAGCGTCGTAGATAATCACGACATTCGTTACAAACCTCATTGGTTTATTGAATGTTATTAGTCTTAATTTATGTAACTGTTATTTTTTTTTTAATCGGAAATACGCTTGCTTTATTCATATAATACAAACATACTTAATCACTTTCCTAGTTTATGATTAAGCTGGGGCTGCCATAACAATACCTACGTAAACCTGCAACAATTATTTAATACTACGATACTGGCTATGTCCGCGAGTTTTGGGTTAGCTCCCTGTAAACGGTTTTAGCCTACTGCGATAATTATGCTATCCAAAACAATTTTTATCTAAATTGGTCTTGTGATTAGTGCGTTCGCGTTCTTCAGCTTTATATTATTATTATATTATTAGTGTAGATCTGCTATTAATAAATTGTTATTTATTAAATTCAATTCACTTCAGAGCAGCACTTATAATGCTCCAAAGGAGGATATTTCTTCTTACCTAATTGGCGTTTCACTCTTATAATGTTTTTGAAATACGGTTTACTAAGGTTTCTATTTAATAAAAATCTTTAGTATTTTTAGTTACTCGAAATATCGGTAAAATGTTTAGAAATATTTGAAACAGCTTCAAGGAAATATCCAATATTTCCGGGCTCGCATCTCATGTCGTGTCTTCTTGAAAGAGTTTCATAACACGTGTAACATTTAGAAATAGATTTTCTATAAGTGTTAGTATATATAAGAATATAAATGCGATTTATTATACGTCACTGACTGGTGGTCCGATGCTACAGACTTACGATTTCACAACAATTGAACACAAACCGTAACAAACCTTAACCAATCTATATATATATACATAAATAATAATAAAATAATAATAATAAATAAATAAATACATAAATAAGACTGTAAAAGATCGATTTCTGTACATTGAAGATTTTTATGAAAAATTGTTACAGGGGGTCTTAATTACCGTAATAGAAGCCAAAACAACAATTTTTAAAATTTTTGTCTGTCTGTCTGTCTGTCTGTCTGTCTGTCTGTCTGTTTGTCCGGGCTAATCTCAGAATCTACTGGACCGATTTTGATGGGGCTTCTTTTATTTGACTCAGCATCACTTGGAGAGTAAACTAGGATAGAAATAATCACGCCAATAGACTTAGGGGGTAGGCAGAATATATATATATATATAAAAGAAAGTCGTGTTTGTTACAACACTTATAACTTGAGAACGGCTGAACCGATTTGGCTGAAAGTTGGTGGGGTGGTAGCTTAGAATCAGGAAAAGCATATAGGATACTTTTTGTCCCGCTAGACGGGGCCGGGGCTGGGGTAGCACGGGACCGGGACGAAACGGTGGGGAGGTAGCTTAGTACCAGGAGAAGGACATAAGATACTGCATATAGGATACTTTTTGTCCCGCTAGACGGGGCCGGGGCTGGGGTAGCACGGGACCGGGACGAAACGGTGGGGAGGTAGCTTAGTACCAGGACAAGGACATAGGATACTTTTTATCCCGTTCGATGGGGCCGGGGCTAAGGCGGGACGGGGCCGAGGCGAAACAATTTAAAATAAATGTGGGTGGAAATGAATCTGTAAAGTGTTTTAATTCAATTACACATTGAATTAAAACACTTTACAGATTCATTTAAGTGTTTCCTCCATATTGGTTTGTATAAATTAAATGAATATTTGGTACTTTATGGTACTTGCCAAATTATAACAAAACAGTGCCATGAAAAAATTTATATTTAGATCCATTTTTTCCACACAAAAAAGTAAAATGTTAGTAAAGTAGTAGTTTTTTTTGTGGCAAAGTAGTAGTTAAAAGTAAAGTAACCATATTATCCTATCAAACAAAGGAATTCCTAATCGAAATACAAATTGTGAACGTCCAAATAATCGGTATGGTCATAATAATTGATCACCTTTGATGTACCTACTACTTGCTTCTTATTGTTGTAATATGGCCAATTTTAATGATAAGTGAGTACTAAAATGTACTATATAAATACTTTATATCTTGCGTACTTATAAGTACTTATACTTAAGTATCTTATTTGTAAAATCATAAGCCTATAAATTAAAAATTCTATCCAAAGTCACTATTCCACGCGGACGAAGTCGCGGGCACAGCTAGTAGTCATTAAAATAGCCATTCTTATATATTTTTTCTCCAAAACACGCACAATCGTACATATTCGAACGCTGGTAACGATATTTAACCATAAGTTGAGTTATTATGTGGGACTACCTTATCATTGTAAAGGTTTATCCAGTAAAACCTCGAAAATTTCTTTCAGTCCGCTGTAAAGCCGTATGTTACCTGCCCAAGAAAACTTTTAATTGATGTGGTGGTTTGGGCTTCAGCCATTTTGTACGCAGAAATTGTAATCGAGGGCAGAAATTTACTACACGCGACTAAGAGCGCTTTCACATTTAGGCGACTTTAGCAGCGCGGCAGCAGCGTCGCAGCGGCGCTGGTTGTAGATGTGATGATTAACTCATCATTTTAGTATGCATTTCAGTCATAATTTAGCTCAACAAGACAGTTAATTTACAGTAGAGTAGGAGCGTTAGCAAGCGTTAAAGAAAGCACTTGCAAAATTCAACAGGCTTGCCAATGTGTCGGTGGCCGAGTGGTATAGGCATGTGCCCGAATAGCGTAAGACACGGAATTCTATTCCTTGTCTGATGCAGTTGCTTTTTACAAGTGCAACTTATATCATAATATTGCACTGAAATATCTGATGCCGTTGTTAAACGCACACAAAACTGTTCGTGTTTGTTAATTATCACAGTTTTTAAAATGTTGCAGTGCATATTCTTGACGTTTCCATTAAAAATGTTATTAATTCACTTTGTGAGAAAATAATATTCTTTTGATATTACACTTTTCAAGAGCAGAATAAAAATCACATTTGTTCTCAAACACACGAGGTAATTTAAAGCAAAATATACTTACTATCAGACTAATGTATCCGTGTACGTTGTTATACTCCAGTATCAGGTCACGGAAGCTTCCATCACAGTAATTACAGGTTGCTTCTACTGTCTTTGTCAAGTTCAGTTTGTGCCTCCATCCATCCACCAACTTGACTAGCGTCCCGAAGTCAAGAGGCTCATGGCTAGAATTTCTCGAAGACTGCTCTCTCAACGCTGATAAAAACTGTGACAGGTCTATGTTACTCCTGTTTTCTTGTTCCTGGTCGGATGCTGATAATACTTCCTCAAACAAGCTGGTTAGAGCTTGCGTGATGTTGGAACTGCCAGGATCGTCGAGTGACATCTTTCTGAGATGTTACTCATGGCATTCCGTGGACAAAGAACATTAGCTTTGTTACCTGTGAACAAATAAAAAAGTTTCATAAATCATCAAGTAGTAAGACTATTTTTAGGGCAACGGAACCGATTGGAAAAAAACGGAACCCTTATAGTTTCGTCCAGTCTGTCATCTGTATGGCCAGTTTTTATTTATATCAGGGCATATTTCACCATCGACAAACAAGTATTTAATGCGAATAAAATCAAATCAGGAATGTCATTTCACATGAAGTGTTGAACACATAGTGTAACAGACAGGCCGTTAATGTGCTACGTTTATGAGGTTAGAAATAATTTGAATGGACGTCTAAATAAAATTTTGTAGCCAAAAACCGAAGAAAATAGTATAAGAATAATGTTTCAAAAATATTTTGTAAAATCATGGAACTAAGAAATGTGAAACTTAGATTTACAAAAATACTTAATAAGATACTTCATGCGCCTTCAGAGACATCAATGCACCATCCAGCATGAACATTTGCCACGCCATTTTTGCCTAAAGCCGGTCGGCTAAAATTATGCTCTAGCTAGCTAAACACTAATTCGTCGCCACAAATAGTATGCAAGAATAAGTACGAGTATATAGGGGGTTTCGGAAAAAAAACAATCTAGCTAGGTTTCATTTTCAGAAAATGATGTTATTACCGTATTTTTTGGCACCGAAATGGGGCTATTTCATGAGAATGCAAAGGTAAATTTCGCCGCCAGTGACAATGTCAACAAGATGGCTCGACAGTGAAGCTATGCGGTCAACACGCATAAGATTAGTTTTATATTTTATCTTGTTATCAGTCTTTTGAACATTTTTCATTTTTTTTTTCAACTTCTTCTTCTTAACAGTTCGTATTGCTGTTACAGTTCGTTTCGCATTCGCGTGCGGTATGCAAAATTCGCATATAAAATTAATGTATTTCCATGCAACATTTATATGTCACAACACAAAATATTTAATTATTGATAACGATCGCAAAAAAATCTGCCAAAGCTGGCATCTGGAGCTTCGATGTTTTCACAAATCCTGTGGAGATTTTGCAAAGAGTTTCACTTTTCATTATCTTTTAGAACCAGTTTTTCCCAGCGACTTCGTTTACGTAGTATCTATTACGACAACCATGAATATGACTCAGAGATGACATTTAACGTAATCTAAATTTAAGGCCATCTTATTCCGTCAAATTATCTCATAAGCCCCGCCCCCTTGTTAAAAGTGCGGGGCGCTTCCCCCACCAGCACCCCCGCACAAAACTTTTTCTGTCAACTTTGTCTTACAAATCTCGTGTATAATTAAGCCATCTAGTGTTTATTTAAGGAACACAATTTTCTTGAATAAGATACTTCATGCGCTTTTGTAAGTAACATACCCACGCCATCTAGCAGAACCCTTAAGAACTTTTACAAAATGGTTTCTTTAGTACACCATACATGCTTTTTAGTCTAAACGTTTATCGAAAGAACAAGGAACGCATAGAGTGGCATAATAATACAAAAAAAAACTCTTTTTCACCGGTTATTTAATTCTCACACGACTGGTCAGCACTTTATGCCAGCAACCTGTAACCATTATAAAAACAAGAATAATATCCGATAACATTTATTATATTCTTTATTGCACTTATAAGATGTACAGAAAATAGGTACAAGAAGTCACAATGTGAACAAATGTGGGCTTATCCCTAAAAGAGACCTCTTCCAGCCAACCCATAGGTGTAGGAAATGTAGTGTAATAACATTTAGGTGGTTTTTATTAAGATCCTTTTTGTCGACACAGTTATAGTCTCACTACTATCTTCCATCAGTCTTCCAATTGATGATGACTGAAGACCATTACAGATATGGCACTTCAAATTTAGGGTTCCGTACAAACCAGTAGGTATATAAGTCAAAGTTCACCCATCACGAGAATTTTGTCATGGTATTTTTTTACACACTGAAATTCATAACATTACAAATCATCATCATCATTCTCTTGCCCTGTTCCCAGTTTATCTAGGGTCGGCGCAGTATGTTTCACGCTTCCGTTTAACATTACAAATATGGAAAGCTAAATTAAAGACAAAGGTTTCTTTATCGTTTCAGTAATCCTTTAATAATATCAAAGTTATTTATTTACTAGTCGTCTCCCGCGGCGTCGCCCGCGTATATTTTGGATGTCCCGTGAAATGGTTCAAGTAAATTAATGGTTCAAAGTAATTACTATCGAGGTCACCCACACCTTACCACGCTTAAAATACTCGCTTAATATCAGCTTGAACTATAAAAATGACTTGACTATCATGTGTTAGAAGAAAGTAAGAAAATAGTAAGGCAAAAGTAGTTAGTAGTAATCTCTCATTTAGATGCAATACTTTTTTCGGCGAAGTTCACTATCAAATATACTGAGCATTGCACTTGGCTATCATTTTTCACATTGATGTTTTTGGTGGGATATCATAACTTTTTATAGAAATATTTATTTGCTTATTCATAAATTATGAATACATATTTTGTGCAAGCTTCCATCCACTTAATTATAACGGTTTCAGACGCTACAATTAAAAAACTTTCTTTTGTTTTCAGATTTTTTCCTTCGCTTACACATTATTACCTAGCTAGATGCAATATTTCAACTGTCTAGGTCATCTGAAAGAAGGTTAGATTTTTGAGCTATAAGTCAGTCAGTGAACAATTGGCGATTTTTAGACCTTCATAGCTTTGTAATTTAGGGTTATTCTTGTCCTTCTGGATATAAATAAATAAACGTAATTGTATTGTAGGGGTAAAAAGTCGTGGGTTCATGTATACACACGGCGCTGAGTAACCAGTTCTTTTGCTTGAACTTAGATTGACGACGTTTTTCTCGTTTGTTAATTAGAGCACCGCACCCACACAATTACTTTGATAAACCATATATGGTTTTGCCATGTTTGACTGTTTGTAGTCTAGCTTATAGACCTTTTTTACTATAAAACTGTAATTTGGCATGGGTTTCTTTATATCCTAATCACACCGCCCAAAATATGTATTTTAAAATATTTTTGGGACACCTCCCTACAAGGAATGAATTATGATGAGCATGAGTTCCTACACCGAAAGGGTAACACCAGGGTTTATCTCATGAATCGTGATAGTAAGACAGTTGAAATTTTCAGGAAGGAGTATTCATGTTGCCGTTGAAAAAACAAAAACTTAAAAAACAGTTTAGTTGGCGCTAACTACAAGATTAATAGAATTATTATGTGTCACAAACACCAAAGTTGTTTTGGATATTCAGTAACAGCAATTTGAGGAACGGTTATAAAAATAAAATTAAGACAGTCTCCACACATTTTCGAAAGAACAAAATTATTGAAAAAAATATTCAGATTTGACATTTCTGAATGCAAATATAATTGGATTATACTGAGTAATCTCCATGTTCGTCGCTCAAGTCCATGTCACCAAATAAGAGATAAATAGTCAATGCATTATTACTACACGATTCAGAAAATGTGTACGTACGTACGTAAATAACATGGAAACCTGAGTTCCATACACGAAGAGAGCTAGACCGTCCTTAACTTAACCTCCAATGTTTGTATTTTGTCACAGGAGTCTAGATGTAAATAAATAAATAAAATTAATATAGACCTATCACCTAATAATTTTCTCCCTCCCTCAAATTCATATAATATTTTCTCGTCTCCAATATACTAGAGTCACCAGGCCACAGCTTTAGCATTTGAGATTACTGCTAAACCTACAGTTATGGTTTAGCTCTGATTTTTCCAACTAGAGAAAATGTTCAAAACTACAATAATTTGACATGAGTGTTTTATGCTTTTTGTTTATATTGTTACTATAGAAACGGATTCATCTCTTCGATTGGTACAATAATATAGTTCATTTATTCACAACAAATATGTATGTCGCTACAGCCTATCTCTTTTTATTTTGCTTAACACGTAGAGGTTGGGGGTTCCATCCTCATGGCATTGAGGAGATTTATCCGCATGGTGATGATTTTTTGATACTAATTTTCTTTTTGAAATTTATTTTCATTGTTATGTTGTTTTTTTTAATAGGATTTGCTACTTTAAAAAAAACGTGAAAATTTAATTAGTTTTTATTTTTAATTTTTTTTATTTTAAATGTTAAAATGTCCAAAAATTAAAATAAATACTTATTTCGTTTTTTAAAAAAATATTGTGACCATGTAGAAAAATATTCATGATACCCCCGATTTGAACTCGCGACTTTTGATTAGTATAAGACTGGTGCTGATCCAACTGAGCGTGACGCGGCGCGGCGAAATTAGCTATCATTAGTTCTTAGGTGTTTTACGTAATTAAGTACGCAAATATTATTGCAAAAATTGACATAGGTCCAGCGTTCGCAGTGGCGTCAAGGGGAATGAGGAAATAGTATCTCGTGCTTGTCATTTGAATAAAAAGATAGCGCTATTTCTGCTTGCATGTATAGAACAGAGATGACACGACGATCAACTGTTGCGTCAAAGTCGTTGCGCGAATCACCATCGTCACAAGTGTGAGAATCACTAAATCAGTGTTTTATGAATGAAAATGTTAATAAAACTGAAAAAAAAACGACTATCCGCATCTTTGGTGTCTAAAGTAATCTTAAAAAGACAATTGGAAGAATTTGCTGCTTGTAAGAAAGAATACAGACAAATGAAAAAAATGGACCTTTCTTTGCCTGAACATAACACCGATAAAAACTAAAAAAAAATCATTTGATTCATAGCTGAGATCTCACTTATGTGGTCAAAATGTATATTCTTATAATCCCCTGTTCCTCACATCTGTATAGCTTGAGCAAATCAAGATCAAAAAAGTCGAAATAGGTGAAATAAAGTGTTTTTAGATATTTCGTTATTCTGATCTAAATAACAAACATTTTGAAATCATTTTAACATGTATATGTGTAGAATGGAATTACCTACTAAAATATGTGATTTTCATAAATATAAGTCCAATAATTTGAAAACTACATAGAAAATACGAAAAAAAGGGGCCCACTTCTGAGGCAATTATTATCGAGCAAAGTAATTACAATCGTGTTTCCAACGACTATCCAGCTTTCTAGTAATCTTCTTCTATAACATATATAGATTCGAGATTTAAATAATTAGTGTTTCCATGTTTAAACTCAATCGAAACATCGTAAAAATGGAATATCTGGGCCTTAACAAGTTTAAGGGCCTGTTCCAGCATCGACAAACTGTAACCAACGAACATTTTTAATATGAAACGTCATTACATATGAAGTGTGGACAGTTAAAGTTAACAGCAACTTATTATGTCATTGTGAAATCGTATTGATGGGTATTGACATAAGGGTAGCATTTCTATAAAGTTAATGAAAATGTCTGAAAACTACGGTAAGTGTTATTAATAATGGATGATCTGCATGTTTCGAGTGGCAGAGCAACAATATTTCATAGCTTTTTAAACTTTCGCATTTAATATCAGTACGATTTGTACTGACTGATTTAATTGAGCTGTTGTTAATCATAATAATAATAATATAACTCTTTATTGTACAACACAAGGTAAATTACAGTTTATAAGCTTAAAGTAAATGTACAACTAAGGCGGCCTTATCGCTAAAAGCGATTTCTTCCAGACAACCTTTGGTTAAGGGAATATACTATTCATAGGAAGGGGGAGTTACGTGCGATCGAAAATTTTATATTCATTACATTAAATAATAATAAATATTAATAAATAAATATACCTATACATAACAATAATAAATACATATAATAAGAACATCCATAAATATCAGTGTATACATATATAATATACGAATACTGAATAATTAATACTGAAGATTTAACACCGCTAGTTTTGGAAGCGGGGATAATCAAAAATAGTTGGCATATTTTGTGCAAGGTAGCTAAGGCGTTGGAATGGAAACTGAAATGATATCGAATATTGATATTTTTAGTACCTTTCCGATGTTTTTTATCATCAATAGATGGCGCTCTCGTACCTTTGGGAATACAGATTATACTGAATATTTTTTTTCGGTCAACGTAAATGAAAAAGTTATAGACTCTCCAAGTCTCCAACGCCAAAATGGTATAAATACCTAATATTATAGATGACAAAAATTTTTAAAAATGCTTATTGCCTAATTATTAGGCAATGGGCATTTTTTTTAATTAGGCCCTAATACAATATGCGTACATTAAACATTGAATTTTTAATAATGTAATTAATTTATTTAATTTTAATTGTACAAGGCATTTTGTTTGAAAACAGTTATAAAAGCTAGCCTCTGTACATAGCCTGCGGGTATGATTTCCTTTGTTCGGATTCTGACAATGGGCTGTGGGTCACGATTCCAACTTAAACACCAGTCTAGTTGTCTCGTAATTACGAGCAGGTAAAGGTTGAAGATCTAACCACTCGTAAAGGGAACAACACCGTATCAACTCGAGGCGTTCAGTATTATTTGTATGAAACTCCACACTGCAACGCACACCTATCTAATTCGTTACGTAACCACCTCGGATCGTGATGTACTCAGGACCCGCTCTCGACCCGTGACGCATGCATTGTCACGCGCTCACGGCTAGTCGCCAGATGTTCGTTGAATATCCGTCCACCCTGCCAAACGTGCTGTTATTCACAAGAAGAATTGTCATAAGTTATAGCAAACGCGATCCGTAAGCGAGGGCGTCTGCCATCCGTAACCGTACCGATGCTGTGAGTACTGGAGCTTTATTTTTGAATCACTCGCTTGGATAAGTCGTGTGATTTTGACTTGACTACCTAAAACGAATTATATGAAACGATCTGACTAGATCCCTTTACGTAACGAGCTTCCGTCCGTAGGTATAGTTGATGCCTGTTTGATGTCATTATCTTTACGAGTGGTTAGATCTGCTTCAACCTTGATTCATCTAATTAATAGCTAGATTTGCTAGCACACAATTTTAATTTGGGGAGGTAACTACCTACTTGTATTATGAAAACTGGAACGGTAAAATACTTCCAGAATCTTTCAAACCCAACCAAATTAGGAAGATTGTATTTTAGATCGTATTTTCCAAACAGAAATCACACCCCGTATGAACCGAAGATTTTTACGTATAATTTTCGTCTGTAAACAATTCGATAGATAAAATAAATTATTCTTTAAATAAACCACATTGTACTGATCCACATAATGCTCGTATCTGCTGATGAAACTCTTATCATATCAGATGGTTCCTGCGTGATGTTAATTACAAGAAAAAACTTTATTATGTACACAGCAAAGTCAAAGATCAACAAACATTCAGATGATTTACTACATTTCTTCTTAGTACTACAAATCTACAATTTACGAGACCAATTAAAATTATATAAAAAATTTTTATTTTTTTACCGACTTAAAATAAAAGGAGGTTCTTTCTTATATTGACCTGTATGTTTAAGATATGTAGTCCGCAATTACACCGCATTTACCTGAACCTATTTTGATGCGGTTTCAGTAAAATATTTGTAACATTCAGTAATTTTTGTGAGTATTTTGACCAACTTCTAAAGAGGAGGTAACTAAAAGCTAGGAAAAATTA
This sequence comes from Pyrausta aurata, assembly GCA_963584085.1. Taxonomy (NCBI): domain Eukaryota; kingdom Metazoa; phylum Arthropoda; class Insecta; order Lepidoptera; family Crambidae; genus Pyrausta; species Pyrausta aurata. The sequence goes on along the minus strand of OY757270.1, from coordinate 9,196,643 downwards.
ATGATCAAATAATTAATTGAGATTTTTTAAAGGCGGTAAAAAAAGTAAAAATTCGTAGTTTTATGTACAAAATAACTTAAGCTTGATACCAATCGATCATCCTTAAACCATCTATTATAGCTTTACGTGTAGGTGAATGTATCTTTGCGACACTATAAATAACAGCTATTTACTTAAGGAACTACAAAATAAGAAACGAAAGCAAACAAATAATAAAATAAACTTTTCCTTAGAAACCACAGGCCATAAAAATTAAGCGCAAACTTAAAAGTTTCATTCACAAACTTACCAAACCGCAAACACTGTCTCAATCGCCAATCCCACACATCTCTACCTTTTTACAGTTCACACAAAGTATCTACCATTCTATAAATCAATTCAACTATTTATGCATCTGTTTCATGTCAATCACAGTACAAAATGTTTACGAAATCTCGCGAATTTTCACCGTGGAAAGCGTAACAAGTGACGTCTCCCGTTCGCTCGTAGCAACCAACTGACGCGTGGTTCAGACTCCGCCATGAAAACGGAAAATGAAAACAAGCTATGAATCTCACCAGTGGAATACATCATGAATTAGTTGTTTTAAGATTATACGAGCATTGACATTGAGCCTTGTATGTGGATAGAGACTCGTATGGTGAAAGTCAAGATACGTTTTTGATACCCATTTCCACGAACTGATGAAATTTTTCTGTTGTCGCTAAGAGATGGCGGATGTATAATATATGATGTTATACTATGAATGATAAATAGGCATAAAAATATGTCTGCTGAAAGAAAAACTTTCCTAGCAATCAGTTTTTATATATGTTTAGCAAATGTACTGTATTAATACATCTAGACTGTTTGCGTTCTCATCTCCTGCGGAAACGATCCTGCATCGGGGGACACGGCAGTGCCCTCGCCATTCGCCATTCGCCAGTCGAGCGCGAAGCAAACACTGCCGTACCAGCCTTTACTGGAACCACTATTTAAGAACCTCTGGATAATACCATAACGCATTTTTTGTCATCCAGTAAGCTATAATCACATACTTAAAATGCAAAATTTCAAGTCTGTAAGTCTTTTAGTTCCAAAGTTGAGCGAAAGCAAAGTTTCGCATTTATGACACTCACACACGCATGATTATCAAAATAGAACTAGTACTTTCCATAAACTCAGAGAGCTGAAATTTGGTACAGGGTTAGGGTTTAATGGCCACATAAAGGAAAAAAAAACTAGGATAATCGAAGATCTGGAGTACCTTGTGACTCTGATTAGAAAAAACAAGAGCCCAACCAAGTCTCACAATATTAACTATAATAATTAAGAAATCGCAGGAAGGAACCTTAGATTTGGCATGACTTTGACTAGATTCCATTAGAAATAAACATGCAACTTCATCGAGTCTTAGCTAGTTTTTTACAGAATGTTTTTGTGGGATCCATTTTACAGTTTTAAGTTACCTATAGGTACTTATAACTGTGAAAAGGATGCTGGATCTTTAAATGTTAACGATATTAAATTTTTGAATCTGACTCAAATTAGAACTGCCATAAGCGATGAAAATACGTTGAAATCAGATATATCCCAAAGCTAATTTCCAAGAGGTGACAGACAACAGAGTATTATTTATTAAACATCTAACCTACTTACTAGATAAATTATATTTTGAAAGTAATATTCCGACGGAAACCCAAAGTTCCTTCCACAATCGTTTGTCTGCCTTTTAGATTAGAATTCCACGGAAGACAAAACATTAATATTGAACTCTGATAGACGCCTACGGTTTTGCAATTCCTTTGTACAGCCAACATCAAAAACATATTTCTCAAACCTTGTCAATTACATTTTGAAGTTAAAATAAATGGAAAAGTTTTATGATTTAGGCAGGGTTGTCGTGCTTAGTAGAAGAATTCATTCTAGAATTCTATTAAATTGTACTAAAATCTCACCAACCATTAAAAAACAATTCACCACCCACACAGGCCCGGTCATGATCGATACTGAATTAATGGTAATGTCATTACCAGTGGTTAAATATTTGAGATCTTGTGTGTTTTTAAGAAAAAATATCTTAACCAAATGTCAGAATGGCTTTTTAATGACCTTTAGTTATCGTATGTTTTCTTCAAAACTTCAAAACACGCATAATTGAAAATGTTTAACAAAAATAATTGGAAATATTCAACCGCAGATTAAATGATGTTTATATGTATGTATGTCTCAATTTTATTTTTTTCTTTGTTTGGTATTAATACAGCTGCTAACGATATTTAACCATTATTTGAGTTAACTGTAAATTACAAAATTACCCCTTCTGATGGATTTTTTTGCCGCTTACGCCGCCGCGCCGCTGGCATTGCGACCTTAGCCTGAAAAATGTGACCTGCCTCAAAACTATTTCATATAATAAACTTTCAGTTTCAAAAATGCCAGCATATAAGAAAAATATTATAAAAACGCCTCGCAATTTATAACTAATTAACACTATCTAAAGAAACTTTAAAGACATTATTTTAACAAAATCAAGTTATTGAAATCTTAGTAAAAGTGTAAAAAAGCTTATCTACTCGATTATTTAACTACAGTTTTCATTGATTGACCTAGAATTTAATATAATGATTTGCCTTTCAACGACGGTATTCAACTGAAGTCCTAATAAGAAGAACAATAATAAATTAAAACAAATAAATAATATAAAAGCGTTGTTGTGTTTCCGAGATTGTTAGACAAAGAACATCAAAGTACATTCTAAAGAAATTGAGAGAATTTGTATGGTCTGAAGTTCTCTGATGTGAGGCCTGAAAACAATGTAATGGCTCATATCTTACGGCCCGACAAAGGGGTTTTTTTGAAGCGGAAGTCTTTTTAACATGTTTGGGGCTCTAGGGAATTTGGAAATCGTTTGAATATCCCTAAGCTAGAGACCACCCGCTGAGGTATTATGATATTTTGAGCAAAAATCGTACAGCTATTGCAAAAAATTGTAAATCGTATCACATGTTCTAAAAATAAAAACAATGTATACCACCTTTACTTATAGTTGAAGCTTAATTACTGAAAACCGCATCAAAATCGGTCTAGCCAAACACGAGATATTCACGGACAAACATACATACATACATACATACATACAGGTCAAACTGAGAACCTCCTTTTTTTAAGTCGGTTATAAACGATACATAATAGTTTGCATATCCGCCATTATAACATTCTTGCAATAAGAATTATGTAACTACCAACTATTCAAAATTGTTGTCCATAGTATTATGATTATAACTATGCCGTTGTTATAATATCTTGATTTCTATGGTTAGCGGATCCCAGTCAAAGTTTTTTGACAGTAAAAATTTAACGCATACGAACACCAATCATATAAAAACGACGAATTATTTCGCAGTATATTTTTATTCCTTTATTTATAACCTACAGTTGCACCTGTGACCACTGACGCTGTTAATGTTTGAAATGTCAGGATAATAGAAAAACGGAAATAAATCTCAAAACATTTTGTACTTTGTATTTTTTTACAGTAATAGAGTATTACGGAAAGCTCTACCACGAAGCGTACGAATCGAATGTACAGTAAATATCGCTACTTTTCTAAAAAAGCAATGATTTCCCGGTCACGTCCTCGTATTAAGTTTCCCAAACTTCAAGATAGATTTTTTTAATTCTAGATCTTCGAGTATATCCGTAAAGTTGCAAACTCTGGAGGCGAACTTCTCAGCATTTGGACCTTACTTAATTCAGTTGACTTCCACCTACTTTCATGTCCCTTTCACTTATAAAATGGTGGAATTACAAGTCACGGACGACGGTGTGAAAATATAATTATATTTTTTATTTTATAGTGTATTGAATGCTTTACGATGTTTTTAACACTCACAGTGTCATATTTGTATTCTTAAAAGATGAAAAATAAGAAACCAAAAATTGCGCATGGGCGGGACTCGAAACCAGTATCTTTCTGGCTAACCGGGCCAACTGCTCGTCCAATTGAGCTACCGTGCTGTCGGTTTCATCTTTTATTAGTTTATTGTAAAAAGCACTGTGTCAGACAAAATCGAACCCTGTGTCTTACGCTATCCGGACTTTCATTGATAAGGTGACGCAGCCTACGCGTAAAGAAAGAAAGATTCACATTTTGACAAAAACCAGACCACATATTTCAGATTATTTATTATTAAAAAAATATACAAATATTGTCTTAAATAATAGTATCTTAAAGCCTATTGCAGGTTTGTCTAGATACTATGATGTTCTCAAGATTGGTTAGTTGAGCATCCTTAAAACAATACACAAAAATATTATATACTTTTATGATAACTATTACTAAAAAAATATAAAAACAAATGCATGAATGTGATTGAGCGAGAGCGAATATAAATAAGGCTTTCGTTAAAAGTTAAAAATAAAAGCAAACGAGAGGTACAGGATAAGTGCAATCTAGTAAGTGTTTTTGCACTGTCATGATGTGGACCCACTCTTACGGTAAATGACCCATACCTTAGGCCTACACATTTGGTTTTCCCACCATCACAAACCTTTTAGCCAGATTTGAATACAAATGGGAAATTTGCTTTTAACCGCGTTCCGAAAAATTGAGGTCCTCAGTTTGTCCGTATGTTTGTATGTATGTGCTTATCTCGCGTTTAGCTTAACAGATTTTGATGCGATTTTCAGAAAAGTGTTTGTTACACTTAGGAGGATGTTTTAGTATTTATTTTTATTTCATTCAGGACAATAAACAATTGTACAATTATGATTACAGGATATTTTACATTAATATTACTTATTGTACAACCAGCACCATTACAAGTGAAAATGTTGCCTCTAATTCTATACTAACCTATTGAGTTAAATAGACAGAAATATTCAATTAGAAATTTCATTTTGTTTAATAGAATCTTAAACAATCGTCTCGAGTTTTTTTTTTTTCACTTAAATTTTATCATACGCCGCAAATTAATTAGTACCTACTGTAGCAGTCTTTCTTGCTCCTGTCGTAGTATTTCGTATATACAGTCGTATTAGAAAAATAATGTTTTTTTTTTGTAGTTCATATTTACTTTTCAGCAACACACATAAAAACGTTTTTGCAACATTATAATGCGACCTATTGTGAAGTGGCATCCAATATTACTCATCAAAATGGTGATGACGTTTTAAAATCAGCCAAAATATATTTGCAAAAATGATTATTGATATGACACGACGATATACGACAGATATGTCACGAGAACGTATGTTCTCGTGATATATCTGACTCACTGTGATGTTAAGTGTTTGTCATCCGGCCATTAGGAGTCACAGAGATATCATTTACCATGGTCTGGCAATAACCAAACAAAGACTGAATATTTGAACAGATCCATTTACAGACAACAAAAGAAATGAATAAAATGTAAGGACGGAAGAAACCTAATCCACACAAGTATGCCCTGAGGAAAATTGACAGTCATTTTGTATCTGAAAAACATAAATTGGGGATGATTTCACCTCTAAAAACTTTGTAAAAAAGTAATTTGTCTGCGTATATACATTTTAATACCAGTCCCTTCATTTTGTGCCCAAATATATTATTTTTTCAGTGAATAATAAAGATCTCCATAATTGAAATTGTTGCTAAGATATTTACCCACAAAATATGTGATTGCTGATTGCGTAGATTCCCTAAAGATAGGCTGAAGAAATAAGCTAATATTTTTTGTGAAGATATTTATACTTTCCAATCTTATCATGCTGTAAGTACTTTATTTTAGTAAAAAATAATTACTGAGTTATAATGCGGCATCTATTAGGAATAGCTCTATAGTTATAGCTTCATTAAGTAGGATCTAAGTTGGGACGTGTATAAGTGCCCCCAGTGGTACACCAACTGGGGGCATAAATGCATATTCATATGCAAAAATAAACGACTCTTATGACTTTTACTTTTATGGCATATTAATGTGTGCCGAAAGACCAAACGCTAATCATCATCATCGCTATCCGTAGGCCATAGGACGTTCACTGCTGCAACATAAGCTTCACTCATTGTTTTTTATAGCGACTATTTGCAAGCGGTCTGCAAGCAGGCATATTTTAACTGTAGTTTAAATGTGAACTTCACTTAACGAATCAGGGGTTTCCCGCCTCTTAATGCCCAGTCTAAAGCCTTATACCTGATATACAATATCTTCAGCCTTCTGCCAATACTGATGTTGCTGCTACCCAACACCACCACTGCCACACTATTTTCCCTAAATTGGCGATTTTATTAAAAAACTCCACCGCCATGAGCCCCTTAAATTTGATCAAGTACTTATCAAAACAACAGTTGTCACGGTATTAATTATCTTTGTATGAGCTTAGGGTAAATAACACGAACAAATTGGCATAAGCTCGTTAGTGAACCTTCGAATACAAACAGGAATAGGATCGATGTCCCCATTCAAGCGGGTGTGCTTTCGTTCAAAAACTAAATTCTGGATTACGAGTAATCCTTTGGTAACCTAACAACGGGATTGATTCTGACTTGCATGTTACCATTAGCTTTCTGTTCAGGAAACTTGCAATACACAGATTGTGTATTCAACTAATTGGATGACCCGGGAGTGTATACTTTTTTATGTAATGTAGACTTATGGTTTGTCGTATTCGCAGAGCTAATAGGGTACTCCCGCGATTACCACAGTTGGGTTTATTAGTTTAAGATTGTTTATAGCTATTGTTGGCACCGTCGTGATACGTCGGGACTCTTCGGACCTCGTCGTGCGCACCAGCAGCGGCGCGAGCACCGTCGTAGGTGCTCCGTCCGCCACTCACTCTCACGATCTTCAGCGGCACCGGACGCGTTCCTCCCAGACAGGCGCGATACTATTTAACCAGCAATAAATCTATGTATTTACAGTCCAATTTAATCATTTATATGCTATTAGTCTTAGGACCCTAACACTATTTTTGAGGGAAAATGGCTTAGTTATGTTATTCCCTTGTAGAGTATAAACTTCACAAGTACAAAATACGAATATACTTCATGTGTACCTCTAGAATATACTTACTTTAGAGTTTTTTTTTTACTTTCGGTGTTAAATAAAATTTTAATCTTACGTCACAACGACGAAGGAACGCTGGCAACGTGTTAAATATACCTCTTGCAAATATTTCAAACAGGCTTGCCAATGTCTGGGTGGCCCAGTGGTAAAGGCTTGTGCCCGGGATTACTCAAGACGCGGGTTTTCAATTCCCTCAAAAACGACTTTTTCAAGTGCTCCGTTCAACCATTGCTATTGCTAAGCCTTAGAAAATTTCTTCGACGCCCTTTTAAATCAGTAGAGGCTTTCTTCAACTATCTTCAACCACATTGTCATGGCAACTTAACGAAATAATATCACTCTCATAAAAGCTTAGTCAACAAGTAACAATTGAATTTTACGACGTGGCTGTAAAACCTTTTGGAAGTTCGATTGAATAAAACGACTTACTCAACAATTATCCATTTAGTTTGTTAAAATTTAAACCAAACTCGAAGGCTATATATAAGGTCACCTCGTTTTAAAGTGATAATATTTAAAGGGCTGATTCAGCACAATAAATTATTTTTTGTAGAAAACACTGGGTTTTTATCTGCTAGTTTTTGAGAAAATTGGAGACGGGTTAAATATTTTCTTCAGATTTTTAAATTTTAATAATTAAAGTTAAGATTAGAGGGAATGAAGGTTTGGGCATTGAATTGAGAGAGGTCAAGCCGATGACGTAGATAACTTTTAAAATTGTCAGGGTGCTGATTTAAAAAATGATATTGTCTTTGTTATAGAAAATAAACAAAATCAAAATCTTGATTTTCCAAAATATATGATAGTTTTTTGTTTCTATGATGTATACAACGACACTTCAAAATATTATCACTCAAAATGATTTGACCTTAAATAACCTAACTCATTTTAGAGCGCGTTGTTTAATGGCTTGTTGGATTGTTTCAGGTAAAGTTGAAGTATTTTTGTTACTAGACATCGCTCAAACAAAAACAAACATCTCTTGAATTACTTGAGTGTAATTATGTATTATTTATTAATTACCGAAGTACAGTCAGTCATGAAAATAAAATTAATCTTAGTTACCTACGTCTGTATACAATGAATACTACTACAAGTAGTCCAGGCGATCTTCGTTGTCCTCCCTCCTTCTTCCTATTTGGGGCGATGACAAATCCAACAAAGTAAAATCATGAAAATCGGTACACCTGTTCTCGAATGGTGCAACTAACACGATAATCCCGACTTGTGCAAGCTCACTATTCTTTATAATAAACCATGTTTAAAAAAATAATCAGTGATTGATTACATAAATATCAAGAAAAAATATTTCTTATTCAAATTGGTTTTCCTAATATTGACGATTCCCTTCGCTTGAATAAACTAATAATGAACTTATTTCTTATCAAACTTGGTCTATTTTATACTTACGAACAATGGCTGTGGAATAATTATATAATAAACAGCTCAACAGCCCTACAGTACTTCCAACACCGGGAAGTATATTACTTGTGTATCTAGGAAGTACCCGTCCTAATCATTTATATCTTAGGTAGGTTGTTTTCACAAGTTGCTTCTACGTAGCATAATTCTACATTTGCCAAAGACGTGGACCCACGGCTACGCCAAAGTAAGTATTTTTGACTAGAAATAATCTTAACCAATGGTCATTAAAATTAGCCATTCTGACATTTGGTTAAGGTAGTTTTTCTTCAAAACATAACACAGTCGTAAATATTCAACCGCTTACATTCAACCATTAAATTGAGTTAACTATAGATCACGCAACTGGGCCTTAATTAATGGCAAAAAACTTAAACGTTGTTTAGAGCGGCAATCTGTAATTCATATATCCATAAGTCACGCAATCATCGATAAAACAGTTGCAGTGTAATTTAATATACTAAAGACCTGTTTCAAAATCGACAAATAAGTAAATAAGAACCAATAATTCAAGTATGGAACATCATTTCGCATGAAGTATTGGATAGTTAACGCTAACAAGAACTTATTAGGACATTGTGAAACAGGCCTTTAGTCTATTAGAACGAGCTGTCTTGTAGTACTTACACTTTCTCGTAGTTCGGATTCACGAGTTTTATGTAAATACAGTTTGCAACACACTTTACAGTTGTGAATTAATTCTCGCTATAACTCTCATGTAGATTTCCACTTGAGTTTAAATTTAAAGTTTAATATTCTGGGAAAATTCATACTTGACTCGGAATGAAACTTTTAGCTCTATCCTTTTTAGGGTTCCGTAGCCGAATGGCAAAAAACGGAACCCTTATAGTTTCGTCAAGTCTGTCTGTCTGTCTGTCTGTCTGTCTGTCTGTCTGTCTGTCTGTCCGTCCGTATGTCACAGCCACTTTATTCTGAAACTATAAGCATCACATAGCTGAAACTTGGTAGGTAGGTGTATCTTGTTCACCGCTTTTCGATTCAGATACAAAAAGTAAAAAAAAAAAAATATTTAAATATTTAAACTTTCTCCCATACATGTAACTAAAACCAAAAATTTTTTTTGACTCAAACCTATGCGTGTGGGGTGTCTATGGATAGGTCTTTTAAAATGATGTTGAGGTTTCTAGAACCATTTTTTCTAAAAGTGTAAGGTTTGAGATATAGACGCTTCCAAATTGGTAAAATGGGCGTCCCCCCCCATCTAACTTTTGAACTAAGAAAGTGAAAATTTTAAAAAAAATATATGATGTAGATCTCAACAAAAACTTGCAACGAAAATTGGTTTGAAGGAGATCGAACCAGTAGTTTTTGAGATATTGCTTATTTTTATCAACCGCAAATATAACTTTGTCTTTCATACAAACACTATGAAAAACAAAGTTATTTTTGCTGTCACAATATATTGTGATGTTTTCGTGAAGTGAAAGTAAGTACACCCTGAATTCAGTTAAGGGTGGCACGGAACCCTCAGTGCGCGGGTCCGACACGCACTTAACCGGTTTTTCCTGTTTAAGAACTCATTAAAATGTTGCTTCAAATAATTTCCTGATAGTCACTATTAAAACAAACAAGCTTTTTAATCTTTCCCTATCAGAAGTTGGCTTTGGATAGTAAAGTACGCTTTTCCGTGGAACTATCAAACTAGAGCAACATTAAGTTTTCTAAGAGATGAAAAAATAATATGACCTATTTTTCTTCTTACGGGATATGGGAAGATGAAAGTTTAGTATTAGATTATTCTAAAAAAATCTCTATGCCATCATGTCGGACTAACATTCTCACCGAACCTATAAGAGCGAAGGAACTGTGTATTATGCCAAATGGATCATCTACATCAGTTAGGTACATATTTTTAACTAACATATTTTATAAGTTCTACTAACAATCTTATGAGTCATTGTTACTTGCAATAAATAAATTATCTATCTATCTATTGTTTTACTTTATTATAGCCTAGCCCTAGATGTAACCTATACTGCAGTAGTAACAAAAAATAAACAAATGCGAAATTAATATGACTGACGTGGCATCGTAAAAAAGGTTAATTCGCAAATGGCGGTGCATATTAAGTAATGTGTATAATCCTGGCTGGCGTCAACCATAAGAGATATGCATTCAGTAGGTACTTCAGCTAGAATAAATATTTTCTCTATTACCTATGCCTCCCTTGGAAAAAGCGCTCAACACTTACCTATTTTCAAGTTTTAAATTGATTACGTTTCATATACGTTTCATTATTTTTATAAGTATCAATATTAATCAGTCAGGTATCAAACGAATGCCGAGAGTCACATAACAATTGATTTTTTATTGTGTCTCGTTTACACATACTTGACGAGTTAAGCAAACATATTTATAATATTAAAGTGCAAAGTATATAAAAAAATATCAGTCTTAACGCTAGCTGGCATGCGGAATGGTGCTCAAAAAACTAGCAGCGTTGCCTCTCTGGATAATCTAATCCACTTTCTGAAACTATGGTACCTATGAGGAGATCTCAGACATGGACGACATAAGAAACGACAGCCACCGCTTCACGACAAGGAACTGCCTTCCTTGCCGTTGCAGTCAGCATGCCGGTACCTTTCAATTATAATTGGTTGACTGGCTGTCAAACTGCTTGATCTTGACGTCGACATGTGCGGCTTGCAGTCAATGATTTGTCGACTAAAGCTGTCGTCACGTGCCACATGTGTTTCAGAGTAATAATAGTTGTCCCTCTTGAGCTACAACGTCCTTCCAGCGGTACCTAGGACGTCCAACCGGGCGTCTCCCATTTGGTTGTCCCAGGTACGCTCTCTTCACTGCGCGAACCTCTTCCATCCTCTCTAAGTAAGACCTGCTCAACCTCGGCCATAGCGACTGGCAAGAACTATCGCAAGACCGAGATGCATGGCGTGATCTGGTGTCGGAGGCCAAGACTCACTTTGGGTCGCTGAGTTACCCCAATAAGTAATAGTAGTCCCTCTAGCCAATTTCGACTACGGTGGCCAGTCACAACGACTAACCGACTGCGCGGGACATATTATAGTTCACAAGTGTGTGCGCAAACACAGGTGCACTCTATTCCTTTCACTCTCATAGCCCGATGGGACAGCAATCTGACACGACCGGAGAGACATCAGGCCCGGGACCAACGGCTTTACGTGCTTTCCGAAACACGAGGGTGAAACACCGCCAACTTCCAAAGTCCGGGCTTCCCTGAGAATTTCTGAACAGATAAACCCAGGACCTCTGGCGCAGCCGTTGCTTTAAAATGCGACCCTCTAACCGCTGCACCACCGAGGCAGTAAAAACTCAGACTCAGTACAAAGTGAGTCTACTGTTTACTATCGTAATTGTTTGGACGTGTTAAACCCCAGCTGCGGACATCATAATCCTCTGTAACCAAAGGTCAAAGGCTAGAGTTACTACCAATTCATTAAAGTGCTATTTTTTCCCAGTTTATGATGTAGGAACCTATGCAAATTGTTGCTCATACTTATATTTTTTACATTATAAGTATTCCATGTTTTAATCTATTCTAATATTATAAATAGAAGAAAATATGATTGTTTGTTTGTTTGCATCGATTCGTTAAATTATTGTAGCCCTATTTATCGAGGAAGTCTTTTCTTAAGACAAAACCAACTTCCTGACTCCAAGCTGATTCCGAGTATTTTCAAGTCGTAAAAATCCAGAAACTAATTTCGTCTCGACCCGGGACTCAAACCCGAGACCTCTTGGGTAGTGATAGTGACCACCGAACTAACCGCTACACTAACGCGTCACTCAGTAGCGAAATAAGTAACGAGAAAGTGTTATCATCATCAACTAATATTATGTGTCTGACTTAATCACTCTCTCATAAGAACTCTCGTTATATAATGTGACTGATGTGTTAGAAACATTCTCTCAGTATTTAATTTCGAAATCAAATGAAAGTAAAACTAAAGCAAACCACGACGCTAAAAGTTGAGTACCTATTCAGACAAAACCATCGATAGTTTTCCTTTAGTTTTTATTGATTCACATCCATTATTACAAAAGTTCAGCTAAAATACCGTTATCGACATAAACTTACAGCACCGTACAAAATCTACGGCGGGCTGTTACTATACGAGGCTTAAAAACTGACTGGGTTTATCACCAATGTTCGTTGTAATGTAATGTTCTCATTTTTATGTATTCTGAAACTCTGGTAAAAAGACTCGAACGTTGTAATGTGTATTGATTTAAATAAATGTAGTTATTTACATCAACAAGTGTATTTTAAGTTTGGAAGATAAAAAGTACGGTCGCGGTCAGTCGCGATGCAGTCGCAATGCAGTCGCGATGCAGCATCGATGCAGTCGCAAAATGTCAACGTTTCCACACTGCGCTACTTTAGCATCGATACAGTCGCGATGCTAAGTATGCTAACGCGCGTTAGTAATTTGTTATGTTGATAATAGCCAAAATCCCTCTATCAGTACGCAGACGCAGGTACTAAATAAATAAGCATTATTTGGGATCATCCAAGTTTAAATTACCACAGCAGATATAAAAATAGTCTGGAAAATTGAATTAGATCAAATAACAAATGTTTTGAGACAAGCCACGGCGCCAGAGTTAATGGTATTAGCGCCAGCACTCGCGTCACTCCACCAAATTACTGAACAAAGGCAATTAATTTGCTTTGACATGTTGTCATTGTATGTACCTACCTACTGTGCAGGGCTTAGGGTAGCAGTCATCTATAGGTTGTAATGTTGTCGTATTGTGTAGTAACACTGTGCAGAGCTTAAGGACATGTTTCGCCATCGACAAATAAGCACGAACCATCGAAAAGGTAATCCAAATATAGACATATAAATTGCACTTGTAAAAAGCAACCGTGACTCTGTGACAGACGAGGAATCGAACCCCGTGTCTTACGCTATCCGGGCGTATGCCTATACCACTCGGCCACTGTCACATTAACAAGCCTGCTGAATTTTGCAAGACTTTCTTTTTAACGCGTAGGCTGCGTGATCAAGTGCAATTTACATTATTAAGTTTGTATAGTGACATATAGTGACTCGTATCAAGAGGTCAAGAGAATGGCGGAAGAGCGTAAAGAATGGAAAAAAACTCCACCGACAAGAGCTTGGCTCTTAAATTAGATGATGATGATAGTGACAAAACACTTCTTCTTCTTCTTCTTCTTCAGCCACTGTCTACCAATCGCTTGGTGTAGGCCTCCTTTAACTCTCTCCATTTGTCCATGTTTTGGGCAGTTAGGATCCAGTTGCTGCCCGCTATCTCTTTTAGGTCGTCCTTCCATCTCATTTGCGGTCTCCCTCTTGGTCTTTTGTGTCCGGTGTCAACCAAATATAGACATTCATTTCGTATCTAGTATTAAACAGATAACCAGAACCTATTAGGACATTGTGTAACAGGCCGTCTACAATAGTGTATGATTAGCGGTTCACCGCGACTTTTTATTTTACTCATAGCGTGATGTTTTAATAAAATAAGATATAAATAAAAAAATCTTTATTTTAGACTTAGCATCTATATGCCAGTAATACGTATACACAAATTACTTAAAAACTATGTTAGTGAGTTCTTAATTCAATTTATTTCCAGTTTTAAACCAATTCAATTCGATTTCTTGGCACTGCCCCTGGAAGGAGATATTACAAGAAATTGGCACGTAGAACGCTTTACTGCATGCATTCCATGCTTTACTGAATCCATTTTACTTGAGTCAGTGATTTCCAATGTAGGTTGTTGTAAGCCTTTTCAATCCTTCAAAAATTCACGTAAACCCTAGATTTCCACTACACATAGTTTATAATTCTATACAGTAGTATTCTTTGACTCTTTCCCTTTTGCTAAATAATGCTCCTAGACAAATTTAATTGTTTAGAAACCAACTATAAAAGCTCTGGAGAATATTAAATCAAAACTTTTTGTACAGTTTCTCAAACATACAGTGGATACATACAACATATTCTGAAAACATACATACATCTTATCAACATGTTCTGAAAATGACTGCAAAATCTGCAAGTAACTACTCGTATATGTATACCCATCACATCATGCTTAAATGCTTCCAGATTCTATTAAAGGTCGGTATTGTTATCATATTACCGCCTCGATAATTGTTATATCTAAAAGGAAATGTCCTGTTAAGATGCCTACAACATTACGACAAATGGGACCCAGATCGTTCACTTATACGAACAATGTTTGACTCAGTTCGAATCAATTCTAAACCATATTACAGAGAAGCAAAGACTACACTCTATATGTGTTTTCTTTATGACTGAACTGTGGGATCCATTGAATGTTCGACAAAGGCGGCATTAGGACCGTCACCCTCGTTATTCGTGAATATTATGCAGGATTAGGTACTTAGCAAAGTTATTTTAGATGTTTTACTGTAATTTTATACCGAGTACGCATTATATTAAAACGACTTTTCAGAAACGTTTGAGCTTGCTTTAATCCAGAATAACGTGTCAAAGCAAATATTTACCAACGTTCCTTTTATGAAAATTCGGGGACGATTAGTGACATACTTATGCCGAACTACGGTTTTTATTTTTACGTTCAAGTTTACTACTGTGCTCCTAACAATTTTACGCTTAATTAGCCATGCGAAAAGGTTGGACGATTACTATTTTCCCCTATTGTGC
The DNA here is from genome assembly GCA_963584085.1 of Pyrausta aurata. Taxonomy (NCBI): domain Eukaryota; kingdom Metazoa; phylum Arthropoda; class Insecta; order Lepidoptera; family Crambidae; genus Pyrausta; species Pyrausta aurata. The sequence continues at coordinate 9,181,528 of OY757270.1, read as the reverse complement.
TCGTATTTAAGAAGAGAACGTGGCGTAATTTCAAAACATTTTCCTTTACAAGTTTTTGTCCTTTTTTGAGCATAAAGACTAAATAGCAGGAAAAAGCTGATAATGTACATAATCAAGGGCCGTGAATGTAAATACGCTCACATTTTCTTTTTGTTTTCTTTAATAAAATTTTGTTTTTGTAAAGCACTAGTACTGATTAGAAACGTGAGGCCATATTAATTAAGCAACTTTTAAACGAATATTATCAATATTATAATAATACTACAATGGTATGAGTGAATATTAATATTTATGTAGTTTAGTTGAAATTGCAATATGAATTGCTAATTTGACAGAAAAGCAGAGCTGCTTAACTGTCAAAGCTGCATCGCAATAGGTACGCACCTATCTACCTCGAAATGTGGATACTTCTTGACTGAATAGGTTTTTCCAACCAATGCGTGTTTTTATGAGGTTAGGTTTTACATTTCTATGCGATGACACAAAGGGGTTGACGGTCCAACATACATAATAATATTACTAGTATGTGTCAGAATTCCTAAAATTGGTTCGGAAATCTTCATATATCAATATAAGGTCACCTCGTTTTAAGTGATAATAATTAAAGGGCTTATTCAACACAATAAATTAATCATTTTTTGTAGAAAACACTGTGGGGTTTTATCCGCTAGTTTTTGAGAAAATTGGAGATTAACACGTTCCGGGACACTACTCCAGACACAATAGATGTTTTATTGTTTTCACGCCTGTAGGCGTGCACTGTCCCGGAACGTGTTAAGGTAATATTTTTTTTCAGATTTTATTTTTTATTAATTAAGGTTAACCTTAGAGAAAAAGAAGGTTTGGACATTGAATTGAGAGAGGTGAAGCCGATGAAGTAGATAACTTTTTAAATTGTCAGGATGCTGTTTTGAAAAAATGATATTGTCTTTGCTAAAGAAAATAATAAAAATAAAATCTCGATCGAAAAAATAATGAGTGTTTAGTTTCTAATGATGTTAAAATATTATTACTTAAAACAATTTGACCTTATACATATAATGCGAAATCGCAATACTAATTGCTATTTTGACAGTAAAGCAGAGCTGCCTAACTGTTAAAGTTGCAGCGCAAAACGCACCCTGTACATAAAAAGTTTCACCACAGTTTTACGTGCAATAGTAGATTGTTATACAAGAAGAGAAAGCGACCCATTTCACTCGAGATGTTTCTGGCGCTCGAACGAAGCGAGAGCGCCAATAATTCGAGAGTGAAATGGTGCTTTCACCCGAGTTAAACATACTATTTTTCATTTCGACTGTGAGGAAAAACATTAAATTTACAATAGTGGTTGTAGATGTAATGGTCAGGTATTATGTAGTACAGCGAGAAAGGAAAACTCAAGTTTTTGCACAAAAAGACAGTTAATTTACAGTTCTCCAAACATCTAACATGATTAGAAAGAATAACGACACGAATACATGAAAACAGTACGAAAAAGCAGACGATACGAAATAATTAAAATCCTTGTAAAAAATATCGATCGAATTTTCCCCACAGATAATAATTGTCAAAATTTAAAAAAGTAGGCATAGAGTTCAAAAAGAAAAAAATGACACTGACAATGTAAAAAAAAGTGTCATCTTGGTATTATGGCGGGAAGCCGAATATTTTAATCACAGATTACTTAATGTATATTTTAATTATAGATTGAATCGATTGAATATTTTTAAATCAACGCTCATAATGAACATGTTTTTCAATGTAATAGCTAAGCAAAAATGTTTATTATTTTTATAATATGATGTGACTCAATTATCTTTGATCCAAGCTTTGACTGCATGCCTTGACTCTATACCATGCCAATTAAAACTAAATTACTTTCCACCCTAGGGATGGATAAGCTATTTTCCACCCGGCTATCTACACAGGAAAGTGCTATTTTCCGAACAGGAGAGATGAAAAAATAATTATGCACTGTCTGGTAACCGTAGACGTGTATTTTCGTCTCATTGTTGTTTATTTTAGGACCGCCCAACTTTCTGTACCGTAACTTTATTGCAACTTTAGAACTTCTACAACTAAGTGTTTCATGTTACAGTCCAGGGGGCGTATTGCGATCCAACTTAATCCGTTCAATTCCGAAACAGTTCAATTCCCACTCAGAATAAACGAATATTATCAATAAAATAATATTATAATAATACTACAATAGTATGAATATTAATATTTTATATAGTTACATTATAGTAATATTATGAATATAATGCGAAATTGCAATAAGAATTGCTAATTTGACAGTTAGGCAGATCTGTTTAACTGTCAAAACTGCATCGCAATACGCACCCAGTGGTAAAAATTAATTTTGGATCAGCTGCTTTGTTCACATAAAGTTTTATGTAAGTAAGCAAGTTCGTTATTTCTTTACGTAAGATTAAATTAATTAATTTTGCGTCAAAAGGTTGAGAAACTTAGTATGGCCCCGGATTTAAAAGAAGTATTTATAAATCTTTGTACTAATTGAATAATATTGGCGCTATGTCGTCAGCCGCCGCCTCTCAAGAATGAAACAAGGAATGGGCGGTGTAAGTATGGTAATATTGAATAAAATGTGAGAATATTTTCTTCAAACGACGTCCAAAAAACCGGCTAATTGCGAGTCGGACTCGCGCACAAAAGGTTCCGCACCATTTACTAGGTAAACAACATAAAGAAATGTTTCAAGTGCCTACCTGTTGCCATTATTAACATTGAACATAAAAGAGCAAATAATCGCGTTTGTTTTACCTATAGGAGCCCCCCTTATTAAATATTTAGTTTGTTTTGATTCCAGTATTTGTTGTTATAGTGGCAACTGAAATACATGATTTCTAAAGAAAAAAAACAACTGACAACAACCAGACGGAAGGACACACGGACAGACAGCGAAGTCGTAGTAATAGAGTGCCGTTTTTACCCTTCGGGTATGGAACCCAAATAAAAACGGAAGAGGCTCAAACAGTCATGAGCAGAAAAAGTTAACTTATGACTTCCGCACTTACTCGGAATATAAAGTAAGGGCTTGTAATGATGGCGCTTACACTGTCAAATACATTTCTTTGCTAATCTTACAAAGAAATGTTGTTGAGCAGTCGTGGAAATAAGAAATTAATTTGGTAAACTTATGAAACAAGACGGCTACCTTACTTATTATTACACTAAATCAACTATTGTAATTGTACGTACGTAGGTCATAGATAGGTAGGTACTACAGGAAAAAACAAGTTTTCAATAATGTAATGTTAATACCTAGACAACGTTTTGGTTTGACTAATTTATTGTGTTCATATCGTTATATGTAATTGTTGCTAATAAATCATATTTATAGTCCAAAATTGTCGGCTATCGGCCCATTTACCGTTATTTATTGACAGTATGATATCTAAGGATTATAATTGTTATTGAATACTTAATAACTTACATTCTGCACGCACATTGATTCATTTAAATTTCCCCGAAATTCAGGACGATTTGAAAACTGTAAAGATAAAATATGATGTAATGGTGTAGGCACTTGAGCGCTCTGCTTTCGTTGACTTTTTATATTTATAATGAATTTACAACAAATCTTAACTTAGGGAATTATGCTATTCACAGCGTTACATTAACCTGTGGTTTTACCGAACGCTGCGCTTGTTGAGTCGTCATCGTACTCGTACTTATGAATTTGATGTAGATTAGTAGACTTTGTATCAAGTTTCGTACAGTTATCGTAGGTATTGCCTGTAATCTATACATATAAAAGGCTTTGTCCTGAATGACTGACGGATCAACGCACAGCCTAAACCGCTGATCTTAGTGACCTGAAACTTGGAGGGTGTGTTCTTTGTATGACGAAGGGATCCGATAAGAAGGGATTTTCTGAAATTTCACCCCTAAGGGGTAGAAAAAGAGGTGCAAAGTTTGTATGGGAAAATGTGATTCCTTGGTCCAATCTACTTCAAATTTTGCATAAACATACTTTATGAATATTATCGAAAAACGTGTAAAAACGGGTAGAAAGTTATTTTGGGGATGATTTGCTACAAAGTTGATATAAATACTCTTTAGTGCTTATGATCAAAATATTTTTTTTCATTTTTGACAATCATTTGACATATCTGAGACAGAATGTTTTGACACATGTTTGTTATTGCATGCAGCCTAACCTCACTTTGAGTTGTGTCAAAAATTGCTCTAGTGGATTATTTCGATTTCTATAGTTTTCTATACGTCAATGTTTTTTGACAGTTTTTATGCCCAGCCAGCAAAATTTATATCAACTATCACTTATATGAACGAATTTATTGAACGAAAATGCGGTAAGAACCTCGTTTGAGAATGTTATGTTTTTAATGACACTCTGACATGACATCTGCTTAGATGACATTTTAGATAAATCAAATAAATTTCTGATTTTAACAATTTGTTCCTATCAAAAGATTAAAAGAACGAAAAGCTAATTACAATAAAAGGAAAATATGCTTTAAAGAAGGCGCCGAGAAGAGAATATCAAAAAACTGAGAGGTATGGTGTGATCTGGTGTCGGAGACCAAGACTCACTTTGAGTCGTGTGTAGGATGTTTCACAACAAACTCTAAGAATTGATATTATCAGGATTATAGGTCGAGTCATTAACTACCTATCTATCGTGCGTGGATCGTGGATGATGTCTAATAATACTTATGTATTTTCATACGGGGGTCTACTCTCCATCTTCTACCCCGGGATGTACTCTCTAAGTTGTTCCTAAATGATATTTATCTATAAATAAGATAGCGCTAACATAGAATTAACTTATTTTGTCATTGTTTTCAGCTACAAAGAGTGAAATGTTGGAGGATCTGGTTCTGATACTTGGGAAACTTGGGCGACGCACTACATACACAGGCCATAGCGTTTGCGTAACTGAGAGAATTATATTTATAGTGTGTGCATTGGGGTGCGTTAAGAATTATTACCAAAATAAAAGCTTTAGACCAACGGCAGTTTTATTTGGGCATGACATCGATAGTATTATGTTTTGTAATTATATGATAACTGTAGGCCTTTGAGTATATAGCCTCAAAGCTGTAGGCAGGCAAGTATCGATTAAATAATGTAGTCACTATCGATTTCTATAATCGAGTGGTTGATATCGATAACGAAAATATCGATTAAAATTATTGAACAACACTGAAAGATTGATTTAACGAGACGGTATGGACATCACTAAAGTTAGCTCACTCCGTTTGACAAGAAATCTTTTATTTTCCGTCGGGAACAACGTTTTGAAACTGATGACAACTATTTTTTGCCATCGGCCAATGTATGGATGTCCCGTATCTAAAAAAGATTACATGATCAGTGATTGCATGATCAGTGATGTTGCTTTCGAGAAGAGATTTTATTCCTAAGAATATTAAATAATATTTTTTTTGTGTTTAAAGGGTAGGTATCAAGCGGTCTGTGTCCAGTGTAGATTGCAGATCGTTTGTTCATATTGTCGGTGGACATTCTACGCTGTGTCCGCTGCTCTATGTCTATAAATGTCTATAAAAATATACAATAAACTACCCAATCGTATAACTCAAGAAAACAACAATAACACATTCTTAAAACAATTAAAACAATTATAGTGCTATTATAGCATTCAGGAATATTTAGAAGATAAAGTTAAATAAAGAAACATTACACTTTCATTTATCTGTAATTTTTAGTTTATTTTTATTTTCTCATGTATAATAAAGCTTCCTCTTTCTCTGCATTAACTTATTTTGCAGCGCCCGAGAAGGTTAATAATGATCGCACATTGCTAAAATTTATTGTAACACCATTTGTACATTATGAAGCAATAAAGTATTGAGTATTGCTCTTTTCGTGAGGGACCTATGTTTAGCAGTGGACGGCTTTTGGGTGTTGATGATGATAATGGCGTAGATCTTTACATAGAATTGTCCCTTTGAATTCACGATTTGAATTCAAGAAAGTAGAGTATTCGCTATAACCATAAACAAAGCTCAAGTTCAAACTCTTAAGGTAGCGGGAGAAGACTTGAGGGAATTTGCTTCTCCCACAGGCTGTATGTGGCATGATGCTGTGTAAGCGCGGAGAGTAGCCTGGTCTTTTTATTTTTCGAAAGAAATATACGATTGACGATAGGGCGTAGGAAGTATTTCCATTTCGTTGTAAAATAAAAAGATAATATCCCCGTATAAGCTTGACCATTAAGGACCGGGCTACGTGTTGTGTGTACATAAAATATAACATTTATCTGTAGGTGCGCGTTTCTATGTTTTTTAAAACTGGATGTTTTTGTTTGTTTGTTTGAATTCGCTAATCACAGGAACTTTTGATAAGGTTATAAAAAATGATAGATAAGCTAATCAGGGAAGGCTATAGAAGTAGTTCAATGCGTATAGACTTATAAATTTTCGCTACGATCTATGGGAACGGAGTAAAACTAAAACGCGTACGAACACTGAAAAAAGTTATTAACAAAACTAGTTAAGCTAACCTAGGAATAGTCAAACTTTGTTTACGAACAAATAAATTTAATTTACGTCTAAACAAACTGCTACTGTTGCATTTTACATAACCATTTTAGTTAATGCAGTTTGGTTCTCGGCTACAAAAGTTTTTATTAATTACTGTCAAACTCGGTTTCAGTACCTTGTAACATAACATTGTATTACTTTACTAACCAAACTTTAAGTTAAAATTTACCTAAAATTGACCTACCATTTTTTTAACATAAAAACTTATTTGCAACTAAATAGTTTTGTTGAAGATTGTTGAAGAAAGTTACTACACATAAAATAAAAATCTCAGCAATTTTGTAAGCGGCAACTAAATTTATGTTGCGTGTAAGGAAACGTTTTTGGAACTTTCCCGCCCGTCGCAGTCGTGTCAAAAGAAACCTGTAGAAACCCTGTTCTCTTCGTCTTTGCGAGTCATGGCGGCGAGTGTTGTTTGTGCTTCAAATGAATTATCTTAAACTCGACTATCTTGTTAAGCCGCTTACAAAAATGGACGTGCATCTAGCAGACGAGGCAGGGGTGAAAACTATTTCCGATTATCTGCGGTCATGGGGCCTGGAAATATATATTAAGTTTTCGGGTAAGTTTAACTCTTTTCTAAAATATAATTAGGTATTTATATTTAAGACATACCTATACCTATAGGGTTTTGTTGAATAGATCATTAGCCCCGTCAACATGAAGCATTCCTTTTTAACCTTCTTCCAATATATTTGTACTTTTGGGAACCTTGTATCTAAGCAGATACCTACTCAATAATAATAAAGCTAACTCTTTCAAAATAGCTCAATTTTAAATCAGATATGAATATTAGTTAAAAATAAAGCAGATTGTGATATTTTGCTGAAAAAAGTTAACTAGGTAGGTAGGTACCTACTAGTAAACAAGCGAAGTACTGAACAGATCCTTACCAACTATTTGAACTGTAATGTGATGTGGGTACTGAGAAGTGCATACCTCAGTAGGAATAAGCTATATGACTGTTTTATTTTAGTGATTCTGGACAACTTTACCAATAACATCTGCATTATGAATACCTGATTTTATGAATCTGTTTAAGTACAAATTTTTATTGATATTTCAGGACACTTCATTGATTTGGAAACATTGCAAATGCTGTCAGAAGCTGAAACTTGTCCCTATAATAGGACACAGGGCTAAGCTTTCCACTCAAATACAACTTTTAAGAAACATTATGACAGACGCCTTTGAGACCACTGTAAGTAATACATAACAATTCACTTTCCTGATATATACATCAAAATAAGCAACATAAAAAGGAAAATTCTAGTGTAAACAGTTTAAAAAATATTACATCTTCTAAATCTGATATTTTGTTTTTGGATTTTTTTCTAGTATCATAGTACTCCGGACTCTAACAACTTAATGATTTATGCAATTGAAGACGTGCCAGTTCCAAAGAACCCTGTAGATCAGCCTGAAGAGCCGTTAACAAATGCTATGGCCATAGACCTAGACAAGGAGGAATACGATTGTGTAAGTTGTTTGTGTTTAATGATAGTTTTTAAGTATTATACTGTAAACCCAAGTAGGTTTTGGGGTATTCCTGATCATCAATCTACAATGTATTTGGGGTGCTGAATCCTAATCTAAGGTTTGCTAAAAATTTCGTAACAGAACATTCATAAAAAGTGTGTCCGTCATAAAATTTTGTTAACAAACCTAACATTTGAATTTAGCACCACAAACTATATAAAGAATAGAAGAAATCTGAAAGAACCCAAAACATTCCAGACAAAGTAATATTTGTATTAAAGTTTATTGTTAATTAATAAATAGTATAAGTAGGTGCATAATGTGGTTAATTACATTGTTAATTAAATTAATAAATACAAAATAGTACAAATCAAGTTTTTGTTTTTATTAGTCTTAGTGTGTAATTAAAATTATTATATGAAAAGTTTCAGCAAGATTTAGGTACGTGCCAATGAATCTTGCTTTAACTTCTTGTATATTTTTTCTGGCTACAGGCTAAAAACCTATAAATAAAAAAAACTTTTCGGTTTACAGTTCATAACTTTTGAGTAGTTAGTAAAGGTATAATTTCGTAGCTGACTCCACGTATCAGCAGTCGCTACACTACTGGTTTCTATGTATATATATAAAATACATAGTTTCCAGTAGTGTCACCACTGCTGATGCGTGGAGTCCGCTACGAAATTATACCTTTACTAACTACTCAAAAGTTATGCAACTGTTAACCAAAAAGTTCAGTTACAGATTACATAAAAGAAATGTTGCTACTAAATTGAGAGTAAAGCTATTATTAATCAGTCAATTCAGTTACGAATAACAAAACAGTTTGGTTACGATGAATCAACCGCTTTACAACCAATAACTGAAATAGTATGTGTAAAAACACCAAACCCGTAGTTATTTATAACAAAACAGTTTTATACGTAGTAACATTACAAGTGGTCTATTTTAACACTACTGTTTTATTAATCATAACACAAATATTAAGTAATTTACCCGAACACTTTGGTTACTCTTAAATAATAAATTAATTGGTAAGTAATCATTTTTATTGAGCTATTGATAACTAAACTATTTTAACAAAACCGAGGTTGTCTATTAAGAACTATACTTATGTAGTCACTATTTTTTTGTAACAGGTAACACAATTGTTGGTTATTTATAACTAAAAACTTTTTTCAGTGAAGTCGCTGGCGGGCCGCTAGTACGTTTACAAATTAGCAATTTGTAAAATATTCGCTGACGCATAAAACGGAGCTTTATTCGACTTCTCTCGTGATTAGTAAATTTAATTATTCAAAAAGAATCTACTTACCAGTACCAGTACTAAGGTGGAAACACCGCGGTGTTTCACCCCCGTGCCGAAAGCACATAAAGCCTTTGGCCCTGGGCCTGATCTCTCTCCGGTCGTGTCAGATTGCTGTCCAATCGGGCTATAAGAGTGAAAGGAATAGAGAGTGCACATGTATTTGTGCACAAGTGTGTTAGTGTGCGCAGTCGGTTAGTCGTTGTGACTGGCTACCGTACTCGAAATCGGCTATGGGAACTATTATTATCTATTACCAATAGGGTATTTGACTATTTTCAAATCTTGTTTAAACTCAATTATTAATCACTTCAAAGCTAACAACCAATTTCAACAATTAAAACATCAAAAATAAAATTCAAATAAACTTTCGTCACGCGAAACACCCATCTTCGTCACGTGGTCTGCATGATGTTACGTTTGTGAGACATCTTTTCTTTTTATTACAACAGTCAAATACCCTATTCAGTAGACCCTTTATTATCATTTCAAAAAGTTTTTTCCTAAAAATACAAATTTCCTCACATTTCCGTAATAGGTGAATAAATCATAAAAATATTAATCTCTGTTTACTTTTGCGTAGTGTCTATTTTTTAAACAGTTAGCGTCGTGTATTTTTAGCATAATGAATTCTCATTTCCTCAACTCGTAAATCCGCACTTGGCATTGGTCCAGGCATTAATAAACAATTCGCCCGTCTCTTATCATTTATTGCCGCAATCCATATAAACTAAATGACATGCGTGCTGTAAAATACACGGTATCTTGACTTCAAAGAGGGAGTAACAGTAACATACTGTTATATTGAGAGGTAACTGTATCTGTGATGTAAAGTAATGGCTGTTAGGCTAGTATTTATACGCTGGAAATGGTAAGGTTAGTAATAATACCGTCGTGATTCTTAGCTGATTTCTCATAGCGCACAGGCGCTAAATCTATAGCTCTATTTTTAATTACTAACGTGTATATTCCGAGTAATTTTCGTTTGAAAAATCAATTAATAAAAGTCAATTACATAAAAATTTTGGTATCCCCTGGCTAACTTTACGACGAGAGCCTAGCTCTTTTGAAATGATGATACACAAAACAAGAAATCTTTTTACAAGTTTTTTTTATTTTTTCACCGCCTTATTTGACTAAAATGACATTAGAAACCCACTATTTGTTTCAAACTTGTGATTTCATTTAGAGGGCAAATAAATTGAACAAAATATTACCTATCTTATGTCTAATTTCTTGTCTACTCGTGTAGTGTAGGCTCACTATACTTTTCTGTATCTGTGATACGTCAAGGATATTTGCTGCGTACTTAACATGTGACTGTACATTGGATAGGCAATCTGAAAAGTTTCCGACCTCAATGTGAAGATGGTATCGCTCGTTAATAAAAGTCAGGTAACGTAGTCATGCATTTTTTGGAAGGTTCATTACAAAAAAATCTGCCACTGCAGTTTTTATTGAGGGTCGTTTGAGTGAGCCAAAGTGCCGTGCCATACTGCCGTGTTTTTCCTGAACATGGAAATTTCACCAAGACAACGCGCCGTCTCACACCTCAGCCGTTGCTATGGCAAAAATTCTCTTGAACAACGTTATTCCTAATCAAATCAAGCCCCAAGTGACTTCTATCTGTTCCCTCAGCTCAAAAGCTCCTGCTCCAACTCCTTTACATGAAGTGCCTGACACTCAAAACAACCGGAGCTTCATTGTTGTCGCTTACGCTCGGATAGAAAGATAATAGTGAAGGACGAAATACTTCGTATTTTGTTACTTCACTTATAACTTTAGCCCTTGGACCTAGGATTCAAAATCGCAAGTCAAATGTTTCCAAGTTAAACTAGTTCGACTACGCCAGGAACTCGCATCATTAAAATATAGTCTGAAGTCGCGAGAGAAATATTGGAAAAAGTTTTATTGCAATACTTTTTTGGTGAGAATTCGTCGTTTACCATTTTAAAAGATTTAATATAAGTAAGTGAAACAGGCTTTGACTGTCCAAAAACTGGCTGATCGTTTCGGAAGATGAAAGAGATAATAAAAAAAACACAAAGAGTAGTAGTAGTCTTAAGTAAAAGGTCCAAGTTCGTACGTCTTTTCAAGGTTTAGGTAAATATTTTTTACCACTCAGTGTTAATTTTATTCTTATAAGATTAAATAAGAAACCAAAAATTCCTCGGTTTTGTTTGAGGGGTCTTCAATAGTCTTCATTCATTCAGATGGATAAAATTGTCAGAAAAGCCACGTCCCACGTCCCCTTGAGAGTGAGTTCATTGCACTAAGTTACTGGGTTCAACTACCCACCTAAACCTTATATCAAGCACCCAAAAATACATAGTTTGATTATGCTTTGTTTTAGCAGTCCTTTTTGAGTTCTATTTCTTTTGTAATTAAATCTACATCAAACTAATTACATATTTCAAATTGCTGAACCGATTCAAATTAACATTGAATTAGCAGCATTGGACAAAATTTAAGCCTGCATAAACAAGTATGATCGTTGGCGTTGAATTGCATAACTAACAGCACGAAAAATCATCACTGTAATTGATATTCTACATACGAAAAGCTTAAAGAGCACATTTGATATATTTTTTTTAGCCTAAGGCTAATTTTAATTTCAAATAAATGTACGTAATATAAACTCGTAAAGTGTTTCATTATAGCCCGCCAGCTAAATATCATAAACATTTCTTCCGAGAATGAAGAGTAAGAAATTTACATGACAAAATCCACAGGCAAAATATTGCCCTCGACATACAAGTATAAAAATTACCCAGAACGTCCATCTAATATAATTTACGACTTGTAAAGTATTCTCCAGGAATCCGGGATATGAAAATGTACATTTTTGTACTTGCCTCAGGGGTCAACTCTGTGAGTCGTGTTCATATTTTCCCATGGAGTTACATAAAAAAGGAAGAGCAAGCGTCGCAGATGCGATTAGATAATTTGAAATTGACTCTATCATGTGCATGCATTCACGGTTTAACTGATTTTATTATTTTGCGGTTCGCTATCTACAGTTACATTAGACAGTGTCCGCATCTTGTGGTCCTGCTCATCGCTTTGCATTAAGCGAACATTATCTTTATTTATTTTCTCTTCTCTTCTCTTTATTTCTTTATCTTTATCTTCTCTCTTATCTATACATAAAAGAAAGTCGTGTTAGTTATTCCACTTTCCGTTAAAATCGGTCAACTCCGAACTCGAGTTCAAGTTCACGATTTTCATGATTTTTGATTTGCTGGATTTGTCTTGGCCCCGAATAGGATAATAAGGCGCTTTGCAGACGGCGGGGCGGGCCGGGCCGGTCCACCGCGAATGATAGCGCAAAGGGAATCCTATACTACCAACGCACATAGGGCAAAAAGAGCGCGCCGCAGATGCCCGCCGGGCACTAGCGGCGTACTGGCAGGCAGTCGCGGGCATCGACGGGCAGACGCGGTCTTTATTACTTCGCGGTCAAAAAAGACCGGCCCGACCTGGCGCCGTCTGCAAAGCGCCTAACCATACATACAGGCCGGAATGAAACGAGGTTAGCTGGGACCGCTATCATGGTTCTCCTATTTAAGCTTTTCGTCATCCTATGATATTTATCAATGGTAGCGATTGCGCTTGCTTGAATTTTCAGTGTGAGTAACATGGAGAGAGAAAATCCAAAAAAACTTACTAAGTAGGTTCTCAAAGATTTCTAGTTTCTTGATTTGCTTAGATAGTAGAATGGTAATGCACTGTAAGGTAATGGTAGTGCACTCTATTTAAATTTTAAAAAATACATCACTGACTCAGCAAAATAAATGTTTTTCTTATAAAAATAAATTTTTGAATAAACATGATGCTCTCTAAAAAGAAATTTAGGTTCAAAATGTAAAAATTGTAATAGGGTTCTGTATCTACGATGTTATCTGAAACGTTGAGAATTTTTTTTCGTGAACGGATCGGGATCAGATTTATTAGTATTTTGACTGTGTAACAAAATATAGTTAAGGGTATGGGTTAAGGATAGGTAAAGTAGTATACTCATTGCGTTTTTTTTTATTTAGCTTTTTCGTACAAATGAGTAAATAGAAACAAATATTTACAAAGCGCGTAGCCTTTAATTTAATGTTTAACATTCAAGAAATTTTCAGTACATAATATACTCATACATTCTTAACACATTCTATTTACAAAAGGTTACAACAACGATAATAAATGTCTAACGATGTCAGCATTTGGCCACTCGTGGCTGACCGACTAATTAATTCCACAATATTAAAATAAAAACAGGGTGCGTATTGCGATGCAACTTTGACAGTTAAGCAGCTCTGCTTTACTGTCAAATTAAAAAAAAGGAATTGCAGTTTCGCGTTATATTATTAATATTATTATAATATAATAACAACACAATACCTACGGCAAGCGCACGACTGCTTACCTGGTTCCTCGACTAATTAATGGATTACCGCCGGATTTGCGTGTTACTCATAATGTTAAACCTTCTAATGTAAAAACTAAGTTAAAATCTCACTTTTTAAAGAAACTTATAGCGTCGTAGATTATCACGACATTCGTCACAAACCTCATTGGTTTATTGAATGTTATTAGTCTTAATTTATGTAACTGTTATTTTATTCAATAAATAAATGAAATAAATAAAAAATGAAAAAAAAACATAAATATTAATATTCATATGATTGTAGTATTATTATAATATTACTAGATTATATTGATAATATTTGTTTACACTGAGTGGGAATTAAACAGATTCAGTTGGATCGCAATACGCCTCCAGCATTATGTTGAAAGTTCATTGTATATTATTCTACCTCTATATACTCAAAAATCCTTTCGACCAAATATATCGGCTTGTAGTATTTTTTATTTCTAGAACATCATCAATAACAATGAGTTGAACTACTAACACAAAGTAGGTAGTTGGCATTTGAGTCAATCCTAGAAGATATGGTGCACTTAACCATTTTATGACAACGGTCTTTCGTTCCCCAATAAAGCTATGATAAATTGCATTGCTATCTCGGTATTTTTCCATCAGATTACCTCCCTGTTCAATTTCGCAATAAATCTTGCGAGAACGAGACTGACATACACATTACATACTTTTAATCTTTATTCCCTATATGTATAGCATACCAAAAAAAATTCTGTTTTATCTCATACGTTTAATGCCCATTTCAAATTAAGGTAATAGCACATCTATCAACCCGTTACGGCAACAACACCGTGTCTACTCAAGGCTTTCAGTATATTTTGTATGAAACTCCATACTTCAACCACACAAAATATGGATGGTAGTACAGCTCCAACGCACATCTACTAACTTCAAAACCTCAGATCGAGTTGAACTCGGGGACCCACTCTTTCTTTTTTCTACCACAAATGCTTCTAGTCTCAGTATCTTTTGGTCTCCTGCCTAATGCAAATAGAGCAAAAGGTTACCTGCACATATAAAGTCTCAAAAGAACCCGTCCCACACTGTTACACGTCAAAAAAAGTGCTGATCGGTTTTACGGCACTTCCTCAGTCACACATACGTAGTTTGCAGCTCCGTAGTGGACCCAGCTCTGGGCGTGGGTGCACATCTATTTCTTATCATGTACCCGAATGTGGTCCGGAACTGGCGAGACATGGAGCAGTAGAGGACAAAGTTGATGGCCCCGTTTAGGAGCGCAAGAGCATCCATCATCTCCCCGAAGAGGTCATAACAGCGCTTGAAAAAGCACCGGCCTAGCACACCGCTTAGGAGACCTGGAAGAAAAAACATGTTACAGCAAAGTTTTGAACTAATATCATTTTAAGTTTTGAGAATTCTGACGATACAACCATCTTGAAAACCAAAGAGAAATAGGTATTCGGATTTCCAAAATTATAATTGTTATGATTGTATAAACAGTTTCTTAAAGATGAAATAAGAAACCAAAAATTGCGCACGGGCGGGACTCGAACCAGCATCTTTCTGGCTTACCGGGCCAACTGCTCTTCCATTTGAGCTACCGTGCTGTCGGTCCGACCGCGTGAAATTCTTGGTCTCTTAGGGATACGTCATTGCGTGACGCTTACGTCACTACGTTTCTTATTTCATCTTTAAGAATTCAAATATGACACTGTGAGTGTTAAGAAACATTCTAAACGGTTTCGTTTTTGAATAGGTAGGTTTCATTCAAATTAAATTTTATAATTTTATGCATGTCTTTTTTGATTAAAAAAAGTTACACCTTATTAATAACAAACAAGAAAAAAGTAAAACTAAGACATGCAACATAAAAAAGATATGTGATTAGTTAGATATGGTTCATTAACGCCTACGTTTGTTTATTTAAAATGATCGTGTACACGTATTTGGTTTAGTGAGTGATATAAAATACTACAGTTTCACATTTTCAGCAACAGTAGGTAGCTAACAGTTTCTCTCAACTCTGTTTACATTCGTCTACATCCGTATCTACTATTCCAACATTATCTAATTTATTTTCGTTTTTCGATAGACCTTGTGCGTGTCCGTCAATGGTACCGTTTGTTTATAGTATACAAAGACGACTTTGATCAAATGAAATTGGAGTCTCTTGGATAAACAAACACATGAGATAGCACCAATTGATAAAAATATTTTCATTGCATACAGTTTGGTGCCATAAAAGCAATGAAAATATACAGTGTTTTTTCAACTTTCAGTTTAATAAAATATTGTAACTGAATGAAACTCGTGTATGGATATGTAATAGCTTTTGGAAAACGTAAATAGTTTAACATCATTGTTCAAACTACTTACTACTTCGTAGAACTTCAAAAGGTTAAGATAATAGATACGTACAGTTTCATTACTATAAAGTTCTTCGTTTTTCTGCGTTAACTAGAAATTCAATTCTTATTGCTTTTAAAAACAAAATAGTTTATTAAAGTTTTGAAAAACCTTTTTTAATATAAAAATAGCGTATGAAATGTATTGTGAGTGATTGACGCGATAAAAAGCTTCTAAAGCTCATAGATTTTGTCACCTCACCTAGTATCCCTTGAGGGAACTCCGTCATCAGAAACAGCAGTAACACGGCGACCAGCATCTTGGTCGTCCTGTCGGTGCGCCGCTCCGCCTTCGATCGCTTTGTAGACTTCCTTGTGAATACGTTCTTGCTGCCATTTCCATTCACGATGGTCGGGCATGTGTTGTACCTGCCAAAATAATATTCGACATAATATAATAATAGACCTATTAAATACATACCATTGGCATATTGACGTATTTGGGATTATTGGTTGGAATAACTTTGAGTTCATTTAATTTATGTGGTACGATTACTTTTTACGCAACAATGTAAAAAAAACATCTAGCATGAATATTACTTAATGATATCAGTAAACTAAGCTCAATATTTTTGATTGTATCTAGTCAAATTAGTATAACTTTCAATACGCCAAGTTGTTAAACGGTAAGTTTAAGTGTTGCTAGTAGAATTAAGCATCGCCCTAGGTGCGTATTGCGATGCAACTTTGACAGTTAAAAGGCTGCTTGACTGTCAAATCAGCAATTAGTATTGATAAATTATTAGAATACAGGGTGTTATTGCAAGGGGGTGCCAAATTTTTGGAGGTGAATGAGACCGTCAATATGAACAACTTTTACTATGGGGTCATGGTCAAAATCTTAAATAAAATTTCAGGTTCCCCATACAACATCAGTCACCTACATTGACAATAATGTATGGAGAGGCAGAAAATAAAATTAATAATTGAACAATAGTCCCGTAGGAAAAAGTTATTCATATTGATGGTCCCTTTAACCTCCAAAAATTTGGCACCCCCTTGCAATAACACACTGTATAACAACGTAAATATTAATATTCATACCATTTTTAGTATTTTTATAATATTATTATATTGAAAATATTCGTTTACACTGAGTGGGAATTGAACTGCCTGGAAATTAAATGGATTAAGTTGGATCGCAATACGGCCCCTTTTAAATGGATGCTAGCGTTTATGAAATGCCTAGGCATCTAATTACCTGGCTGATTTAACCAGATTGCTGGGACATTCGAAACAACTTCTATACGTCACCGTAATTTTGTAAAAACCGAGCGATTACAATGTAACTGTTGATTGAAATCTGTCGATTTATTGTAAACAAGCTCGACAAGGTTCAGCATTTATGCTTTTTAGGGTTCCGTAGCCGAATGGCAAAAAACGGAACCCTTATAGTTTCGTCAAGTCTGTCTGTCTGTCTGTCTGTCTGTCTGTCTGTCTGTCTGTCTGTCTGTCTGTCCGTCCGTATGTCACAGCCACTTTATTCTGAAACTATAAGCATCACATAGCTGAAACTTAGTAGGTAGGTGTATTTTGTTTACCGCTTTCCGATTCAGATACAAAAAGTTAGAAAAAATAATATTTAAGGGGGGGCTCCCATACATGAAACTAAAACCAAAAATTTTTTTTTACTCATACCTATGCGTGTGGGGTGTCTATGGATAGGTCTTTTAAAATGATGTTGAGGTTTCTAAAACCATATTTTCTAAAAGTGTAAGGTTTGAGATACAGACGCTTCCAAAGTGGTAAAATGGGCGTCCGCCCCCTTCTAACTTTTGAACTAAGAAAGTGAAAATTTCGAAAAAAATATATGATGTAGATCTCAACAAAAACTTGCAACGAAAATTGGTTTGAAGGAGATCGAACCAGTAGTTTTTGAGATATTGCACATTTTTATCAACCGCAAATATAACTTTGTCTTTCATACAAACACTATGAAAAACAAAGTTATTTTTGCTGTCACAATATATTGTGATGTTTTCGTTAAGTGAAAGTAACTGGACCCTGAATTTAGTTAAGGATGGTACGGAACCCTCAGTGCGCGGGTCCGACACGCACTTAACCGGTTTTTTTTTGGTACTTACATGTCAACCTAACACAAAGGATAGAAGGAAGGTTTTCCTTCACCCATCCTAACCTAGCTAGGACCTATGTTGGGACGTGTATAAGTGCCCCCTATATGCAAAAAATAAACGACTTTTAACCCACCACTTTGCCCAGTGATTCGTCATTTCAGTTTATGTTATAATGTATGAAGTTCGGTACAGTTGACAATAAATCGACAGATTTCAATCTAACGGATTTAAAACCGCTAGATTGCAATCATGCTGTTTTTATAATATAACGGTGACATAAACGTACTTTGTTGAATCTGTAAACTGGTATATTATATCAGTCCTTACTAGACTCAATGTTGGAAGCCAGATAGATCAAGGTAACGCTGACTATACTTTTGCTTAGTTCCACATGTTTGAATCAAACGACTCTCGAGAGTCGCATAACAATGGAATTTCTATTGTGTCTCGTTCACACATACTTGACGAGTTAAATTTGGCAATAATAATGCGCCGGGAGACAATAACACCCGATTCACGTTGTTTTATGCCCGAGAAGAGAAAGTCACGTTTACGCAAACAAATTTAAAACAAAAACATTTGCTTTTCCAATTTACACGATCGCGATAGGGAATTTAGGAGTTTCAAACTTTTTAATTACATATTTTTAACCTAATTCAGTTTGCGACGCAATTAAATCTTGTTTTGTTAACCCAATTAGTAATTTCCACATTTATTAAATTTTCAAACACTATTTTGAAACCTTGACATTGTGCTATGAACATCTAAGTTGTAAAGTTTTGCTTATACGTACTACCGGTCCCACGCGACTGCGTCTGCACGTTCTGAGTTAGCTCGCCTCCTATCGCATACGCATATTTTAAAGCTGAAGAATTCGTTTGTTTGCTTGAATGCGCGAATCTCAGGAACTACGGCCGATTTAAAAAAATGTTGGATAGCTTATTTATCGGTAAAGGCTTTATACTATGAAACATCACGCTGCGAGAGGAGAAGAGGGAGCAAACTCAAAACGCGCAGACGCAGTGGCAGGGGCCCGCAAGTATTAAATAAAGTCAAATATAAATCTCTTTGTAGATGCCTGTTTATTCAAAAAGCATCTTTTGTGTACCGAAAGAGTTCTAGCAACTTCAAAACGGTGACACGACCTGTTTCACAATGTCTGAATAAGTTCCCACTAGCGTTATCTGTCCACTTCTTCATACGAAATAACGTTACATGTTTGAGTTATTCGTTGGTTAGTGCTTATTTGTCGATGGTGAAGCAGGCCCTTAGTTGAGAAACAAGTAGGCCCTTAGTTTTTTAGGCCAGTTTATTAAAAAAAAACATACCCTTTTAAAGCCTTCTTCCTATTATTAGCCCTGTACAGAGCCCTGACAAGCCAGGCACTGATTAGCGTCAGGATCACACACGGCAGCAGCTTGATCAGCACCCCGTGTACCCAGAAGTTGACCTGGTACAGGGTTCCGTCGTAATCTGAGTCCACGTAGTACACCTTGGTAGGGGTCGTCCCGGTCTTGTCGACTGTGAAGTCTTTGTGGATTGTGAAGACCTGAATAAAAGAGACGGCATGAGCACGAATTGGTTTAGAGAAAGTATAGGATGGTTGTTTAATAGGATCTAAATCGTGGATGACATTAAATACCTCCATCTTCTACCATTGGAAACGGTCTAAAAGTAGATGCTTAGCCAGAAATTTTCAAAAAACTAAAGTATTATTTTATCGATTTTCTCCTATATGCCATGGCCTATAGATGGCTATATGCCATGGCTGTGTGCAGTTAAGTATTTATATATTGCAATCTTGCTTTAATCACTTCAAGTTCACTCAGCTAGCTGAATCGCCAAATTATTGCAATCCAACTTAAGAAAAATTTAAAGTAACTCTTTCTCACTCACTCTTATGGTCGAAATTAAGACATGGAAATTGGTCGGAATACTAACCTTGCTAATCCATTTAAAATCAGAAGGCTTAAAACTGTCAATGCAAGATTGCAATACGCACTCATAATCAAAATCAATAAAAGATGCTTAATGAATATGCAGTAATTTAATAAAGTTATTTCGGGAACTAATCGTAGGTACCTACTCGAAATACGGCAAACCAACAGCCGGACGTGGCTTAAGTGTCGTTAATATTGTTTATGGGCTCCATAAAGCTCGAAGAAATCGATTAATCTAAGGTGCGACTTTGTCTTGGCACAGCGCAGGAAAAACAAACAATCCAAATATTTTTCCATGATAATTTTCCTCCTATAAATCGCTATCGTTTGAAAACCCATAAATATTGTTGACAGTTTTTAATGCGAGCTAGACCTTAAGCTCTGCAAAGAAGTTACTATTTACATACACCAACATTAAAAAACTGTTTGAGTACACGAACAGTGCACCTCTTCCACGTCCATCCAAAAAAAAAATGTTACAAAGCTGAGATGAGATGTGTCGCAACTACAACTTATTTCCTTATGCTGGTGACTTTATCAGCTCAACCACCAATGGGTACCCATAGGGTACCCAAGAAAAAAATCTGTAAAACACTTATTCGTTTCAACGAGGCAAAGTATTTTAACTTAAAAATATCGGATTCCTTATCAGTCAGATTAGTGCTTCGGAAAAATTAAAATTTACAATCAGAGGAACACTCGTAGTTTTTTTTTAAAGCAGTAAGTGTACTTTTTTACCTAAGAGTATAACCTATCCAGGATTTGTTTAGATTTTTATGTAAGTACTTGGCCGTATATGTCGTGGCTATGGTCATAGATATTCCTTTCGATAATTGTTTGTCCCACGCCATCTGAACCTTTATCAATCGGCCAAACAGATAAATAATGTTCCTAATCCATTTGCCTAGAAGCAATATGTTATGGACAGAGTAGAATATATACAGAAAATAATGCCGAAAGAAAGAGTGGTCGACAAATTATGGCTAGTGAAATAACCTATATAATAATAACGTTTTATAGAGCTTACAATTGTAATTTTTACTAAACTTTGCCGAAATACCAATCTAATAAATAAAGATTATTTATTGTGAAAGGAAAGAAAAATATTTTTTTGGAGCTTAACGTATTTGGTAGATGTACTCTGACAGATTTTTGGGGTAGTAAATAATAATAACCAACCGATAACAATTTGATCTTATTGACGAATTTCAATTTTATTCATGCAGACTTCTTATAAAAATAAAAAATAGAAAAAGAACTGTAAAAATACAAACGTATTTGAACAATGCGAGCATCTTGTATTTCAACGTTGTTGTAGGTTTTTGACAAATCATTTCTAAAATATTAAAGGCCTTTGTCACCATCGACAAATAATCACTAAAAAACGAATAATTCGAACGTGGAACGTCATTTTGTATATGAAGTATTTGGCAGATAACGCTAGCCATAAAATGTAAAGATATTGCCGTAATTATTGGTTGGGTTAACTGCTATATTAGAAAATTCTACACTGAAATACCGTTTAAAATGGCCACAGTAACCATCCTTCTTCTTCCTTATCCTGATCCTTTGGTATCACAGATTACTAAGATACCTTAACAATTCTATGGGATGGTGGTTTTAGCCATAATAATACAAAATGCTATTTTTAGCAGTTGTCTAACATATAAGATGAATAATATCAACACGCCTTCGTCGTCAGTGGAGTTTTTTCTATTCTTTCCGGTTTTCCGCCATTCTCTTGACCTCCTGATAGGGCACGACTTTTAGCGTTTTTTTATTTGCTCTATATAACTTATTTGCTCCATGTAGGTTTTCCTCGCTTCCTAATAATGCTTAATGACTTCATAGTCTTGTGAGCATAATAACTTCATAGTAAAAGTTGCGGGTTTCGGGAATTGATCATATTCACCTTCATAAATGTCGCAACTGTGCGGTGCGAAATAGAGCGATAGCTTCAACTCAGGTTAAGCCGGTTGATTAGTAACACTATTAGGATATCGCAAGTCAATTTTCAAGCTGCTAGCTCAAAGAATTAGCTTAACTAACCAACGTGGCAACGTAGCCAAAATTATAGCCTACTTGCCGCAAGGTAGTTTCGTTTTTGAAAAGGTAGGTCTTATTTTTATGTTCCATGTCTTAGTTTTAAGATTGTCTTGTTTGTTATCAATAAAAAAAAGCAATTGGTCGATTTCTATACGACATTATTGACCACAATACCATCTCATAGCAAGTGAAAATGCGGCCAAGGATGAGTCATGTCTGAATTGTAACAGACACTTTACCCTACAGTGAATTCCATTCCTAAGTCGTATGCATTAGAAATGTAGATCGGACGTTTTGTCTGATTGGACCCTGATAACACATTTCGTATGCTCCATATGGTCTTCCATCAAACAGCCGTGATCAGTTAGTGAACACTGGACACACAGTTTTCATTTGTATAAGCAATTTCCAAATCAACCCTCGAGAAAATGAAAGGCAATTGACCCTAAGAATTGACAGGATAGATAAATGAACGATGGAAGGCTTATTTAATCGAGGCAGGTGCAAGGAATTATGATCGAACGATCATAATTCAATCTATGGTGCGCGGATTAACTACCAATCACAGCGCGTCTGGAGTGATTGTTCGTTTGAGATTGCGTTTTAGTTACGTTGGACAGCAGTCCTGCCTAACCCCCTGGAAATGAAGTTTATGACACACTGCGACTTTTAGCATCAATACTCAATCATAACAATACTTTTAGCGTCAATAATCCCTTATTTCTTTAAACGTTTAATTGTAACAACCAGAGCAAAAAAATAGTTTGCGAGTTATTTCTTTTTAAAACAATGGCAAGTCCAACTTCGAATGTCGAGTGTCACAGCAAATACAATGTTTAGTGACATCAAGATCAGAAAACACTATGTAAACTAGTTATACTCGTACTATGAAATAAAATCATATGTATTTTTAAAGTCACATATGTAACCTCTTTAAACCAAAGTGCAGCTGCATAGTTTTAGCCACCTAAAACTACTTGCAGCCGCTCAAAGCTGATTAAACTTGCACTAAATACATAATAATACCTAAATGCGGTACTTAGGCAGCACCCTCAACTTCATTCTCACAATTAAGTAGATATACTCACAAAGTAGGATGGTATGCACAGTATGGGCGGGAGAACAAAGCTGGCCAGAATAGCGAGAGAGCACCGTCGATCCGTACATAACGAAGCGCTGTATGAAGGGTACCTGAAAACAGAAGCCGTGTTAGCTAGCAAACTCACCTACTCGTACCTAAACCGCTTTATTGAGACTTCGTCTGCGGGACACAAGGGCTCGGGGGGAGGCAAGAACGGGATGCGTGAGCGGTGCGGGCAGGTGTATCCTCGCCGCCGCACCCCTCTACTTCGCCTCCTCCCGCTGGCGAGGTCTCAATTTAGCGGCCTACTTAGAGCGGTTCCCTACAGAGTTACCAGCGCAACAGCTATCTCTATCTATATACAGAAAGTATTGTTAGTTACACCATATATAACTCGATTTTCATGATTTATACTTTGTTGGGTTCGTCGCCGCCCCGAACAGGGCAAATACAATTTCAATAGCGGGGCCGAGGCGGGACGGGCCCGGTGGCAAAACTAAGTTCGCTATGTATTTCATAAATGCTCTACTACTCCACATATATTGAGATATTCAACACATTTTTTTTTTCAATTTCATTTAGCTGTTTCTGGGGTCAGCATGGACAAAAAAAAAGATAACATTAAAGTTATCTGTTCAATTTTCCTTCGGATACTGTGAGAGCAATCTCGCAACAGTGATGAGGTCACGCAGCCTACGCGTTAAAAAGAAAGCGCTTTCAAAATTCAACAGGCTTGTTAATGTGACGGTGGCCGAGTGGTCTATACCATACGCCCGGATAGCTTAAGACACGGGGTTCGATTCCTCGACTGTCACAGAGTCACGGTTGCTTTTTACAAGTGCAATTTATAACATTATAGTTATAATAGAAAGGGATGAGGATACCACCACCATTAGTACCACCACAATACTATTGATGACGCATTAAAACTACTTGTATTGGTCCTACTCATGGATTTTGTATTACGATACTTAGCTGTGACGTATTGTTTTGAGTTGTAATTGAAAATTAAGTCTGGCTGAACATTTAGTGTTTTATGATATCCAAACCAGTTTTTTTATTTATTTTGTAATCGAATCAAATATACCTTACTGTCTTTAAATGAGGTGCTTTTAAATTCACTGTCACAGAATCATTAACTCAATGTAATTACATTTCTGGTTTGTTTGACTAAAAGTAATTGTGTCGGCAATCGAGTTATTAATTCCGAAATATTGATGAAATGTTCATAACCCCTTTTAAATATACAAAAGGCCAATTGAAACTCGAATAATTAATGAAAATAAGCACTTGTTTCCTCATTAAATATAAGAGGTCAGTTTAATCAGATTTTCTATTGAATCAAATATGCTTTCAGCGTAGCTTTATCTATACTAATATTATAAAGCTGAAGAGTTTGTTTGTTTGTTTGTTTGTTTGTTTGTTTGTTTGTTTGAACGCGCTAATCTCCGAAACTACTGGTTCGAATTGAATAATTCTTTTTGTGTTGGATAGTCCAGTTATCGAGGAAGGCTATAGGCTATATAACATCACGCTACGACCAATAGGAGCAAAGATATAGTGGTAAATGTGTAAAAAACGGGAGAAAGAAGTCACTATTCCACGCGGACGAAGTCGCAGGCAAAAGCTAGTTTTCAATAAATCTGAAATAAATATTTGTAATTTTTCAATCTTTGTTGAAAAAATCTTCCCATTCAGTAAGTACACGAATTTAGTCTCAACGTTTTTGAGCGCCACCTGGTTATTCGACAGATGTGTCGACTTGCACTACTGTTTCCCCAATGAAATATTATCTTCATGGTCAAATATTATTTTCACGTTATTAATAGATTATAAAAAGTTCAGTGACTGATCCTTCAAAACGATTTTGATCGAAATAAAACAAACTCATTCACAACACACATTCTACGCCTAGCTAAAGGGCTTAAAAGACATCAGTCTAAACAGTTGTCAATGATTGATGACTCTTGTATAGAAACTAATCCTAGCTAAGGCTCAATTTCTTCATCGATAGTAATGGTACAGTTACGTTACCAGCAGTTTATATTTACGATTGTGTGTTTTGAAGAAAATCTGGTTACGGTTAACAAAATGTCAGAATGGCTTTTTGTTTCATGGCCATTAGTTATATAGGTAATAATGTGTGGTAGGTGTTGAATAAATGATGACTCCAACTTACGGTTTGATGTTATATATTGTTACAGTCCACACATCAAGTAAATAGTTCAGAAGGCACAATAAATAAGCAGAAGAAATAGCACAAACACACGATAGATAGTTCAAGAAAGCACAGAGATAGTTCTTAGCAAGAAATACATAAGGAAATAAGAAGTATATAAGCGATAGCGAGATCGTATGCGTAGAAACTGAGCAAGGCAAGCATGCGCTCCGCGTCGTGGCTAAGTTCCGACTGGACTGACCGGTGCCGTGTCGATGCGCGCGCGCAGCTGTACATAGCCGGTCACATAAGGCATCGCGCGAGTCTAGGGATGTAGATGTGTCGATAACTATTGATACCGATACCGAAACCGATTACGGGTGCACATCGCATACTATTAGTGTAGAATATTTGTGTTGTAAATATAATAATTAAATAGGTTTAAGTAATTATAAATATTGTAAATAAATATAGTTATATTAGTGAATTACGACTGTAAAATATTTATGTGTACTATGTAAATAATTAGTTTTAAGGTTTATGTAAATATAATATTAAGTTTATATATTAATAAAGAAGTGTAGGAAGTATCCCTACACCACCCCCCTCCAGAGACCGTCAAGGGCGATAAAAATCGGTAAATTTCACCCTACGTCCAGAACGAGTTACATATTCTTTTTGAGGTTCTGGATCAGATTCTTCAATGTGGTCAGTCAGTATAAAGGCCGGTTTCAGGCGGTCAATTGATACTGTGACTTGTTTGTCCTTCAAAAGAATCTTGAAGATTTTATCCCCCCTAGATAAGACTTTGTGTGGCCCAGAATAAGCAGGTTGTAGTGAACCACGTGATGCGTCTTCTCGGAGGAAAACGTGATCACATGTGGCCAGTTCTTTATAAATAAACATCCTGGGCTTGTTATGGTGTGAAGCTGGAGTGGGGTGGTCCAGTATAGGTAATAATGTGTGGTAGGTGTTGAATAAATGATGACTCCAACTTACGGTTTGATGTTATATATTGTTACAGTCCACACATCAAGTAAATAGTTCAGAAGGCACAATAAATAAGCAAAAGAAATAGCACAAACACACGATAGATAGTTCAAGAAAGCACAGAGATAGTTTTTAGCAAGAAATACATAAAGAAATAAGAAGTATATAAGCGATAGCGAGATCGCATGCATGCAACTGATCGGGGGAAGACACACAAGTCACTTCCGGTGTCGACGAGAAATTGTGTCTTCGAAACTCGATCCGTGACGAATAGGCGACCGGTTGGAGGATTATGGCAATCGTCAGTCGCCATTACCGACTGCCGCTGGCGTTTCCCGACTTGAAGTCGCAGGGGCGAATGCACTTCGTCGCTTTGTCACCGAACTTGCCGTGGTACCAGCAAAGCGGGAACTTACGGTAGTTCGACTGGGATCTCTGCCTGGACTTGGATCTGTCTCGGTTAGGCTGGCGGGACCTGCCGCGGTTTTTCGTGGACAGCTGATGAACTTGCCTCCGAAGTTCGGCAATTTCCCTGGTCAAGTCGCTGAGCACGGATCCGGGGACGGGTTGGCTTACAGCGGCGACTCGGGGCGTTGAAGCAGCAAGCTCGTTGACTCTGTCGGCCAAGTCAGCTAAGTCATCCAGGGTTGCGGATGAAGCTTGACCCGCGAGGACTGTCTGGATGGCATGAGGGAGACGACTTATCCAGATGGTCTTCAAAAAATCGTCATGGACTTCCAGGCCAGCAAGACTTTTGAGGTGACGAAGAAAGCTGGACGGTTTCCTATCACCGAGCTCCTCATGCATTAGCAGCTGTTTCAGCTTCTTCTCGTTCGATGCAGAGAGTCTCTTAATTAGCTCGGTCTTAAGCTTCTCGTATTTGTTATCAGCTGGCGGTTTTATAATGACGTCTTTGACCTCCCTTGAGTATTGGTTGTCCAACTGGCTGATGACGTAATTGAATTTCGTCGTGTCATTGGTAATGCCCGCAATAGCGAATTGACCCTCGACTTGGGCAAACCATATCTCTGGTTCTTCCGGCCAGAATGGAGGAACCCGAGCGCTGACCTTATAAACATCGCCACGGTCTATCGATACTCGCACATCACTAGCGTTGCTTGGTGCGCCATGTGCTTCACCTTCGTCAGCCATCTTGTGCTCGTTGTAGGGTCACCAGTATAGGTAATAATGTGTGGTAGGTGTTGAATAAATGATGACTCCAACTTACGGTTTGATGTTATATATTGTTACAGTCCACACATCAAGTAAATAGTTCAGAAGGCACAATAAATAAGCAGAAGAAATAGCACAAACACACGATAGATAGTTCAAGAAAGCACAGAGATAGTTCTTAGCAAGAAATACATAAGGAAATAAGAAGTATATAAGCGATAGCGAGATCGTATGCGTAGAAACTGAGCAAGGCAAGCATGCGCTCCGCGTCGTGGCTAAGTTCCGACTGGACTGACCGGTGCCGTGTCGATGCGCGCGCGCAGCTGTACATAGCCGGTCACATAAGGCATCGCGCGAGTCTAGGGATGTAGATGTGTCGATAACTATTGATACCGATACCGAAACCGATTACGGGTGCACATCGCATACTATTAGTGTAGAATATTTGTGTTGTAAATATAATAATTAAATAGGTTTAAGTAATTATAAATATTGTAAATAAATATAGTTATATTAGTGAATTACGACTGTAAAATATTTATGTGTACTATGTAAATAATTAGTTTTAAGGTTTATGTAAATATAATATTAAGTTTATATATTAATAAAGAAGTGTAGGAAGTATCCCTACAGTTATGGTACTTTTCGTTCGAAACACACAATCGTAAGTATTCAACCGCTGGTAACGTTAATTTACCGTTACTATCGATGAAGAAACTGGGCCTAAGATATACAAAACCCATCTTAGTGCTCACACACAAGCAGCACTTAACGACATCTGTGGCCGATAACTCATTGACGACACGGCGACATGATGACGGGCAGTAATCGACAATACAGTGCCACAAAATTATCTGAAGAATGGCCAAAAATGGAACTACAAATGTCACTTTGAAAACGTCATTGCTGCCGGTACACGCCAGAGTTACCATTATTTATATTCAAAAATTCGCGTAAGCAATAATGTAAATAGGCGTTACACCAAACACCGGCTTATTTCATTTAATATGGTAAATATTATTCCATTATCATGAACTTATTATTTTCATCGGTGATTCCGAGTAACGAAAACAATAGAATGGCCCATCATATAATTATTCTGTAATGAAAGCAATAAACTTTTTTCTATTCTATTCTATTCGATTCATACCTCATTTGAATTTAGGTATGCCTGAATAGAATATAGAATGCCATTCGGCGTTAATTCCACCTAATCTTACGTAATAAAGTGAAATAAATACGTTTTTATTTTTCATCATTATAGTTACGGAGAATATAAAAAACCGAGCTAAGTGTTCATTTTTGTAATAATCGGCATCCTTTTGCGATCGTGGCGCCATGCTGTCATTCTCCAGATAAGTTGGTGGGTCTATACGACGGCAGCTGTCAAAAATCACTCGAAATTTCCCGCCGTCACATTGACTGTCGTTCTTACGTCGACCGAAAATTGCCGTTCGTCTGTAATTACCCTTAAGGAAAACCTAATGGTGTGGACCGAATTAATTTGAAAGGGTAGGCTGATGTTCAAGTTGTTCACGGCCAACTTTTGGCCCTGATTGATTAAAATACTCCTGTCATGATCCCAAGGACCAGCCTTGGTATTGGAATATCGTAACAACGAAAATTGGGGAAATAAAATTATCTTCGTAATTATTAAAGGTCAATTTCAAGCAAATAATCCCAACTAATACAATCATTTTCACACAATATTAAACTTTCGTTAGCCTCAGGTAGGGTCTTTCAAAACGTAAGTTCAAATAATTACATAAAACTTTCAAAAAACTTAAAAGTACCTATATCAGACTTTATTGAAGCACTGTACTAACAAATAAAGTTTAAGAAGAATGAAAAACTTAAGGAAAAAACTTAGCTTAGAGAAAAAAAATGTTAGCCAAGCCCTTAAATTACTTGAATTTATATAATTACTTAAGACTTTAAAAAACTTTAAATATATTAAACATTACTTAATATAACACACAATTAGTAAATAAGATGAACTCTACAAAGTTAAATGATCTGTTGGCTGAGCCCAATAAAATTATTATGTGCCCCAATTAAAAGTTTGTTGAATGTAAGTACAGTTTGCTCATTCTCTTTTTTAATAATTAATAGAATACCTGATAAAAGAAAGGTCACCTTACCAGACAAAAATAGGTCCTCGTCAGATTCAATTTACTTCAAAGTTAGCGGTAACTAGACTAGACTGTTTTTAAGCTTTGCCGTAAATCTAAGAAAAATGTCTTATCCCTTAGTAATGTGTTTTAAGTGTGAAAAGCATTACAGTGTCACCTTTCCTTTGTAACCCTATGACCTCGATCAGGTCAAGTTGACCTTACGACTAGATAATACACTGTAACGAAACCTGCACTATGCGTACTAAGTAGATTAAGCTCAAATGAAAGTAGATTGGGCATATAGCGTGGATGATATGGTACTCTATCAATTTGTCAAAAACCTACCAAGTCAAAACCACTCAAAATGCTACTTTATGTTGTGATGACGTCACATAATGCTGGCTGGCGATGACGTCACATAAACTTAAATTGTATACATTATTACAATTTATGATG
This sequence comes from Pyrausta aurata, assembly GCA_963584085.1. Taxonomy (NCBI): domain Eukaryota; kingdom Metazoa; phylum Arthropoda; class Insecta; order Lepidoptera; family Crambidae; genus Pyrausta; species Pyrausta aurata. The sequence continues at coordinate 9,151,382 of OY757270.1, read as the reverse complement.
CTGAAAAATTTTGGTTTTGTATTTATTGAGGTCTTTTATAAGCAACCCAATTGCATGATACCTAATCGTTTTGTCAACTTACTAAAGTCTATTGCACTGGACTGAAGTCGATATTTAGTTTTAAAAACTTCATGCTTTGCAAAGGTATTAACGATTTCACTTCCTCCTGTGATATACTTGATGCCCAGGCAGATCAAGTGCCTGCTATCTTTTTGACTATTCAGTAGCTGGATCCTGACGTGGAAGTCTCGACATAGTTCCCTGTAAAACCACCAGGAGGCGCTCGAAACATGCTGACACATAATTGGTATTTTCGTGAATTTATTGAGAAGAATGTTTGAATCAAGCTTAAAAAATTTCAAATATTTTTTTAGATTTATTAAAGATTTAGCTTTGTAAGTTAGTAGGATAATCGATGGAGCAGAAAATCATAATATTAAAATTGTGTACGCGAAATGTCAACTTTGTTGCTTCAGACTTCCAGCACTGGATCACTCTAAGACCACGCGTGGCTGCCAGACGGCTGGTAGATCATCCGACGTGCGTAGGACTGCTGGTAGTTGTGCCAGCATACGTTCTGTAGGCCTAACATGCATGACACACTTTTTCTTTCGATCGACATGACAAAATTAGTCGATCTATGCTATTTTATCATATTCCCTAACATGCCAACCACATTGAACAAATTTATCCACAACGATAACGAGATATGTCAATTTCTAACCATTCACTCAATTTTATGTCAGATTGGGCTCAAAATGATCAACTTGACACAATGACAGATTGATTCGATATTGCCCACAGATTAGTAAGAGTATATCTAATATTGTCCACAGATAATTAATTCAAATTAATAAATATGTTAGGGATAAAAAATGTTCCACGGGGACTTTCTTTTCAATATTCTTACACTTTATTGTTTTTTGAGAGCCTAGGATAAAATTTGGCACATCTCAGTCATATATTTTTGCTTTAAATATGTTGTTTTTTATTTGTCGTCTTCGCTAATGGTGGACGATAATGTTACACGGCGAAATGTCAAAATTCGATAAAAATATGTGTGGCATGTTAGGGTTCAATGATAATTTTGTCATATTTCGAATTTTGACAGTACGACATGACTTTCATGGCAGCCATGTTAGCAACTGCGGGTATGTCGATTTTTGACAAACAAACGCGCTAAAATGCCTCGATAAACTTTTATCACGGCGTGCATCTTAAGCCTGCTGGAAGACCTTTCTATTACAATGGTAACTAATATTAATAACACTTACTTGATAGCCAGGTATCTCCACACGGCAAGTGAGAGTGTGAGCAGTATGGACGCGGTGTGGAGGATCTGAGTGAAGTGCATGTGGAACAGCATGTACACCGCCCACGAGTACGGCCAGTCCTGCTGCCCGGGCAACAGCTGCGGGCAAACAGGGTATATTAGGCAATGGCGACCTTCATGAAGGAAGATTTTTGGCCCAAAGGTGTCGTATTCAGGCGTTTTCCCGAAAGTCTACGCGACACCACGAACAACACAAAATTGTATTTTATTTTGATTATATTTTGATTTTGATTATAGTATGTACGTCAGTCTGTAAGGTATTTATTTTATGGGCCTGTATTTTACTATCTGTTGCCTGAAATAAACGTTTATTAATTATTAATACATATTTTTTTAAATTATGGCGTCACATTCAATTGTCGATCCCGATGTAAGCGGCTAAACACTTGTGATATACAGGTTGTGACCTGTAAAAGAGGCAAACATTTTAAATATTGGCTAAGTAATATAAAATTTAAAAAAAAATATTATCAATCAATTCAAAACGATTTTCATAAAAAAAATATTTTTAACACACTAAATTGTGCCAGCTATGTATTGCAATATTAAATAATTTTAATAATTAAACTGCCGTTAAAATTATCACAAAAAAAATTAATTACACATTTGTATTCCATTTAGGATAAACAAATTCTGTTTATCCTAAATGGAAAATTGGGGAAAATTGGGGTCAATCGCGAAAAACTATCGACTGCGTAAGCGTATCGAGAAATGTCAATTCGTATGGAAATTGGACTAGCGCCCCTCGCGTGATGGCGGTGCGTAAAGAAATTTTACTTTATTAATATGGATTTTGACATTTCTCGATAGGTACGCTTACGCAGACGATAGTTTTTCATCATTGAGGTGTTCTTTGACACCATGCATGCTCCGACTTTATACATACATACAATTACGAAACTTATAGTAGGTATTTATTGAGTCATTGAGATATATTTTATTAAATACATTAGTATTATGTCAAATTGTAAGTAAAATAACCACTTCACCACAAATTGGTTCGTCTGAAAATATGTATTCAAATCGTGAAAACTTAACTTCATCCCGCATTCACTTATTTCTTAGCGTTATTTCTTGGTATACTTATACTCTTATTAACACTACTCCGAACCGCGCAATTAACAAGGTTAACAAATTACATTGCACATGAAAATCCTAATTACGTTTTATTTATAAAATACTAGCTGTGCCCGCGACTTCATCTACGTGGAATAGTGACTTTTCATCCCCTTTTCAACCCGTTACAAGCCTTTATTAAAAAGTATCCTATGTCATTTCTCAGGCTCTAGACTATGCGTGTGCCAAGTTTCATGTAAATCGGTTCAGTAGTTATGGCGCGAAAGCGCGACAGACAGAGTTTCTTTCACATTTATAAATTAGTAGGATCTCAGAGTCTCAGAGTAAAATTTATTCATAATAAAATTACATTTTCTTAGAATCAGATATTAATACTTCAGTAGTTTTCGTCTTAGATACCGTTATTAGGTATTTTACAGAAAATGCCTATTATACAAAACTTGACTAAATTCTTGAAAATGTCAACGATAGCACTTAGACACTTCACATTAAATTACTAAAGCTTAGTAGAATATACGAACACTAAGAGTGGTTATAATTTCCAATGTGATTTCGATTCGTAGAAACGAGCATAGTAAAACAAACTATAATTAACAACCTATAAGAAAAAATATTATTTATACAAATTAATAAAGACATTAGTTTAATTACGCTCAAAATGATGTACCACTCTAACTGATTTAACCCCAGAGAGGGGCTGAAAAATCTTTATTAAGATAAGGTAAATAAAATTTTTCATCTCTCCTGTTCGGAAAATATAACTTTCCTGTGTAGATAGCCGGGTGGAAAATAGCTTTACCATCCCTAGGGTGGAAAGTAATTTAGTTTTAATTGACATGGCATAGAGTCAAGGCCTGCAGTCAAAGCTTGGACCAAAGGTAATTGAGTCACATCATGTTATTAAAATAACAAACATTTTTGCTTAGCTATAAATTAAAAATCATATTGTGTAGGTATTATGTATAATCGTTGATAAAAAAATATATACAATTTCTAATTTTAATTCAATTAATAATTAAAATATTTGGCTGCCCGCCATAATACCAAGATATTTTTTTTTATTTTATATTGTCAGTGTCATTTCAGGAAGGATTCGTCCAAAGCCGTTAAAACTTTTATAAAAAAAAGAAATTATTTTTGGACTCTGTTATTATCTGTGGAAAAAAATCGATCGATATTTTTTACAAAGATTTTAATTATTTAATATTTTTTGCTTTTTTGTACTCTGTTTTCATGTATTCGTGCCGTTATTCTTTCTAATCGTGTTAGGTGTTGTTAGTACTGTAAATCAACTGTCATATTTTGTTCAAAACTTGAGTTTTCCTTTCTCGCTGAACTACATAATACCTCACCAAGACATCTACAACCACTTTTGTAAATTTAATGTTTTCCTCACAGTCGAAATGAAAAATAGTATGTTTAACTCGGGTGAAAGCACCCATTTCACTCTCAAATTATTGGCGCTCTCACTTCGTTCGAGCGCCAGAAACATCTCGAGTGAAATGGGTCGCTTTCTCCCCTTGTATAACAATCTACTATTTCACATTCAAATAACTTCATCCAGCACATTTAATATGTCCTTAAGTATATAATAAACTACTTTCCTCAAAAAACTTACTTATTTCTAAGTGCTATTATAGCATCAATGAATACTTAGATGATGAGTTTGAGTTATAAAACGAAACACATGGAAATACTATTTGCAAGTTATTATTATTGCAAATTTACCAGTTACTGTTATTATAATTAGGGACGTTGTTCATACAATAGCCAGACAGAAATGGAAATGGGCAGGACATATAGCCAGAATGGACGAAAATCGGTGGACTAGAAGTGATATGGAGTGGCGACCTTAGGGCAACACGCGCGGTAGAGGATATTCAGCGCCACGCAGGTCGGAACTGGATGAAAGTGGAACGGGAGAGACGAAAATGGATAAATATGGAGGAGGCCTGGATGGTTGGAACATTTGCTAATAATTGTGGTTAACCTGCCATATCTTTGCTCTCGCTGCCTACGAATATTACTGCCGTAAGATTACCCATCTAAATTCGGTTCGTATGTTATTCGCAAAAGTAGAACAAAGGGTTTCCGGTCTCAATTCAAACTTTAGATTACCTAACAATTGGTCTTGACGTTCTTATTATCAAATTGTGTAAGCGAACGCTTAACGGAAACCGAACGTGATACCCAACATTATTTTCGAGTTTAATATCGGTGTAGAATCAATTTTATTAACTTACTACTAAGCTGTTTTAGCAAAGAATACCGACTATAAGCCTACTTTTCTTCAAGGCGCCCATTTATATTTTAAAGCGTCCTCTAAATTAATTTATATCACAAGGCGACAAGATTAAGTATATCTTGGTCAGTGGTTCTGTAAGCAGATGATAGACGTATCAAACTAAGTTACAAAAGAACACGTACACGAAAACAATATCACATAGAATGTATTGCATAAAGTCACAGGTCACCCTGTGTAGACGATCTATCACAACCCAAATAGCAAAGTAGGTTAAAAATATATCAATCATAAAAACTGGCAGCCGACGACGAGACTTTATGGATGAATAATAATTTAGTTGCTTAAATTATAACGCTTAAATCAGCCAGTTAAAGGGTAGTAACTTTCGTATATTACACAAAATTTCGATGAAGGTAAATTTTAATGATTTGGAAATACCGATGGCACCTTTTAATCAAGCAAGCTATACTTTACCAAAAAAACTAAAAAGGAAGAAACTTCAAACTTAAACAACAGTAAAATGTTAAATGAAATCAGGCGTTACTTTGCGAAAATCTGAGGCGACATCAACTACGTGTAGTGGCAAAACGAGTCAAGGTATTTTGCACTTTGGTGCTGGGTGCTAACAATTGCATTATCTGTGCCGCATACATATTGATGGAGGTCGGGCGGTGCATACTGCATTTGCCTGAAACGGTTCGTGTGGTCTGCGCCAGCATCGCTATGCGGAATTTCAAATAATTTTATAAAATTCAACTAATATTCAAGCCACCAAAAAGAACTTGCTACAGGGAAGATTCCTGTGTATATCTAATGTTTTCTTATTTATGCATGAAAATCATTTTAACCGACTCCTTTAAATGCGGCGTATGAAAATTAATTTATCGATCGTTTTAAAGCATCCTTCTTTATTATATTTTCATACGTTCTCCGATTACGGTATTTTGTAACATGTTACATAAGCATACACATGTTTGATATTTCGCGTAGACAATTTCAATATTCTGATTTTCTGCTCCATCGAATATTCTACTTATGTAGAAGATTTATTTATGTAGCTAAATCTTTAAGAAATCTTAAAAAATATTTTAAGCTTGATTCAATCATTCTTCTCTATCAATAAATACACGAAATTACCAATTTTGTCTCAAGATTTTTCGAGCGATACCTGGTGGTTTTACAGGGAACTATGTCGAGACTTCCACGCCGTCGAATACCGTTGTTATCCACCATCAATCATAGACTGGCGCCCAACGTGTTGAGGCGGGAGTAACATACTTCTGATTTCAATTTATATTTTGCAAGCTCTTATGATACACTGGCTATTTAATTTAATCTACTTGAAGACTTGATCAAGTTATTCTTAGCTGTTACGATATTTTTGCCATAAATTGACAGATTTGTTTGTAACGACATTATTGATAACTTATTTTACTGTGTGTTAGTTTAGTCCACACACAACTTTGTCACAGCAACAAAGTCAAAAAGTTATATTTTTTTATGGTAAATATTTTATATCTTCCGAAATACAATTGTTTTATTGTGTCTAAGCGGCATTGTGTTTTTGTCCAATGTCAATGTTTAACAAAGCCATTATTTGGCATACGTCTCAAAAGTACCTATAATTGGGTATCTTGTATCAAATATTTCCGCTTATCGAATTACTTGAAAGAGCATCTGATCTTTTGTATACTTTTTGGGTAGTCTCATAATCAGAAATTCGGTTTAATCTCTTGACAGACGTTTATCAATGGTTTTTGAAGCTAATTCCGACATTATGAAATTTAATGACAATACAGCGTTGTAGGAACAAAAAAAATATCAATGTTTCTACAGAGTGGTTAAAGTGTTCCAAACTAAAAGATTTAGTACTTAATCCAAAGTTAATAATCTCTAGTCAATGTATATCAAAATAGCTTACTCGTTGTAGTAAATGACAATGTCAAGTTCATTTGTTTGCAAGACATTGCTGGTTCGATTAATTTTGTTAGAAAATAACAATACATTTATTTTTTTATTTGTATATATTAAAATCATTTAATATGAATTACTAGTCACTTAAAGGGCCTACATTTTATATTTTTGCTCCTAATACAGGTCACACCTTGTATATGGTACGTGCATTTCCGTGCATTCCGGGCAAAGACAACATTGTTACGTGTGTTTAAAAGCGCTTTATTTGGTTTTCCATTGTGTGTTCTACATACAGCTTGGGCAGATCGCAACCCGTAATATGCAAGCGTCAATATTGCCAATATTAAATATGGATTCTGATTTGTCTTTCTATAGTGGAAAGAATGAATAAAATCTAGTAAAGAACTATGTTTTTTATAAATATTATAAATTAGGAATTAGATAAAATTACACCTACTCGTATAAATAGGTATAATAAAAGGCTTTGTAGGTTTTAGGTAGGTAAATTTTGGTATTTACTGGGCCTTAGGCTGAAGGTATAGGATAGATAGGATATAGTTAGGTAACTTGGTTTTTTATCGAGTGTACGTGTACACACACGAGTTCAATTGATTTTAATTCAACTAACACAGAAATAATAGGCAAAATAAAGATGGTCAAAGATTTGTACACACAACTTCAAAGTAAACCATTATCTCAACATAAGCACACGCTGATACTGCCAGTATGTGAATACTTATAATAAATCAATAAAAAACAGTGCACCAACAATGCTCACTTGACATTGGCGAAAGAGAATAAGAATACTTATATAAGAAATTTGTTAACTTGCGACTGATTTTAATATCATGTTCAGATATCAAGAGTATAAAAGCAGTCTTTAATTTTATTTGAAAAGATAAAACCTATACCTGCAACCTATTTGAAATTGATTGATACATTATACCGTTTTAATTTAAATTACTTCGATGTCTTGTTACTAATTACTTTGGCCCAGTAAGTACCTACTTTAACGCAGGCTTTTAATTAATATACTCCTCAAGAGTTTTGATCGTTAAAAAGGCACCGTTTGGATGTAGAATTGTAGATTCTAACGCCGTTAGTCCACAGCCGCATCCGCATGCGGCATGCGAAACTCTTGCGGCATTGCCGAAATCTGTAAATTATGTATGGCTTTGTTTCGCATATGCTATGTCTTGCGCTGATATATAGCTAGATGTGATAGTTGTATCTATATCGGTATTGTTCCGTAAACGAATGCGAAATGGTCATTATTGCAGCGCGCAGCGTCGCAAATGGACGAAATTGTTTTAATACATTTATGCGTCTCTATTTATAGTAATCAGCATGAAAGGTAGCATCGATAGTAGTAATGCTGTGTGCCGATAGTATTGACGCTTATGGGGCTATTGATAGTACAATACAGGGTGAAATTTTAATCAGTACCGAAATTTTGTGTAAAGACTCCACTGAAGAATATTAACAACTTTTACTATGGGGGCTGCTGTTCCATACAAAAGTTAAATTGGCGCGCGGTCAAAATACATGGAACAGCTGTTTTTTTTTCTCGATTTCACTATTGCTAATATTTTATTAAATAAATGCCTAGAATGTGTAAGGCTTGATATGGTACCAACAAAGTCCCGGCGGAGTTTATTTTTAGTCTTAAAGCAATTGATTGGATTATATTAAGGTATTTGAACAAATGGTTAAATTATTCAGTTAGACTGAATTATGTTGTTGAACGTATATTTTTTTATTAGGTTATTCAAACTCACTTTGTTATCTTTTTTAACTATAAATTGACAGACTTGAATAATACGTACCTACATCTAACTTAAAGTTTCATTTGATACACCACAAACTTATTTTATTGTAAAAGTACATCTGGCAAACTTTTTCTTTTTCCAGCGGCTAAACTTCGCATGTCTCAGGTAAAATCCAACTTTCTCGAAGCATGGAAATAACTTCAACATATATCATGAACTTTATTTATTTATAATACGGCATAGTTCCCGACCGAAGTTCGGTATGGTTACGCCTGCAGTGCTATTGAGTTACTGACGACTTATTATGCCGTATATACAGCGTGTGGCCTGTAATAAGAGCAAAAAAAATTAATGTAGGCCCTTTAAGTAACCAGTAATCAATTCTAAATGGTTTTTAATTTATTATAATTAAAAATAAATTTATTGATATTTTCTAACAAAATAAATCAAACCAACAATGTATTGCAAGCAAATGTGTCCAATCATTGAACTTGACACTGTCATTTACTACAACGAGCTAACGATTTTGATATACATTGATTAGGGATTGTAACTTAGGATTACTATATCTCCGAGTTAAAGAATTTGAGAGCACTATGACCAGCAGGTCAAGGTAACTACGTATACGCTGTAGATGTGATTAAATTTTTTGCTAATATTACATGCCACATTCTGTATATAGGGCATAATTAGTCGTCAGTAATGAAAATAGCATTGCAGGCGTAACCATTCCGAACTTCGGTCGCGTAACTACGGCATAGTGTGTTTAGACACTAAGGCAGTTCAAATCAAAAGCGCTATATGAGCATAATGTGAGTCAGTTGCAGGTCCTTAAGCTACTTACCAGGTATCTGTAAATGGCGAAGGGCACGTACTCCATCATAACGAAGACGTCAGCAACAGCCAGCCACTTCAGCAGTCTATTGATGGGCACTGCCGCAAGGTCGCGCCTCGTTAGCACTGCTACGTTGAGGATGTTTGCCAGGCTGCCAAAGAGGCATACCTGTGCACCAAAAGAAGTTTGTATAAAAAGTCATTCGTCAATATTTCAAAATGCAAGAAAACTTAATCTAAAGCTCAAAATGCGTAAAATTCTGCTTTTAGCGTTATCAACTTGAACTCCTCTCATAGTCCGAACTTACTGCGAGAAAAACTCACTTGAGGGTTTTTTTCAAGGTTTTTTTATGGTAGGAAGGACGACAATGATAATAAATTCATTTATATTGTTGTTATAAATAAAAAACGATTTGTGTAGGTATAAGTAAGTTAAGTGAGTACCCCTAACTTACTCATCATACGTGCTTAAATTACGAGTAACAATATACAATTGTTAAGTAGAACTTTAGCCTAAGCACAGATAATATAATAAGTAGGTACTTCAAGTGTAAAATTAACTTTCCCTGAGCGAAAATACATTTATTATGAAGTAGTGAAGATACATTAACTAAGAATTAAGTGCTTAGATCTAAAGTATGTTTATTTTACACTACTATGGCTAGTGGTAATACAAAGAAGCTATTTATGAACTTAACAATGACCCGCCCGTCCCTGAATGCAAATACGGACTGAAAATAGATTTAATTAAGCCTCGTATTTATGCATAAAGTTAATTTAACTACTTAACCTATTCAAAAAAAAATATGGCATAGCATGAACGAAGCATATAAAAAAACCCCAATGACAGCCAAATACTTGAATTCTTTATGCGTTAAATAATATCAAAATCTTGACATATTCCGTTTTTATCAGCATTGTATGGTCTGTGTCCTCCTGGCAAAGCCTTAAAACTTAAGGTATATGATGATGATTTCTGATTAATCTATGAACCAAACATTCCGTATTTCACTTTCAACTTACAAGCATTATGGAGAGATTTTGGTCACTCTTTTCTGAAGTCACAATAAAACTCTTGCTAGAGAAAATGTAGGTTTATTAATTAATCTTATGATTTTTACAGCAACTGTCTAGTGCGTACAACGAGACCTCAAACCTGCACATTCAAACTTGCTGAAAATTTAATCGTAAATCAAGCTTAATCAATAAGTTCAGTAAGTCCTAGGTAAATGCTAAGTTATCGTGGAGCCTGTCAAATTGAAGGGCGTTTAAGACTTGATGCATTAGACAGAATCGATGATTAGTTTAGTAAAAGAGTGTTATTTAATGCAGTTTGTGAATCTTATTATAAATCCATTGTAATTGTTTGCTACGCTTAATTATCTTTGAGTTTCTTACTTTAAAATAATAAATTATAGTCTAGTACTTGAAGCTAATGTTTTAAATATTAAACCCTTACATTTTTTTCTACAGAAAGAAGGGCTGAGCGAGCTGTAAGCACTAGTGGTGTCACCGATGCGTGGCGGATAGTGAACGGCCACTGCCAGCCACCAGATATGGTGGATAGCTGCGAATATGTTGAATATGCAGAATCTGATCTGCGGTGTGGAAATTAAGAGGGAATACCACCACAATCTTTTTTAATCTCGAGTTTTTATGAAGATGTAGGAGAAAACTCTACCGACAAGAGCCTATAGCTCTTAAATTTGATGATGAGATAGAAGTTGAATAACTCATTTCAAAACTGTGTGTATTCATGACCTAAGCTATGCATGAGGTAAACATAGTGAATAGAACTAGAAACATAGAAACATAGTGAAACTCAGTTAACTACCTAAGTATGTTATACTTACGTCCTTGCTCCATTTCAGACATAGAATAGAATAGATAATCTCTATGTTCTGTGGTACCACTGGTGTATTCGTAACTGATATTAAGAAAAAACTTTAGCCACGATGACTTACCAAGAGACTAACATATCCATGAATGCTGTTATACGCAAGAATGAGCTCTCGGAAATCCCCCGAGCAGTACTCAAACCGATCGCATTCCTTATACACAGAAATGTTGTATCTGCTCCTCCAGTCGTTTAATGCTTTTAGGACCTCGCCAAAACTGGCGCTGTGGTTGTACCCTCTGTGTTTTAGCAGCGAAATGAACCTTGGATCGTCTAAATAAGGCGGATCGGTATAGTTCGCGAGTGTGTAGTTCAATCGAGTTCCTTCGTCGTACAGCATTGTGACAGAATGGCCCTTTGTTCATCACTTAAAACGTTGACTGTGATTCACAGTGTCTGATGGTATCCATTCCGTTTGTGCGCCACGCGTTGATGTATTCTGCGTCGTCCCATTTTCTGTAACAAAAATGTTACAGTCAGGGTATAATATGTAGAGCATACCAGGCCACTCAGAAAGTATTGCGAAAAAAAGTTTTATATATATGGAAGACTGGCCGGTTATAATCTTTTTCGAAAATATGATAATTTATAAGTAAAAAGTACCATTTTCAAAATATCCCTTTACATTTTTTGCGAGCCAATTCAAAGTATCGTGTCTGACTGAATAATGAATCTGCGCCGTGAGCATTTTAGAGCTTTGATTTTTTACGATTTCGAAACCAAACGCATATCGACAGTTTGGGTGTTTTAAAATGAACCAAACGCCTACCAAAGTGAAGCGATCTCGGAGCGGGGGGAAATTTTTGATCGTCAGCTTTCTTAATTTGACTGGTCACTTGGTGTCGATTCCCTTACGAGATCAAAGAAGCATCAACGCCGAATGATATACTACCAAATGTTTACCAGAAGTTTTCTCTGTTGTGAGCAACAAGCGACCAAACACTGGGCTCCGCGGACTACTGCTCCACCACGACAATGCGCCTGCACAAAGGCCTGCACACACCGCGCTCAAAACGAGGGACTTCGTAGACAGCACGTCAGTCAAACTCCTGGGTCACCCTCCTTACAGCCTCGATCTAGAACCGTGTAACTTCTTTTTATTTTAAAAAATAAAAAATCAGCTCAAAGGAATACAATTTTCATCGCCGGAAGATGCGCTGGGTGCGTTCGAGCAGGCTGTTAACGAGGTGTCTGTGCGGCTGACTGGAAAAAGTGTTTTGAAAATTGGTTCAGATGCATGAATCTTTGTATAGAGGCTGGTGGAGAGTACTTTGAAAAGATTTAATAATAATACATGTACCTGTGGAACTATTTTTTTTTTAGTGTCGCACAACTTTCTGAGTGTCCCACGTATTAATCAACAAATACGAGTATCTTCTTTGTAGGTAATTAGATGGCAGGTACTTTTTTATAGCCTTGATTGCAACATCGAATTTTACCGTAATTACAATAATTTTCAAATACCTATTACATTTCTACTGTTAAATTGGCTAAGAGAGAGAATGTTAAAAATATTTAATATTCTATCGGTTCCCGAGCAGAATACCAACCCACGACTCATCACTTCTAACCTTCATGTTTCAATAGAGTGCCTATTTACGTAACTCAATCTCTATCGAATTGCAATATGCTTTTTATTAATTGACAAAATGTTACTCTTCCATAGATTTACTATAGCTAATTAAAACTGTGACGTCATAGTTTCCTGTGTTCAACTGACGCACTTTTTACTGTTTACAGAGCTATTAAAAATGAAATTATTTAAATTAACAGGAAAGAAATGAAAAGATAGCCAAAAATATTGTACTTTTTTCAATATTGGGTTCGTTGAATTGTTGGTGATTGCAGGAAACTACCCAATTGTTAGTGACGCCATGCCAGCGTTAGAAGCTTCGAAATAAAGGGTTTTTATAACTTTTCACCATGCGTATTTCATTTGACTACCTTAAGTACTAGCATGTAGGGTAACTTTTAGTCAGTATGGATACTGGATTACCTAACTAGAGACTTCACTCTTGACTTTTACTTGCAAGGGCTGACTTGAGTAGTGTCGTCATCGTTTTACAGCTCTCACTAGATGGAGTTAGGGTCATTTTAGGAAAAAAAACACGTTGGCGGAAAACCATAGACAAAGAAAAAATAGTGCGTAAGTAGATATTGTAAAATGCAGTAATGACTTATGGATTAATTAGGATACTTAATTATGTTTTGGCATTATTATGTACTTTATGAACTAAAGGTTCACATTAATATTGTTTTACTGTTTATTATTTACGTTGGCAAAAGCAATTACCCTCTGCTATAATTCTGAAACAATTTTTAAAAAGTTAGTTCCTAAAGTGACACTAGCGCCATCTATCGATGATATAAACATCTCATGACAAGAAAACTGCTTATTGCATCGCTTTTGCTTGCTTGTATAGAAGATACGTAATACCTGCCGGAGATTTGTTACATAAAAACAATACATCCGATAATTATTGTTTTTAAAGCTTTCTGTTTGTTTGCTACGATTTATCGACCAGACAGCGGACTAATTTTGTTATAGAATAAATGAGTGACCCCAATAATTAAAATGTATACATATTCATGAACCATCATGAATATTAATCATGAATTCATTTTCTTTTCAGATCGACTGCTTTGCAAAGAATTTTAGCCGATGGCTTAAAATATCTAACAGTTAAGTGAATTGATGTCTGCTTGTATTTGTAACTATTAGGAATATCTTAAAATTTAATCTGCTTTTAAAACTCAGAGCTTTAGTGCCATCATATTAAATTATTTTAAATTAGAACAAACATAGCATAAATTAATCCCATTAAAACCGTTGTACGCATTTAGCCAGTTTACGTTTACAAATAATTTATTTCAGGAGTATAATAAATTTGAATGATGTGTTTTCGTACTAACTAGTAAAGAAAAACAAGTTTTTTTACAGTAAGGTTATGACTACGTGTAGACCGTGGTATAGAGAAGCTACGCCAAGCAAAAAATGTGTCGCAAATACGACGACAAGATTGTGACGTATTTCTTGTAATTTGAATTTATGAAACCGTTTGTATGATTCATGTGGCAATTAGATTTGTTTGTGGTGTCAGTTCTATACGCTAGTACTAGACTTCAATGTTTTTGCAGTCTAAAAATGTTTAACAACTACATCTATCAAGTGACATAGCTGAATGAGTGGGTTGTGCATTCGCATGCAGCATGCAAAATTCGCAGATGCTCTGTCTCACTCTAACACAGCTAGATGTGATAGGTGAAAATACGTTGATAAACTAACAGCTTAACCAAAAATATGGGGCCCTAAATGCAGTAAAAACTTCCTGTGACGACCCACTAGAAAAAAACTACGTTTTAAACAATACAGTTATTATTACCTACACAATACAGTTACTGACATAATCTGTCATATTCTCGTCCCCTTCATAAAGCCCGTGTGAAAGCCATATATTAGAATTTTATTTATAGCCGTGAGTATTGTTCTGCAAACATTGTAGAAATATTAGCTGAGATTTTATTTTTAAATTTAATCTTTTGTGACGATGTTGATTTGACCATCATCCCGTAATTTATCAAGTTCAAAACACGATACACAACATAATAAATGATACTAGGCATGACTGATTTATTGCCACCAAGTTCACAACTAAAGCTAAGTAGTACGTAAAGTATGACCCTTTAGTACCTATCTACCTACGCCTGACAGAAACCTTAATTATTATTTAAGCGATTAATACAATAAATAAAGCATCATCTTAACCCTTCAAGTGACGCCCATATAAACAGCCCTTAAAACGCGACGCCGCGGCGCCGCAGTGCGTAGTTCGGTACCTATGCCGCGCGTTGTTGGATTACATTTTCAAAATTATTATATTTTATGGGCTATTGAGGCGTTTCGCACCACAAGCTTTCCGGACAGCGGGGCGAATAGCCCAAGTGCTGTTTCAGAATAGGGATATACGCACGCAGTGGTCTATGAAATGGGTCGATTAAATAGATACTTTGGGTGATTTTCACCGCTACACCATTCGCACTGTGTTCTGAAATCCGTTTTATGGGCCTGTTATACCATCGACAAATAGGCACACCAACGAGTATTTAAATATAACATTAGAACATTTCGTATGAAGTGTCTACCTCCTTAGAGCGAGAAACAATTCCTGAATGATCGGTAATTTTTACCAATTTATCGAACGGTTTTGAGAACTTAAAAACTTTCTGCGAACGCTACTCTTGACTGTTCCTTTGTGATTTTGTAAAATATTCTTGGAAATATGAGTGAATATTGGGGTTTGCTTTTAAAGCAACTAACGTTTCGTATGGCCAAAGAGTTCCAGGCAAGTCGGGAAAAGTTACAGTAATAACCAAAATGCAAAAAAGTCAGTCAATCATGATTGATAAAACCTAAGCTACCTTTTACTAGAAGTACACTTACAATTTAAACTTTTTTTTAAAATGTTGTTCCCTCTTTTTATTACTATAATAAGGTAAGACTGAAATAAATACGTCGTCTGCGGTATAGCTACCAGAAAGTGCAGAAAACTCGTAGACAATAAGACGAACAGAGTACCAAGCCAACCAATGTAATTACGCAATTCGTAATATCACTGTAACAGAAGTCACCTTCTGTTACCTTCTCTCACTGATGACAGACTTGTTCATACGAGTACACCAGTCAAGTACAAAATATACTATAGTCTGTGTGGTTAGTATAATTTCGAAATATCAAAGAGCAGTCAACTAGTCACTCGCTTGGATGGAAGGCAGCTCATTGGCCTTGGCATTGGCATTGACCTTGTTGAATTTGGAAGGTAATTGGCAAGGATACTGTCGTGTTTACAAAAACGTTATATAGAAATTGTATAGCTGCAGAATACAGTCCTATTATACATTTCTTCTGTTTTCAAAAGATTAGGAGCCGGTTTCATTATCGATAAATAAACATTAAATAACGAGTAATTCAAAATTATAAAGTTTTTTCGTTTGTTATTTTTTTTTTGACAGATGAACTCATTGTAAAACAGGCCGATGAATAACTTGATCACGCCATGACTTGGAAACGTCTTAGCCGTTTTCATTATTTTTATTTCGTTTTTTCGTAAATAATATTTTACTCGTAGAAAAGGAATGTTCTTTATTAATAAGAGGAAGATTATTGGAAAATTTAATGTAAAATAGATTGACGAAGGCGAATTCGCATGTAAGTAAAAAAGCTAAGAACTTGCGCAATTGGCTATATATTTTCATGCGAAAATAATCAGTCAAAATCGCACTCAATTCTATCCTCCAAAGGTTTATTTAAAACTATGTTATGCTATTAATCGTTGCAGTGTAAACAAAGTCAGGTGGCACTGGCAATGATCGATGCGGCTGTAAAGGGTCTCACACACGGACGGAATTTGCCGCCGACATAAGTAACTAGAAGCTTGGAATCATTTTTAACAGCGGTCTGTATCTGCCGATAAGAGTCACTTTTGTGTCAGAGCACTTTTTCTCGACTTCACCTATACTCACTTGAACCTTAACTTATCTAATGCGAATCCATAAAGGGTAAAACATCCTTGACTAAAAGTTTTGCTCAGTCGGGGTGAGGAAAGTTTGAGAGAACGATTTTCAAACTAGAGGTACCTCGCAAGCTATTAGGCAATACTTATCTGTAGGGCGAGTACGAATTATTTGCGTCAAAGTATTCGTATCGTTACGTAATCAAATTGAATGGTAATCGTGTCAAGCGCCTCTATCGGAAGTAAAACAAACTAAGTTTGGCAGCACAATGCCTGACGCATCGTAATGTAATCGTGCGGTAATATGATTTTGTACTAGCTGAACCTTTATTTGACGTTTAAAATCTTGTAGTAAACTCGCTACGCTTACGTTACGAATACTTTTAAAGTTAGTGCTTAGACTACTGTTGTCAACTGCTAAAAATCACGTCAAACGTTTTATTTATTTATTTATTTATTTTATTTTTATCTCTAGCAACGTCACATAAACTGACCGATACAGATGATGATTTAAGCCAGGATAAGCGTAATCCTTAGAATACCAATTTAGAGGTATCCTCAAAATTTTCCTTGATTCAGAATCGAGGTAATTTCAAGGAAACGTCTTAACATACGGGTGGTTCTGAAGCGCCTGTAGCAGAAGGCAAGTGGTCGGCTTGTCAGCAACAAGCCGCATGCCGATGGCATATTGGCAGCTATCCGCTATATATCCACTAGGCCATCGGTAAGACGACTGCTGCCATACAAATCACTGCAGCACTGTTGAAACTTGCTACCGACACGACATATCATGTATAGCATGTCGACGCTAGCCATCGCTTCTCGACGGCGCGGCTGCTATTACTTATGTTGTCTGGAGACTGCCATCTGTGTATAGGCTCCTTAAGAGCGCTATCACACACGCGATCCACAGGCGCGATAACGGAGGCAATCTACGGCCTCGTTCGTCACTATTTGTACGGAATCCATACACTGTGGTATGGAAATAGACATGATAATATCATGGTGGACACACTGTCATACTTAACTTACGTGCACCTTTTCTATTTTAGTCGTATAAAGAAAGATTAATAAAACAAAATCTAATGAACTACTCACACATAATCTACCTAGCTAAATAACATATGTACATAATAACAAAAAAGGAAGAAAATAAATTTGTAAAATATAAAAAACATCACCCCCAGCGCTGCCATATGGAATGGTGGCCAAAATGCTGGCAGCGTTACCCCTCTGGATAGAAACTAATCCGCTGTCCAAGGTTGCTGCCAGCATTTTGGTCACCAGTTGATTCAGTCAACCTTTGGCGATGATCCTTAAAAAGGGAACGTGCACAAGGGCCCCAAGTATTATTTATTATTTTAAAAATTATAAATATTCTATTATAAAAATTGGCGATATAAAAACGACTAGTGTAGTTAAATCAGTTTCATTGATCTGACAAGAACAGAAAGTAGCATTAATTATTTAGCATTTAATATTTATAGGTTCTGCAAGTGGATCTAGCTAGGTGTATCTTTATGTGCAATGTTAATTTTGTTCACGTTCCTACTAGGTATAATATAGGTATATGCAGGTCTAAAAATTATTGTTGTCGCTCAAAATTTCTCGAAATATTTCGCATTTAAGTAAGCAAGGTACAACACCCAACAACTTTAAACAACCTCCCTCGAGGACACTTTGTTGTCGCCAAAGTATAGAAGGAGTACTTACCTAATACTTTAGCTATGCATCTAATTATAACATGTCATTTAACTTAGTCATGATTTGGTAAGAATGCTCTCCATTTATAATCATTTTTTGTAGTTAAATCTTTTTTCTTTACGCAAAACCTTTAAAAGTTTACAATCGATAATTTCTAAATCATTACAAATTAAAGTTGCGAATCAGTAAATTGATTTATTTATTTATGTGTTTATTGCATTGCCCAAGTCACAATCTACCAATAAAGAACGATATAAACTGATGTAAATTGATCGAGTAGTATTATGAAGCGTGTGTCTGCGTTCCGTTCCATTCTGTGGTGATCCAACCACATCACAATTGCATACTTATGTTTGGTACACTATTGATATTTGATAATTAATATGCCGTTTATGTGTGCTACAACAATCCACAACACATTCCGTGGGGCTATTATAAAACTAGGTCGCTTACATTGCAATTCATAACACTATAATCTAGTACTTACCTTTTTTGAAAGCTCAATAAAAATGTATGTATTTATTTAAGCTCTATCGCGCTGCCCATGAGTTACCTGACATTTTGACATCATTTTTTCGCACTGTTTTCTTGTGTAGGTCTGCAGACTATGATTACGTAAAGCAGGCATTACTTCTTCTTAGCTTAAGAAATTAAACTTTTTTTATTTTTATGTAAGGGTTAGCTCTTGACTCCAGACCAAGACAAGATAGTATGTAAATAGAAACGTCGATTGTAGTCACGATCGTAGTAAAATAACCCAATTTTATGTTAGGGTGGCTTTGAGCAACAAAAAGTTAGGGACACTTTACGATGTCGGAAAGTTGGTGATTGATTTAGCAACATAGTGCTAGTTTACCGCAAAAGACAAGGGCATGACAGGCCCTTTTCAGTTTATACTGGAAATAGTGATGGCCGCGGGGAATATTCCCAATATTCCCGGAAACTTTCCCAAAGTCCCCCATGACAAAAATTAAATACTCGCGTTAGCTCGCTAGTTGCTTCCTATAAGAGATCCCGGGTTCGAATCGCGGGTCAGACCGATTTTTTTTTTGGTTTTTTTTGTCTTGAAAATATTTGGAACAGCACGGAGTCAGGAAGTTAGTGGTGATGACCCCCGTGCCTCGGAAAGCACGTTAAGCCGTTGGTCCTGCGCCTGATCTCTCATCGCCCATGTCGGACTGCCGTCTCCCCAAATCAATTAGAGTGAATGAACAGAGAATGCACTTGTGTATAACGCACACATCTGGGCACTGTAATATCTCCTGCGTACCTGGCCTATCTCTGTTGAGATGGGCCGTCATTACCTACAGAACATCGGTAGGAATATTATTATACATCAAAATACAACTTGTTCAGGATTCATTGCCAACGATTGAAGAGTTCTGAAATTACAAGACGCTGCATTGTTGCGAGTAACACTCTGAACTAAGAAATTTCATAGCAAATTATTATTGTCAGTCTGAATGTATAATAATTGTACACACTAACTATCTTAGTTATCGGTCCCCACTAGAACTCAATTAAATTTACCTTGAGAAGATCGTAGCCTTATTGTGTCACATACCAGACAATAGTCACAAAACACCTTTGAAACATAACAGCCCCTAACTATACAACTTTGTAGCAGTGGAATCTGTGCTTTATTGTGGAAGATACCAAAATTTCCACAGTTGATACAAATATGATATTGTGTTTGTATGAAGTAAACACGTAATTTTCAAACTGACTGGGTTAATTGGTCGGTTGTCAGTCCGATCAAATTATACATTGATTGCTTTCAGGAACATATGCATTATGTATTTGGTAACTCGATAGCTACATGTATCCAAAACTTTAACGCCCTAATATAAGACACTGGCTTTAAGTATATAAAACCAACCAAGTGCGAGCCAGACTCGCGCACGAAGGGTTCCGTACCATTGATAAGTTAACAACATAGGTAAATATAAATCAAGTGCCTACCTGTAGCCATTGTTGGTATCGAGAAAAATGGCCACACAATATCTGTTGTGTGGGAGCCTTTTTTACATATTAATATTTTTTTTTGTATTTCTTGTCCTACCGGCAACAGAAATACATAATTTGTGAAAATTTGAAATGTCTAGCTATCACGGTTCTTGATATACAGCCTGTGTCAAATAGATGGACGGAAAGATAGCCAAGTCCTAGTAATAGGGTCCATTTGTACCCTTTTGATACGGAACCCTAAAAAATGCCAAAATAATAATACGTTTAGGCCTTTTGGATGAACGTAGACGCTTAAAGACATTATAAGATTACATAACGCCTTACTTACTGTTCAATGTTAAAAATGATAACGTGTTGTTAGTATTTATAGCTCTAAAGATATAAAACTTATTTACTCACCGTTCACACAAAATAGATACTTGTGAGTAGCAAAAAAAAGCAATAAAATGATTGAGGGCAAATAAAGGAATTCCATTAGGCAATGTCGCCATAGTCAACAAATATCATCTTACATCTTTCAATACAGCTACATTAGCCTAATTTTCATTTCTCTTGGTGAGCTGAACGGAAAATAATGTATAGGTCCCACCCACCTATACACACTTGTCCATTTTCCTTTTACAAAAAAAAAACCACATCGTCACTTATATCGTAACATAAAAAAAAACCTGCAGTAACTAACCGAACTCTAACATGAGAAAACGTTTGCTTTGACGTACAGGTGAAAAATGGTGCATTATCACGTTAATTAGAGAGCAATGACGTCGCACGCAGCTGGCTAAAAAATATTCGGGCGTTAATAAATATTTACTTGAGTAATACTCGTCGATAAATGTGTTTGTCACCACACTCATATACTGATTCAGCTAGAATATTTACTGCACATAATATCTTTTGCTCATGTCACGAGCTCAAAAGGATCTAAATACAAGGAATAATCATAATAAAACCTACATAAATATTGTGCCATTTCAACCACAGTTTCCAAGAGCTAATTTCGGCGTGACTTCGTGGCTCTATTTTTCTGACGTCCTATAACTCGTAAAATCCGTGATAAATCTCATTTGTGGAAACGCATAAGCAATGACCTGTATACTTTTCACTGAGCAATTTATCAGGCTGAATAATTTGATCATTATTAAAACAATCTTACACTTTTATAACTTTACATGTATACTAAACTATTAATAACTTTTCATTTGCTCTCAGCGAAATCTATACTATAGAAGCATATACTCGGCAAATACTCGGATTAGGGATGCAACATCGTTCATAAAAAACATTGATATTTTTTAAAGTGCAACATCGATGTAGAAAACATCGATGTTTTAGGACGATACATCGATGGCTTTTCGATGTTTTCTTTAATTACTAGCAAGGTCAGCAAATACAGCCTTGAAATACAGAGAAAAGGCTTTTTCTTATAAAAATATTGATAACCTACCTAAATTCATTTTGGTAATCATGATTACTGACAATGTCGAACAATTAGTTACTTTAAACGATACATCTATAACGTATTAGGATATAAAAAGTAGTAGAACGACAAATTAAACAAATATCAGAAAGACAAAGATAATCAAATTTATTATGAATTAAAGTTGAAAGGAGTTGATGCTTTTCTCGAATTCTCTGTTTTATTGTCAATTTTGTTGATTAATTTTTGTTATTTTGTTTGTTTTTGTTAGTATCGATTTGTTAAGTAAATTAGTTTGTTATTTGGTGTTGTTTTTTTGTAATATACATGAGTGCGCCCAAGAAACTCTATTATGAATACATTCTATGGAGAATCGTAATAGGTAGAGACGTATATAAACATATGGCTAGGTATGCATGTATATAGTATAGATTTAGTTCAACACAAACTCAAAAGGTTCCAACAGACTTGAATGTTGCAGACGACGCGACGAGGGTTCGGCAAATCGAATCATCGTCGAGGTGGTTTGTTGGCCCGTCGTTTTTACTTACACCTCCCGACATGTGGCCAACCGAACCATCAGCAGAGATCGCACCAGTTCTCACAGAGCTTAAAACAATGAAAATGTGTGAATTGGTGGGATTTACCACAACGCGTGAGATCGATTTAGCGTCTGGACACGTCTTGTCAGGGCAACAGCACGAGCTCATCAAGCCGCGATGATATTTAAAAAACTTTTAGAAACTCATCCTCCAAATTCGAAATCCCGGAATAACGCTTTTTCTACAACATCAAACAACTCACCTGTATGTTCTTCATCTCATAGTCGTAGTTTGAGGGCGCAGCTGTCAACAATTCCTGCTATTTCCGCTGAGCACATTAAAACCGCCGAAGAACATTTATTGAGAAGGTGTCAACTAGAAAGCTTTGATGAAGAAATTCGCTGCATTCTAGCATCACAAGCTCTCCCAAAGAACAGCTCTCTTCTTAAACTGTCGCCGTCTTTCGGAAAGGACCAGCTTTTAAGGCTGGCAGGACGCATTCAGCTTGCTCCGAATATCAGTGAAGATGCAAGGAATCCAGTGTTGCTTGATGGTCGTCACTCAATCGCCCGACTTTTGTGTCATGACTATCACAAGCTCATGGCACATGCAAATAACGAGACTGTCGTTAACGAAATTCGTCAAAAATACTGGATTTTACGCCTCAGACCTACAGTCAGAACAATCTCTAAGAACTGCAAATTTTGCCGCATAAAAAAGTCAGTACCACTATCTCCACCAACCGCTGATTTGCCCATTGAACGACTAGCTCATCATCAGCGGCCATTTTCACATGTTGGACTTGACTATTTCGGGCCCCTGGAAGTTACTGTCGGACGCCGAAAAGAAAAACGATACGTTGCCTTATACACATGTCTGACAGTCAGAGCATCGTTGGAACCACACAACACAAACTCCAGTTGGCAGCACTTTCCATACATGCAAGTTTAACCATAGAGTTGACACTCTTTTCCTCTATTAATAGTAACTATACTCTTTGCGCACAAAACAAAAAAGATGGCGCTGCAATCAAAGATCGTTCATGAAACATGGCATCGATGTTAATGAACGATGTATCGATGTTTTCATGTAGTAAAACATCGATGTAAAACATAGATGTTTATGAACGATACCTCGATGTTTTAAAACATCGATGTATCGTTTGCATCCCTAACTCGATCGGATGCGATCCCTGGCGCTAAAGCGGTTTACACAGATGCCGATCCCTAAGTCAGAACGAACACTATATTTCGTGCACACCCAGGATGAAAAAGTAAAACGTATAGCATAGGATACGGAAATGACCAATGAATGAAGGATCAACCCTTACCATACACAACCTTCAAGCACGTGGTAACGAACAATTCCCAAAAATTCCCACCTACTAGAAAGAGTCTCTCATGCCTTAGTAGCAATCTCCAAAGACACAAAAACCCGACTAAAAAAGTACTGTAACGGAATAAAATCAAAAAGTGCGGAATAATTCGCGAGGGGCCGCTAGTACATTTAGTTTACAACATTCGTGATCCTGATCATAGATCACGAATCACAGCTGAATACTTAGATGAGTGCAAAGATAATCTTGATTTATCAATTTTAGAAACAGCCATGAAGCCGCAACCATTTAGAGATTTCCAAACAATGTAATATATGGCTTACATTTGTTAATGACTCAATTTCATAAACATAGCATCCCTCGAATACGATTTTGTGTAGCTAAATTCAGTATAGTCACAAGCAAATTATTCACAGGATGGGACGTAATAGAGGACGTCCGTTCGCTCCGAGAAATTAACTCGAAGAGCACCGGAGTGAATTTTTATTCGAAGTAATAAAGTGTGGCCGTTTGAAAATTCGCGCCCACCGAGGACATAAATAGAACTTAATTGACGTTCAGGAGTTACGACTGGTGCTGGCGTTGTACCTGCCTGTCTAATAAGCGTTTTTATTTATTGTCTGTGGCTGCCACACATTTTCACATGTTTGAAGCATGTCCTAGGGCGGTAATTTGACTCTCTCTATACTAATGCTCCGATGGACTCAGATTTACTGACGAAGAAAAGGACCCTATCACTATAGTAGTTACGACAGTAAGAATTTGATAAAGCTCGATCGGACCAAAATCAAATATTTCTTTCTTGTATTCTTTTCTTTTCGCATAAGAATTTTATTTAAATCGGTAAACAGAAATATTATGGCTTATATTTAGTCCTTGAATCATTACTTCTCCTAGAATTGTATGGCTTACAATCGAAAATCGGGGATTCGAGAAAAACCAACTCTATAATTTTCATTTTGCCAGAGAGTACATACGAACAAAAGTGTTTTTAATATAAATACATTTTAAAGAGGTTTTCGAACATATTGAGAATATCATCTTTAAGAATATTGAGATAACGGATTGGAATTATTTCTGAACTTCAAATGTCGTGCTCTATTAATGGACTAGTGCACGCAAGGATCGGTGTGGGAGGCTTCTTTGTGAAGCTGGTTCTATAAAGCTTTATTATCCGGTATTTTTATTACGTCTGAGATCTTTCTTACACATTTGTTATAATTGAATTTTTTACTCGTAATTAAATCTGTCTGCTCTTCAACATTTGAATTCGGATTTCTAAGCTAAATTTTTAATTAAGAGGGAAATTACTTCATTCCCCTATTTTCGTAGTCCATTATGTTATGGCGAGTAGTTTATTTATTTTGTCTACGACTGCCAAACAAAAAACGGAGTGGTATATATATGGAGTTCATGTATGTTACGCTTTCGGTTTTTTGTACTTACATATGTCATGAAAAGTTGTTTTAGCCAAAAAATAAGTATCAAACCAGCAGAACCTAACTGATAGGCTTTATTATCGCTGTAACACCGTAGTTTTACAACTTCACCGAATCGTAACGGTCCCTTCAAAATCGCAAACGCCATCAATTCCCGCCATAAAACAAATTTAATAGTGACTACCCGGCTTTCGGACGGGATCATTATTAAATGAGCAGTACCTAACAGATTTATAAGGTACTTACCTACTTAGAAGAGAGACGTATCCGACGTTATGATGACAAAGCAACCCTTCGGTTTGGCTTTTCCGATATTGTGTTGATATTCTGCCTCGTTGGTGTAGCGGTTAGTTCGCTGGCCACTACCCAAGACGTCCCGGGTTCGAATCCTGGGTATTCTCCTAGGCCTCGGAAAGCACGTACGAGTTAAGCCGCTGGTCCTGCGCCTGACATCTCATCGGTCATGTCGGATTGCCATCTCACCGAATTAATGTGTATTGCGCACACGTATGGGTACTTTAATATCTCATTCATTTATTTATTGATGCATAGTAGGTGTAAATATTACATACTAGGTAAAAATTTTATTAATAAAGTGTACTTATAAACCTTTTGCGTACCTGCCCCATCTCTCTAGAAGGCCGCCATTACCGATTATCGGTAGGAGAATATTATTATTGGGTTGAAAAGTTGCCTTATCCGCATCAACTGTGAATGAGGTAAAAGCTCGGCTAAATAACATCATAATTAATTGTTTGCTTTATGTATAGGATACTGTAACTAGGGCCTGTTTACAAAGTTTGAATAAGTTTCACTTATCGCTATCTGGCCACTACTTCATACGAAATGAGGTTCCATGTTGAATTATTTGTCAGTTAGTTCTAATTTGTCGATGGTGATACAGGTCCTTAATATTGTCTCTTGTGATTTCTTTTACAAACTTATCTATTATCTACTTACGCATTTATTCGCAACTAAATATACTTTTCTTTCATATGCTTTCCTCACATCATGAAAACCGTGTATGTAGTATTTTTAAAGGTAAAGTAAATTATTGCTTCTTTGAAGTAAACGTGGGTGGTGCAAGTGTCTTTTATGAAACTTTGAAAATAAAAGATTATGCGCATATTACAATATAAACCTATCTATGGTTTTATAGCGACGGTTTTTGCGGTCATATCACAATGCGAAACCAATTACGAGAACGTTCTCCTTATTTATCATTTAAAATCATAGGTACAGTCAGCAACGAAAGTGGTTTGCGAAAACTTTAGCACCTGAATGCCTGACACTGTAAAAGTGAAGCCCAAATAATCTTAAAATTAGAGAACAGAATTGTTATAAGACGAAGCTTATAAGAAAATCCACACTAACGTTTCAGACGGACTTACTTATTTACAAACAACAATGAATTTTTGAATAATCACAATGCATGTTTTAAACAAACGATGTGTCTGTATCAAAGCATGTTAATGTTAATGGTTCATCGTCCGGCCCACTAGTACGCGGTATAAAACGATCGTAACACTGTTATATGGCTTTGTTAATAGCAGTCGAACGCATGTCATACATTTTTAAGGCCGTTGATTCATAATCATAACACTGGCGTACATAACATAACAACAGGTCATAATATTTTTATTATGCGAGCTACATGAACAGTTAGGGTTTAAACAACTCGTAGTAGGCAATATCAATAAACTGAAATTTACTTTTTAACGATTGATGTTGCTGTGCAAGACGGCAAAATTTTTACTGGTTACGCATCTTCTTTACGGTTAAAAAATAAAGATAATGTTAAAGGCACCAAACCACTGAACTGCCTATCTAATACTATATTTATATTACCTTTGCATGTTTTACTCATTATTTAAAGAAACTCTTAGGAGCCTAGCTGTAGCCTTTACGTATCTAACAGTTTTAATACTTTCCTCATTCACTGTTTGTGGAGCACTTTTCTGACAGTCACTAAGTACGTCCTTATTTTTCTCTTAGATATTTTTATCAATTGATTCGTCACGTGAAAGATTAACGCCTTTTTAAATGTTACACATTTATTCTATCAGGGTGTGAAATGTTTTTCCTTATTTATATTACATACAAGCTTTTATATGTTTTTATTTTTATTAGCTTTATTTTAATCCCTTACATTGATTTTAACCAAAGTGTTTTAGGTGTAAGGCCGGCCGCCTATCGCGGTAAAAGGTTTCTTCAGACAGTTTAGCCTCGGCCATAAGTTCCTGACTATGTGTGTGTATAGGTATCATATCGTCACTCCATCTTTTACGTGGTCTACCCTTTCTTCTTTTTTACATATTGGGTACCAATTTGTAGTTGTTTGTGACCATCTTTCGTCCGTGAATCTGTGAACCTGACCGTAGAAAGAAAGCTCACTAATAAGAGAAAAGTGAGAGATGTGATCAGACACGTCCTGACACAAAACTGGATATGGTCAGGTTATTCTATATGTCCTTTTAGGCACTTTTATATGTAACTTTGCAAAATCATGCTACTATGACCATGTCCAACTCGGAATCAATTATTTTTCTCTGCTGAATAAGCATCAGTAAAGTGGGTAAAAGTAAGTAATTACTTAAAGTGGCAAGTCTAGTAAAATTTAACAATTGAAAAAAAGGTTGTTTTAATTTATAAATGTTTCAAAAAGATAGTTTGTAGCTTTTTTTCAGATTTACCATGACTTTACAAAAAAAAACAGAATAGATGCTTTACTCGCACATAAATAAAGGTTTTCTCTTTTATTCCTGTTCAACTAAACAATGAGTATTATAACTAGGCACATACGTATTTAAATAAATGTAAATTTTCCTACTACAAATCAAATGCAAATTTGTGAATAGTCCAGACATTTTCATTCCAGACTTTAGGTTTAATTTGGCAGAATCATAAATGGTAGCCATTTAAATTAATGTAGGTAATTTTGTATTACATCAGGTACCACCGCTTCGTACTAATAACTAGTGGGATAATATTGAATGCACCTTAATACACAGTTGAAATAGGTATGACACAAAAATTTATTGGTCCATGGTAATTAGAAAGGAAGAGAGGAAGACCAAGAATAAGCTATATGCATCAAATAAAGCAAAAGTTGAATGTTGCATCGTATCAAGAGGTCAAGAGAATGGCGGAAGAGCGTAAAGAATGGAAAAAACTCCACCGACAAGAGCTTGGCTCTTAAATTAGATGATGATGATGGTAATTAGAAACAGTTTGGTATTTTATCCCTCAGACCTACATTGAAACATTTATGAAAATAACATTATTTTCATAAATGTTTCAATCAATATAATAGGTACCTGAGTAATAGTATAGTTGAAAACTTAATGTGAACGCTGGTCAATATAGCTCTCAATAAAATCCTTTGTTCTTGATTAGTTATATATTTTCCATGATTTTAAATACATTCCTTGGTAATCACTTAACTTTTACTACTAATCAACAGGCTTATATCACATAATCATTATAACGCGATATCCACAATAAATATTCCTTACTATTTTACTAATACGTTTCTACCACAACTCAAAGCTCACGCCCGAATGCCCTCAGGATTCGATCTCTGTCACCTATTTCCCCTCCCGCGCCGCATGCTTTTGCGCATCAAATATCACCATTGCTTACGTATCACTAGGATATTTTGCTGAATGCTAAAAAATACTTAGTAGTTTATACTGAAATTTGGACTGAGAGCCGTTTTAGCACTTTCTACATGACGAGAGAGTTCTGAGATTAAATGTGAAGTGCACCTACCAACAATAGAAATAAGATTTAAGTTGTCTGAGCACTGCACAAGATATTATTGGCGGTATGTTGTGCCTGTTCGACATTATCTCTATGTGATAGAGCAAAATATTGAGGAGTACCTAATACTCCTCAATATTTTTTTAGTCAATTATTACTAATTAAGAACATCACAAACACATACATACGAATACACAAACAAACGCCCACACGAGTTCACAATAAAATATTAAAATAAACTTTAGAAAATATTACAAAATACATCAACAAAATACAAAATAAACAGACAAGATTACTGATACATACTAATTACACAAATGCCACCCAAGCAGTGCGTGTGTGTGTCGATGACGTCCGAACCAAGAGGACCTCAGTTTACATCTATGCATGACATATTCACAACGAATTCTAATACCAAAAAACTTCGATAAGTACTAATGAGATGGCTGAAAAGATACCTGAAATTCAAGTAACTTTGTATAGTATTGTTTACTTACATGACTTGCGTAAAAACCTCCAATGTAAACAACCCGTATAATTTTATATTCCAATCAAATGTTCGAAAACTTTCAAACACAGTGCTAATGGCAAACCGAAATACGTTCCGTTGATAGCCAGTAGAAAAGTTTGTTTAGCAAGAAAACTCGCAACGTTGAAATTTTCACTGTTTACATTCAAAGATAATGGTTTGCTAGATAAAAAGACGTCTGCGCCTCACAATACACACGTAATCCAAAGTTTGTTAGCGGAGCAAATATGGCGCGGATTAAATTTATTTGACGTTGATTTTGGCGGTAATTTAATTTTTTTCGTATTTGCGCGCGCAGTGTCGGCAGTGGGACGCCGCGGTTAGCCGCAGCGGCGATTGCGATAGAACTGGCAGACGCGGCGCCTGTTGCTTTCACCTACCACTTTTGGGCTATCCTTATCGGAATATATCATCAACGATTATCGGTGCAGCTTATTTACAAGCTCAATAAAAGCCTATCGTAGAGATCATCGTATGTTATTTATAGTTTCGACGAGCGCGCGCTAATCGCTGACGTGATAGCTTTGCGGCCATTGATGAATGCTGTTGCGTAGGTTGAGGACACACTAAAGTAAATAAATTATTTTTTGTATTTTTTTTTCTGAATCATCATTATGAGACATTGACTTTTAAGAATTCTCGCAATCTCGATAGTATATTAAGAAAAAAAAAATTTAAATCTAATAACTATTAAAAAATAGTGAGCAATTATAGGCGTAATAGCATTTTTATAACCTATTAGGTATTTATTGAAATTATATCGCTCCAAAGCCTATTATTATATTTCTCAGTGGGAAGGGTTCCATTGTAAACTATTGTGAGCGATATCGAGTATTACTCGGAATATTAATATATATTTCCAAGTGAATAGGCAGCTTAAGACATTGTAAAAAAAAAAATACTCTCAGGTTGCCTGGCAACATGTTATCGATTTTGCCTATTGGAATTGGAAGAAAGAGATGCGTCAATTAGTAAATTGGACTGTGTGCTCTAAGCAGCGCTTTTGTAGACCGAAGGTTTCTTTTGTGTGTGGATAAAATTCAATCGTAGTTAGGCACCACTGAACTGTACTCGGATAACTAAATAAAATAATGCATATCATTAAATTAGGGGGATATCGGTTTATGTGTTCTGTAATTGTTCGGAATATACGGACTGTAGTTACCTGAACTTGAAACATAATATAGTTGGTTGTTGTAACAGCTCTATATTATATTTAAATAATTTCCGGATTCGTACGCTGTTGATACAGGTAAAAATAAATGGAGTGCTTAAAACGTTACATTATAATTGTTGTACCCAATAATTTGCTAGTTTAATCTATGTTATGTTTAATTTTAAATAAGTAGTCAGTTTATTCCTATTGACTGACTTTCAGGACGGGCTATTACGTATCTTTTGCGATATAAAGTAAAATTTGAAAACATTTGTTGACAATGTTCAATATTTGTTATCAATTAACAAGTTGTTACCTTAGCCACAAATTCTAGTTAGAAAAGTTTTTTGATGAAATAATCCGTAAATTAAAAATAGTTCTAAAGTTACGACGCGACCAGGGTCCCTATTTTTGAATCACTCGCGTTACTAAAATAATCGCAAAAATCCATTAAAAATCAACGAAATTCACGGGAAATATTGACACGAGTCCTTCCTAAATCGAGTTCATTTTTTTATAATACCTAACTTTTGTGTGGATTGATTATCATTATCATTCGAAACTCGGTCATAAATCAAAGAAAATCACACGCCATATTGACGCGCGTGATTCAAAAATAGGGGCCCTAGGGTTATATGGATTACAATACATAAAATAACTTAAAAGTAACTCTACACATACATATTATAATCACATCGAATGTCTAATGATTAAAAAGGATGTAAGTAATTCGGAAACGTTAAATGTGAATTATTTTTTCCATAGTGATGTACTTACTAGTTAATGGAAGTAGAAATATTTTGGACAGCTAACTTATATAGAACACGAATGATTGGAGTAGGTTTCAAGTTACTTCGTAGATGCCATCAGACGTTACTCGTATGTTGTGCAAACCTTTTAGCCTTATTGTTCGTCACAATTTTCCTCATAGTAGCTAAATAGCTTCTATTACAAATAACCGCGTTGTAATTTACTCTCAAACTCTCAAGGGCCAGTTTCTATTTGTCTCGCCTATAGAACGTTCGTCCCTACGGTCCTTTCTTCAGGCCAATAGGATTTGATGACAAAACCCATTCTGTTGGACAAATTCCGTAGTACGCCACCGATATATTCATTGTACTTGATATTACTGAAGGCCAAAAATAGACACTTTAAAAATTGACTTTTGGTATTCAGACTGAGAATCCTGCTAGATCTATTTTTAGCTAAGTATAATTACACTTCCCTTTTCCTGGATCACCCAATCAAAAATAATTGCAAATGCTATGATGTCCCATAGATAAAACCAATTCTATTCAAACAGATGTTCACGACTCGCTTACCTCAGAACATCGACACGGTACTATAAGTAGTACCACGGTAAAGGTATCAAAGTAACATGATGTACCTATACCACCCCTCTATATAAGGTCAAATAATTTTAAGTGATAATATTTGAACTGTGTTTTTGTACATCATTGAAACAAGACACAATATTTTTATTTTTTTGGAAAATCGAGATTTTCATTTTTGTTATTTTCCATAACAAAGACAATATCATTATTTAAAACAGCACCCTGACAATTTAAAAAGTTCACTATGAACCTGAAACCTTCTTTTTCTCTAATCCTAACCTTATTAATAAGAAATTATATCTGAACAAAATAATTACATTAGTCGTCAATTTTCTCAAAAACTAGGTGATAAAAACCCAAAGTTTTTTCTACAAAAAATTATAAATTTATTGTGCTGAATCGGCCCTTTTAATATTATCACTTAAAACGAGGTGACCTTACAATGGAAACACCCTTCTCGTACGACGACTAAAAGTCTTCTTTCATTTAAGTTGCCTTTTCCCTGACGGAAATCTAACCACAACGAAACTGAATTTCATAATGCGAGCAGATTTTAACTTGACGACCCGCGTTAGTTACGCTCGAAAATACGGACTCATACAGAGTGGTTACTAATTAGTTTAAGATCCTAAAAGCCCAAGACCACTCTATCAGTGACCTTTTGACGTAGAGATGCTTATTCAGAATAATCATAACATTACCGAGAACTCATAATTATTCAAATTGGCATCAACCCTTACAACGTTTTTCGTACATATTTAAGAACCAGTAAAGTAGATTAAAAAGTCCCCAGGAATCATCGGGTTTTCAAAACACAAACATTTCATTTCTATTCTAACAAAGGCTGACGTGTAATTTGCATTGCTTTTATATTGACTTGCTAATTAAGGGGTGTATTGCGATCTTGCTTTAATCTGTTCAAGTTCCAGGCAGCTCAATTTTCACTCAACTAGTTAAGTCGCCAAATTGGCATTGTAGCTTAGTGGATAGTGCTTAGTGGATAATACGAAAGCGCTATACGAATTTGCTAATCCGTTCAAAAGCAGAGCGGCTTCACAATCAAAGCAACAACGCAATACGCACTATGACGCACTTTTATTCTGTATGTTCTCGCACGTTTCTTTTTTGTATTGAGACCAATTAATTTCAATCCAGTTTTATAGTTACGAATATAATCCACTATTTTTGAACACGTCATGAATGTTAGTGGCTGGAAGGGATGATGCCGACAAACCATGTAAAGAAAGATAAAATTGTGAAAAAGGTGGATGAATCAGTGACATGTAATAGAATTGTATGGAAGAGGAAAACGTATTACACCGACCCCAGTTTAAATTACTATTATCACAGAATTCAAATCTGTGAAAACAATAATTAGTAATACAACCACATGACGTTTGTTGAAAGAGCTTACACACAAGCTCCTGCTTATAAGATTGGGTGGAGTAAAGTCTTGAGTAAACACCGGTGTTTTATCTTTTATGTCGACTTTGTTTTTACTGATACGTAAAGACAAATTTTCCTATATAACGTTTGTCGATTGTTTAATAAGTACTTACTTATTTATTATCCCCGCAATCGATGGAGTAAAATACAAACGTTTAAAATGTGGTAGGAACGCCGAATACTTCTATGAGGTCTTCCATTCCGTACCTACTCATTTGCCTTCGATGAGTAAGCTTTTGCTCCTAGCTCAGTACTGTGTTATTCCCGCGAGCGAAGAAATCAATACAATACAATAATCTATACTAATATTATAAAGCTGAAGAGTTTGTTTGTTTGTTTGTTTGTTTGAACGCGCTAATCTCCGAAACTACTGGTTCGATTTGAATAATTCTTTTTGTGTTGGATAGTCCAGTTATCGAGGAAGGCTATAGCTATATAACATCACGCTACGACCAATAGGAGCAAAGATATGGTGGTAAATGTGTAAAAAACGGGAGAAAAAAGTCACTATTCCACGCGGACGAAGTCGCTGGCAAAAGCTAGTATGTAATATTGAGCACCGGAAATGACCGGGATTTGGAAGAAACAAACAGATTGGGCGCGAGATTGCGAGACGTGCGAAGGCGCTATACATTAAATTAAATTACTCTTTATTTCAGACTAGCTTTTGCCCGCGACTTCGTCCGCGTGGAATAGTGACTTCTTTCTCCCGTTTTTTACACATTTACCACTATATCTTTGCTCCTATTGGTCGTAGCGTGATGTAATATAGCCTATAGCCTCCCTCGCTAACTGGACTATCCAACACAAAAAGAATTATTCAATTCGAACCAGTAGTTTCGGAGATTAGCGCGTTCAAACAAACAAACAAACAAACAAACAAACTCTTCAGCTTTATAATAGTATAGATTCAGTTAGTAAATTTATAAACAGGCACAAGTGGCACATGGAAATCACATGACTATGCCGTCATTATGCGATTGCAGTGCCTGAAGAAAGGAATGTCAATTTTTTTTGACACCGTTATCAGGAAAGTGTTGGCACTTGCTCGCAGTCTGCTCTGTAGTGACGCAGATTTTTTGCGTAGGCAGCCTTGAAAGCTATCCGTTCGAGTCTCGGCGAACACACCAGAGGCACTACAGAAACGCGGAAGTCCCAACATCATTCTAATGGCGTTGTTATACTGAACACGAAGAGCGTCGATCGATTTTTAAGTATACACTGACCTAAGGCTGCACGTGTTATGAACAATTTTACACAGCAGCTGAAAACAAACTCCATCTTTAACAAAAATATTTGTAAATTTGTTATGTTGTGCTACTAAACTGCATAATAAACAATACCATAATATGCTGCATCAAGATGCAATACGAATTGCATCTCTATCGAATAGCATCATATTACTAAAGAGTTTATCCCCTCTTTAGATACTCTTCATCAACCATGAAAGCTTTTCGGGAGACTACGTAAAGGGGTACTTCGTTTCATCAAAAAGAAGCACCATGACCTTTAGCAAATACCATTTTATCTTATCTTAGACTACGCCAGTAAATGGAACCCTACCACAATCACGGGATTAGATTAGGACTGAATGAGATCCTTCAACAAATCAGGACCTTTGTGGTCCTTTCTTATTAAATCACTCTGGTTAATCCTACCAGACGATCTGTTATTTCATGGTTTGCTACCAAATTACTGTTACTAAGAATTAACTGGCGGATAATCTGTAATTAGTGAGCATTACACCAACGACAAATCAGTGGTATGTATTTGTTAAAAACTCGCCAGAATTATGTTCGATAGGCTACAAACAGAGTTAACGTTACGTACCTTCTATTTTGGGCTTATTGCTATCTTATTAATCAACAAACGGCATTATTTATAAGCTGCTACAGTCACCCCATACGATGTTTTAAATGAGTGTCGTTGCATTAAATCCCGTGTGTCGATTAATTAAGTACAAAATGCAACAAAGTTTTAAATCATTTATTGCGATCTTGTTTTAATCTGTTTAAGTTTCAGGCAGTTCAATCCCCACTAAACTAGCTGAGTTGCCACTCCCTCATATGGTTGAAATTAAGATATCGCACTACCAAAATCGTACGTATGTCATAATAATTATTTTCAACATATTAATACTACACATACATTAATAGTAGAGCCAAAAACTGCGTGAGTCAATATTCTAGCTAGGCATAACCCTGTTTAATTTTAGAAAGACGAAATGTTTATGATTAGTCCCTCAATTTATTTTATTACTTTCTGCTCTCAAAAGTCATCGTTGCTCTCAACTTAATACGATCGTAAACAAACTACGCAGCTAGTTCCAAGTAATTAAGAATGGTAGAGCATAATTAACGGCAGTTGATTACTAGCCCCCACATTAAGCCAAGGATCAAAACGAGATAAAATACTAGCGTGTACAATTACCCCTAAGTACCCTAGATTGACTATAAGCACGTAAGGGTGTACGCTCATGGTCACTGCCTTGAAAACAGGCGCTTGACAGTGGGATCACAACTTGTAAAAGCGCTCACTCATGTCGTTTGCTTACGGACTAATAACAACATTAATACAAAGGCACCCACGAGTCACGATCCAGGTGGTAAACAAATAAAGACGGATTTAGGCTCGGATACAAAGAATACAGGGGGGAATCTAGTGGAATGAGCTTCTCTATTAAAAGCTATACCTAATTGATATTCAGTGACAATCCTGTGTAAACTTTGCTATTAAGTTGAGTGGGAATTGTACTGCCTAAAACTTAAGCGGATTAAATCAAGATCGCAATACGCCCTTAACTCCAAATTAAAAAAACTTACACATATTAAGTACCTATACCTACCTATAAGGACCTCCGATCTTACCATGCTCAATTCACACTTTTGCTATTCTGCAGTATGAACCTGAAATATGAGTGGCCTTGTCTCGATTGATTAACTTTTCCCTGGAAGCAGCTTGTCCATTGCACAGTATATTTTTGCTTTTTCCTTCATGTCCTGAATAGATCTTGTGCATTATTAAAACATAATCGGAAACAGCGACGCAGACCACTCATACCGCGTCATTGGTCTTCTGGTGCCGTCACAATTCACCAACTTACCGCAACAAGCGTTGCAGAGACGAATTTATTACTCGCGGACGTGCGATGCCCACAAACTATTAATCACTAGTTGCATATCCCTCGGTACGTCCACCTTTATAGAACGCAATTTATTATCAGAGAATATCAAATGGGATTAACGTATATGATTTCGGGTATTGACAACAAACTGAATTTCAAAACAAGCAGAAAGATGTACCTATCAAAGCAGTTGTTGTTAAATACCAATATTGTTTTGTTATTTTTCAATATTATCATAATCATGCCTGCAGCAATTCATGTTATTATACCAGACCAAGTAATTGTGTCAATCATTTCACAAACGGAAGTAACTATATGAAAATAATATCACTAACTTAATTATAACAATGGAAATGGTATCGGGGTTAAATTCACGACATCTCAAGATAACTAGAGTTGTATCTCCAAAGCCATTGCGCCGGTGAGATACTCGCCTTACATGACACGACAAGCGATTGAAATCTACTGTAACAAGGTCTCGAGCGTCACATCACATAGCTCTATAGCCCTTTACGGTTGCCATGGCACCAAGGATTACTGTTGTATTACGATCTTGCACTGCATTACCTTCTCTTAAATGTGTCATTAAATGCGTTCCAGTGTCGTATAAATGCTGGGATGTCAATACTACTAACATGATATTGAGTTTAGAAAAAGTAGGTTACATACGCGTGTTTTACTTGAAAGTTCAATCTTGTTTCTCTCTTCTCCTCGTGTTTCTTTGTTTGGTAACATTTTTACAGACTGTTTTTATATTTATTAATTTTCACATAAGAACCAAATTCGAACCTACATACGAGTGTAAGATGCTGTTTGTTTAAAACCCGTTCTTGGTTCTCAATATTCTAAAAAAAACAATATGTTAAAAAATTAATATTAAAAAATAATTAACTATGTACATGTACACTTCTCGTCTGTCACAGAGTCACGGTTACAGTTATTTGCCTTAATTAATATACGTACAAACCTAAGCTAGTCGACAAATCTTGTTACCGTGGACTCCTACCGCCTCAGGGCGAAAGCTCTTAATCCGTGGATATGCGTGGACCTCGGGAAAAGTGCAGTATGTTTTACGTATGCCTTGTCTTTTACGAAGGCTTCGTAATCTTAGGATCTATCAGGACCACAGTCCGTTAAGGGAAAGTAATATGGCTCTGAACTTCAATAAACTAGCGGGACCCAAACATTACAGATTTATGTATTTATTTATTTGTTTCTTCAAAGTTAGACCAGTTAGACGGTTATGCGTAATCAAGGTCTTTAATATCGCTGAAATGACTTCTTTTGGCAAAGTTATAGACTAGTTTGTTTATAACTTTGCCACTAAGAGCCAAGACTGAAGCTTATCTAACGCGACTGAAGTGGACATCAAAAAATCTGTATAGACCATATATTGCACCATCTCATCTGCTTTAAAAAGAATGCTTTACGAATAATTTTCTTGAACTCAAATGTATTAATAAACTAAGACCTGTATTGCAACACCCAAAATACGCAAATAAAAGCATTTGTATTTGAAAATTTTTGAAGAAAAGTTATTCTGTCAGTTACAAAAAAAACATGTTTTTTTTATAGCCACAACAATGCAAATACTCCTTTTCTTTCCTTCTTCTGTGACTTCTCAATGATAATGAGTTACTGGACCGCTTATTATACAGTGGCCTGTCTTAATCAGGTCCCTTATCAGGGACCCCATCCTTAGGCCAGGAGCCCGGAATCACTTGGATTACCATGGCATTGGCTTACAAGGCCCGGCGTCGATTGCTTCGCATTACTCAAACACCCGGAATACCTACTCAAGGTTAAGAAGTTAACTACACTAAACCTAGCAGATATAAGTTAACATCTAGTCCGGTGTTAAAATAGAACCGCGTGTCTGTCTACTTAATAAATTTACTTTGAGTTTGATCAAGTTTTTTTTTAAACTAGCCCCGTCCCGCTCCAGCCCTGTTTATAGATTAATAAGTAGTATCCTATGTTCGTCTCCTGGTTCTAAATTACCTCCCCACCAATTTTCTTCTGTTTTTGAGTATAAATAGTGTAACTTACATGACTTTCTTTCATATTTATAGACAGATTTATACTCTTACTACCTGCCTGTGTGTAGTGAACTACATGTAAAGGTACACAGGTGTAGTGTACATCAATAGAGACTGTTTTCGAAAACAACCTCCGACAGCATAAAATCTTTCATTGTTTCACAATCTGAAAGAAAAGGATTTAAAGCTTCCTGGAAGTAATTAAATAACGAAAGTTGTGTATAAAATAGTTCGAAAGATGGGAAAATTAACTATTTGTTAAGATAATTAATTAATTAATTATCATACGTAATGGGGATGATTAAAACTGCTTATTTATAGCTTAGACCCTTTACACACTGGGACTTTTGGCATCGATAACTCACGCGACTCACGCAATGAACAGATTTTGGCAGCATCGCGACTGCATCGATGCTAACGCGCGTTAGTATCGATGCAATCGCGATGCAGAAGCTGGCTATTAAAACGGTAGCGATGCAGTATCGATGATGCTAAAAGTAGCGCAGTGTGTAAAGGTTGACATTTTGCGACTGCATCAATGCAGCATCGCGACTGCATTGCGTTTGCATCGCTGCTAAAAGTCGCAGTGTACAGGGTCTTAGGTATTCTATAAGAAATCCTGACTTATACTTACTTCTTTACGTACTATTATATATTTTGTGTGTAAGTATACTTTGACATTCATGCGCGGATACACCGTTGTGGGCACTGTGGGCATGCCCACAACCCTAATCACAATAGGCTAGTTTCCACTAAGAACAAATCACAATGTTGGTAGTTTCTAGTGATTGATTATGGTTTGAAGATAGCATAAAACGAAATAATTTATGAATTTAATATTAGAATTATTAATATTTTACATAATTTAGTTTGTCTAAAATGCACATTTGGTCATGTAACCGCAAACTGCAAACGCCTATCAGAGGAAATGACGTCAGGCGTTTCGTGATGGCGCGCTTTTTTGCTGTCATTGACAACTCCTCATAGTATTTTGCTGTCAAAAAGACATCAAACTTCCGCCCGTGACGTCATTTAGCACGTCATGACAGATCGAGCGTTTTTGAGACCCATTCAAATATAATATTTAAAATCATAATTAAATCATGTAAATGTTGAATATTTTTTTAAAATATCAAGGTATTTGATCAATATATTTAGTAAAGTAAGGTATTATATAGTTTTTGAAATTTAGTCAACTAGCCTATTTACAAAGTGCATGGTAGAAACTTTATGTCATTTTGTTAAATTAAGAAGTAAACAAATAAATAAACAAACGAACAAAATAAACTAATATCTCGTTCTCACTTTGCTCAGCTATTAATTATTTGCTTGCTTTCTTAAGCGTCGTGCGTGATACGTGAACCAAATTGTAGCGCGCTCGCTTCGCTCGTGCTATAATCTTAAACATATTTTTCTTTTGATATAAGTTTAAAAAAAAGAATTTTAGCGCGCTCGCTTCGCTCGCGCTTTAAAAATTATTATTGTTTTAGTTTTATGAGCGTCGAAAACCGAATTATATCGCGGGCGCTTCTCACGCGCTATAATTTTTATTATGTTTTTGGTTTGATGAGACGAAAGCTGGATTGTAGCGCGCCCGCTTCGCTCGCGCCATATTTTTATCGTATTATTGGCATGACGGGCGTCGAAAACCAGATTTTTCTTTGTTTGATAAGAGTTTTTAATTTTGCGTCGGAAATTTTACTTTCGTATCATCGTCGTATTTTGTTAACATCTCCCCCCTCCACCATCATTGAAAAACCATAGCGTGCCCACAACCTTTTTGGAGAGCTGGATCCGCGCCTGTTGACATTATATATTTATTGAAAATCTTAGTCTTCTATTAAACTCTAATAAAACCTAGGGATTTTGTAACTGGTACTTTGCAGTTAAACCAACTCAGATTGAGCCTTCATAGCATTTTGCCTAAATGATTTAGTTAGATACTATATTGTTTTATTAAGTACTTGTATCTACCTCCATCAAAACTTAAAAGCTCGTAAACTTTTATAGGATTTGTGGATCGACCACAAAAAGAGCGAACCGTATCTAATCCATTACTCTCATAAAAACATTGTTTTATATTAAATTACCTTAAGAGGGCCAAAACGTTAAGTGAATTTACAAAGTTTTAAAAGACAAAGTTTCGCCTTTATCGCTAACTTGATTTTCCTGGACTTACCTATCATAACTTTGGAATTAGAGACAGTTAAAACCTTTTACTGTTCAGTTTTACTCAATTCACAATCAAGCTTTTGATTGATCTCGTGTTATAATTTTCATGTTAAATAGAAATATATAGGTACTTACATATCTTTTTAAATTAGGTACCGTAGTACCTATGTTTGTATTATTTATCATCTATACCAATAAAATGCTTTGTCCTGAACGACTGACTTATTGATTGACTGACTGACTGACTGACTGACTGACTGATGGATCAACGCACAGCCTAAACCGCTGATTGTAGAGACCTGAAACTGGGAGGGTGTGTTCTTTGTATGACGAAGGGATCCGATAAGAAAAGATTTTCTGAAATTCCACCCCTAAGGGGGTCAAAAAGGGGTGCAAAGTTTGTATGGGACAACCAGATCCCTTGGTTCAATCTACTTCAAATTTTGCATACACATTCTCTTACAGAATTGACGGAAGACTTATTTTATATTTTATTGAAATTCATCTCCTAAGGGGGTTAAAAAGGGGTGCAAAGTTATTATGGGGGTGATTTGCTTCGAATTTGATATCAATACTCTTTAGTGCTTACGATTAAAATATTTTTTATTTCATTTTTGACAGTCATTTGACATATCTGAGACAGAATATTTGACACATGTTTGTTATTAATGTTGCTCTCGAGAAGAGATTTTATTCCTTAGAATAGTAAATAATATTTATTGTGTTTAAAAAGCGTAGATATCAATCGGTCTGTGTCCAGTGAAGATTGCAAATCGTATGTTCATATTGTCGGTGGACATTCTACGCTGCTCCTGTGGTCGAAAGGTGTCCGATCTGGAACTTTTCTGCAAACTTTTCGTGGGGGACCTATGTTTAGCAGTGAACGGCTTTTGGATGTTGTGTTGATGATGATGGTGGCGTAGATCTTTACATAGAATTGTCACTTTCAATTTACGATTTGAATTCAAGAAAGTAGAGTAGGTATTCGCTATAACCAATAACCATAAACAAAGCTCAAATTCAAACTCTTAGGGTAGCGGGAGAAGACTTGAGGGAATTTGCTTCTTTCACATCCTGTATGTGACATGATGCTGTGTGAGCGCAGAGAGTAGCCTGGTCATTTTAGTACCCGAAATAAATATACGATTGACGATAGGGCGTACGAAGTATTTCCATTTCATTGTAAAATAAAAAGATAATATCCCTGTGTAAGTTTTATACCAGGCTACGTGTTGTGTGTACATAAAATATAACTTTTATCTGTACGCATTTCTTTGTATATTTTTTAAAACTGGATGTTTTTGTTTGTTTGTTTGTTTGAACGCGCTACTCACAGGAACTATTGGTAAGGTTATAAAATATGATAAATAGCTAATTTATCAGGGAAGGCTATAGTTTAATGCGTATAGGCTTATAAATTTTCGCTACGATCTATGGGAACGGAGTTAGACTAATACACGCGTATGAAGTCGCGGGCGGGCCGCTAGTTCTATAATAAATCGATTGAGCTGTCACTTTTGTTTTAAATTATTGTTAAAAGATGTTTCTCCTACTTGCTATAGCTTGAAGCTTTACAATGAGCTGTTTTTCATCAAATCTAGATGCATGTCTTGTTGCAAGCGATTGTGTTGGCTCATTGTGTTTACATGCATTCTATGCAAATGTAGAGGAAACATAGATTTTAAGGTTGGAGCGATGCATTGTATTATTATGGAAGGAAGCACATGCAAATTGCACCACACTATGAGTTATACAGGGTATGGCCTACAATGGGAGCAAAAATTTGAAATATAGTCCCCTTAGTGACCAGTAATCAAATTAAAAATGATTTTATTTTTATTTTCTATCAAAATAAATAGAACCAGCAATGTATTGCAAACAAATGTGTTTAGTCATAGAATTTGACATTGTCATTTACTACAACGAGTTAGCGATTCAGGGATTATAACTTTGGATTATTATATCTCTATAGTTAAAACATTTTATAGCACTATGAACAAGTCAGAGTAACTACGTTTACTCTGTAGAACCATTGATTATAGTTTTTGCGTCTATTACAGGCTACACATAGTACAGCATACTCATAGTGCGCTATCATGGTTTTCTAATTAGAAAGGGAGTTGCTATGGCGACATTCCTGTACATTCCAATTAATATTACCTTTTATCTTAAGATCTGTCGTGTCATATAATCAATCCTGCTTTAAATTCAATTCAAATAAAGCTTGGATGGAGTAAACTATCAGGCCCCATTACAGAGACGTGGGGCATTGCGCGGCCTTGCTGTATTTCCATTATATTATTTTATTCATGAATGAGCAATCTAAAACTATCATAAATATTCAGTTCAAACTCTGAATACACAACAAATTGCATTTGGCAAAGAATTGTGGAGAAAATAATGTGTCGGAATAGAACTGCGTGTAGATATTAGCGTAAAAAAATACACAAGGGCAGCTTCATGTCTCGTTGACAGCGTTTTGGAGGTAATTTTTTTTTAAGTAAAAATTAACATTTAATTTTATTTTGCTTCAAGTTGATGGACTAAAACTTTTTGATCTGTTTACTTTATCATAGCGATAGATTTCCTTCTAAATACTGAACGCCTCCAATTGATATGGTGCTGTTTCTCGCCAGTGAATATATATCACTGAGTCAAATAACAATAATATATACTTACACGTAAATAAAGGAGTAGTGACGTGTGTTCATGTATGTACACGTATCTAAGAGGCAAATTGACGCACTTTAAATATATAACAGATATACTAAAAGATCCAACTGTTTAGAACCGTTATAGCAAAAATAGCAAGATACATTATATGACTGAGACTGAGTATTCAGTCAAGGTTGAAATTTTGCAGTAGTACATAATCAATCACTGATATAGGACCTTATAGATATGGAAGCTGAAATCGGATACACTGGTTGGTTAAATGTTGCATAACAAACTAAAAAAACAGTATTGGTACTGAATAAAAGATTTTTCTTTTATTCCTTTTAAGTTGTTATATCATATAAGCAGCTTATTTTGTACATATCAGCGGCTATCATGTAGCTTTTAGGCCCGCATGTGACTTCATACTCAGTCTGTTATACGTCAAAATCTCTAAAGTAGTCAATTTGCTCTCTATAGATTGTAAATGTTAAACTGGATTCGAAATAATCACACATATTTAGTAAATAAATGTATCTCTTATGAATTGACACATCGCTTCGTACCAGCTCAAATGACAAAGAATTTTTTTCTTCAAATTGACTGAATATATTATAGTATAGTATTTGACTCAAGACCCATTATGAACGTTAAGAACATTTTCGTCCTACCCGTAAATAGTTCTATATTTTGAATTTACAATATTTTACGCCTGCAATAATGTTAAACTCTCTCGTTTTTTTCCCTCGCATAATCTTTCTATCTGGCCCCATTCTTAAAATCCGTCTTATTATACTTAACAAACTTATTTTCTAATAAATAGAAAACTGTGCTAGAAGAATCACCACATCCAATGTTGTCGCACCATTCGTTATACGCTTTATTTATTTATTCGTTGCAAAAAGTATTTCCTAAAATTTAGAAATATAGATTACATAATAATTTTAATTCAAAACAATTGATGAGAGAAATAGTTGTATACTTGATTTTATTTTCAAATCATATTCCTATCTCAGACATATAGTAGTAAATTACATAAAGAGAAGTACATAGCAGCATATTTCTTAATAAACTATTTTCGCTCAACTAATAAAAGGCTCGATTCAATTTCTAGCACCGAACGTCATTTCAAATTCTCAGTCTCCAATAATCACAAATCTGACATCCATCACATTTTATTACACTTACTTCGATCCAATTCTTTCTCGACCATTCCCAACGCAAGCAATGTTTGCAGCAATAACCTCATTAATTTAACGTTTTACAGATAAGTTGTTTTAACAAGATTTTGCCCACCATTTGTTTCTTTTTATCTCTTTCTTTGGGAGATCTCTTAGTTTAAACTTTACAATTTAAAACATGCAATATTCAAATCCATTTCTGATTTTTTGGTTTAAAACAACTGAAAATACATTTTGCTGTCAACACCACGAAAAATGTTTTTTTTTTGTAATCAATGTAATGATGAGATGAGTCTAACACTAACAACTCTTTTTTCTCATAATATTTACATAAACACATAAAATCAATCGTTGTATATTTAAAACGACGATAAAATCGATTAATTAAGATTATCCTTAACAAAACTTAGGCACTACATAATTATAGAACAATCATTATAAAATATCATCTTTGGTTTAA
Source organism: Pyrausta aurata (assembly GCA_963584085.1). Taxonomy (NCBI): domain Eukaryota; kingdom Metazoa; phylum Arthropoda; class Insecta; order Lepidoptera; family Crambidae; genus Pyrausta; species Pyrausta aurata. The sequence continues at coordinate 9,106,539 of OY757270.1, read as the reverse complement.
TAGTCCATAATACATGCAACCCCATTTGTTCATAAAAACATCGAATAGAAGCCAGAAGTAAAACTAATATTTTAAGTTAATAATTGACACATAATCTAACAACTGCTTAAGGATTTAGGCATGTTTTAAAAAGCTTTTTGCATGATCTACTCCGGTTAATATTAATTTATTTCTTCAAAAATAATTACAGATCTCATTCAGGTACATATTTGTGTATTTTTAAAATTTTTCAGACATTATTTATTCTGATTTATTTAATAAATGTCAGTTGCAAATAGCAAGGGCAAGTTAGCAGAACAGTGGCTTAGAATAACAGCGGGAGTACCAACTTTCAAATGAAACCACATTGTTAGGCTTTTATGTATTAAATAGCTTCGTATCAGGCTTGTTGCACTATGCATTGACAGATTGCATTATATGATTGCACATTTAAAATATTACCTACAAATCTGAGATTGCGATTTACTTACAAGCTAAAAAAATAAAATTAACAAAATATTTACAAATTATAGTTTCATACAGAACTAAGGCAAATGCTTCGAGGAACCAGAAATACACATATTCATCATATTTACAATTCTATCAATATTTCATTTACGCTGTATACAAAGATGATTATAAAATATACAATTGTATTTTATGGATAAAATATAGGATAAAAAACCTATGTGAGTCAATAAATATTAAAATGTTGATTACCACAAAGTAACAGTGCAATAATTACATATTCATAGTCTTCGATTGTAACGTACATAAAATTGACATAAGAAATCATTTATAATAAGCGCTATTGATCACTTGATCCTCAGTATATAAAATATAACAAACCCAATGTTACGATCAAATTGTGCACTGTAAACGTATAATAAAATTGCTGTGACTTATATAAAATGGCTCATCTGTTTGATTGTGCAATAAAAAATGCTTTATTTTTCGATTAAACTCATAACATAAATGTTTTTGTTGCATATGCAACAATAAGATTTTAGTAAAACGTTCATTCTAAAAATCGCAGGATGTTCCGTACTTACATTGTACAAAACGCAGCTGTCAAAACTCTTCTAAAACACACCTGTCATTGTCAAGTGGCGTTTAAGTGACCTGGTCGTAGTCTTCGAGGAATCCTTTGGCTTTGATCTTGAGCTCTGTGAAGGAGGGCCGCCGGCTCGGGTCGAGGTTCCAGCAGTCGGTCATCAGATGCCTGTATATCTCAGACGGGCAGTCGTCCGGTATTTGAAAGCTGAAAATTATGTCTTGTTAACAATACAAGGTGTTTCCAAACAACGAGTAAAGAATGAAGGGAGTTACTCAGAATCAGTAACTGAACAACTTTCTCCTAGAAACATGGGTCAAAATATGCCAAAAATTTATTGACTCTCCATCGATTTCTATGGGTCGTGACGGGTCACGTGACCGATTTAGTATGGGAAGTAAAATTATTTTTGGCGTTATTCGACCTATGTTTCTACGAGAAAGATGTTCAGTTTCTGATTCTGAGTAGGTCCCTTCATTCTTTACTCGTTGTTTTGAAACACCTTGTATAGGTAGACAATTATGCACTTAACCTTCATTGACTATAGGTAAACCACTTCATTGAAACTTAGCCTGCGGGACGGCAGAGCGGCGGGGCGCGCGGGGAGCGAGAGAGGTGCGGGCGGCACGGATACAGCCGTCCGCGCCGCTCACGCTAACCGTTTAACCACCCAGTCTTTTGTGTCATCAAAAAACTTTTGATGTGTCACCAACACTCTAACATGCAAATTCCAAGCAGAACTTCTTCATTTTCTCGTTCACTCTTTCTTACATCTCGCGATATACTTGTTCAACCACTACTCTCATCCTAGCGTAGATAAATCAATTGAGATGACGACGGTATAACATTCAACATCCAGACTAGATACGATATGATTTACTGAATGATTATTTATTTGACACACACAAAAAAAACTCAACTCACATTATCACAACCCAGACCGCAAAGGTGATAATATCATGAGAACACAGTCGTGCAAGTCAGTACCAGGAGAAATAGTAGTAGTCTGTACCCTTACCATGAGTTAACGACGGTTTTACTCGCTAGCGACTACGTAAAAAAAGTCTATGGAAAATTGCACAGCGCCCCTAGCGGTCACTTGCAGAACTCAAATTTTCCATACTAAAAGTTACGCTATCGCTAGCGAGTAAAATCGACGTAAACTCATGGTAACGGTAAAGTTTTGTGAAAGGGTGAGTCATAGAGGCCTAGTTCCCATATTATCTAAGCTACAAAGGTGCTATAAATCGGAGAACAAATAATACAAGCCAAGCTAAATTCACCAGGGGGAGCGCTCAGATTATGATCGCTGCCCGATATCCTACGCAAAAAACGTTATACGTAGTCGATCGATACTGATATGGAACGATAGGTATAAATCAGGCGAGACCGCAGCGGTCACAAAAATATTTTTCCCGAGCGCAGGAGATGCCTATAGGCTAATTCGCAAAATCAAACCAACGGGTTTTCTCACGCAAATTCTCACGGGGCATGGTGGATTCTCCCAATACTTGCACCGTTTCAAGTGTAGGGAGAGTCCATCATGCGACTGTGACCCTGAGAAGGATCAAACAGTCTTGCACCTGCTCATAGAGTGCCCTGTACACGACAAAGCTAGGTTCAACTTCAGCCAAATAACAAATGAGACTATAAGGCTAGACAATCTCCATGAGTTGATAGGGAACAAAAATACTAGAGAGCCCTTTATCACACTGTGTGAAAGAATATGTAAAATTAGTATAAATAAAAATAAGGATTAGGTTAAGAAAACTTACTTAAACAATTATTATGTTATAATAGAATTAAGTAAAACTGTAACAAGAGATAAAAAAGTGAAAAAGGACATAGAATTAGATAAATGTAATAGATATAAGATTAAATAAGAACATGTAATAAGTATAAAATAGAAAAAAGAAGTTGCACCAGTTAATATAATAAATATGTAATAGACTAAGTGTTGCTCCTAAATGTTATATTGTTAAATAGTTATATATATAAAGATGTAATAAGTATAAGAATATCATGTATTTAAATAAATAAAAAAGGCTCGGCAATTCATTTAAATAAAGATAAAACCAAAAAGAAATAAAAAGAAGTCCCTTTGAACAATACAATCCTGAAATTAACAATACTATATCAAACTTAGGCGCCTCGATGTTGTCGTAGTACACCGGTTAAGTCAGTGTTTCTATGTGGACACGTGCATACATGAGATGCACTTAGTACAAAAAAATGTACAATAAAATGCGTATTTATCTCACCAGGAGGCACGCTCAGTGGGGCGCGTGGTGTCGAACTTGGGCACCTCGATGTGTGCGCGCGTGAAGATCTCCCACGCCGTCACGCCGTACGACCACACGTCGCTCTTGGTCGAGAACAGCCACGGGTCACTCGCAGACTCTGGTGCGTACCTGCACGAACATTTACAAATTTATTACCAGCGAAAGAGAAAAGAGTAGAGCTGAACTGTAAGAATAAAAATAGGAGACTCAAAAATTCTGATCATCGCTTTTACTGACACCAGTAAGTAGTGATGAGTAAAGATTTTTAATGTATAAAACTAGACCTAATACCCGATTATTATAAGAAGAATGGACCTGTCATTCATGTCACGCCCCTCCCGCTTCCCCGCTCACCCTCCCGCGTTCGTCCGTTTGATGCCAAAACAGTTCATTTTTGTACAATTTTCCTTTCGTCACCATGCAGCGATCATTCATTCATTCAGTCCATTTTTACGATAACCGGGTAGTTAGCTCGCAGTTTTTTTCTGACTACATGAGAAAAATGGGGGTTCCAATGTACAATATCTTTAAGTGTCGACCAAAATTCGGTAAGTTCGGAATCTGCGTAACAAACCACCCGAAATCTAAATTGATCAAACCTTCTGTATAGCGTAACGCAGCGTACAGTATCTGGAAATTATATTTTCTACGCATCCTCACGCTCAGCAGCCTAGCCTATCTTAGATGGAGACGCAGCCCTAATTGGGCAAGCTATTAAAAAAGGGTAAAATACCAGTTGATGGGCAACAGCCGTTCAGTCTTGATCTTGTACTGGTCGTCGTCCTTAGGTATGGTGCGCGCGAGCCCGAAGTCTGATATCTTCACGTGGTACTTGTCCACCACCAGAATGTTCCGCGTAGCCAGGTCGCGGTGCACTATGTTCTTACGAGAGACGTACTCCATGCCCTGTACAAATTAAGAAATGAAATAGTAATTATTCATTTAGCAGACTACATCATAGATTAGAGAGAAGACGCCCATTTTGCTTTCACGAGACGACCACGATCAGTATGATTGTTACAAAAACGTCATTGATGACGTCATGGCTAACGCGTACGCGAAGCATACGAGAACCCTTTTTCAGAGGTCTTTCAACAACGTTTTTTTTTCTTAACAATCACAACATCACTCAGGAATAAGTTTAGTGGAACATGAAAACAGACGGTCGTGAGCAAATAGTGGTACGCACCTCATGATGTTCATATGTGTTATGTTATGTTACTGTGGCTCAGCGACTTGTTAGAGCTAAGTATGTAAATTACTTACCATGGCTATATCCCTGGTGTATATCAGCAGGTGCGTGATGGAGAGCTTGTCGCCTTGGAACTTGAGGTAGTAGTTGAGCGAGCCCTCCTCTAAATACTCCATCACGATCATCACGTCCGGCTTCCACGAGTAGCCCAGGATGTTCACTATGTTGTTGTGACTCAGCGACTGTTGGAACATAAAATGATTTTTAAATACCTTATAGACTAACATACATACAATAACAACATTAAAAATATCAATATAAATGACACTATTTTGCCGGCGTAGTGTTGCGCTACTTTGAAATTGATCGTCACGAACTTATGTCTAAGGCATTTTAAAAATGGTCTATCCATTCTTTATGGCATAAAAGCAGATAAGTCGTCATTAAAACACCTCTACAATCAACCGTATCTGGAATAATCTAAGTATTTGAGGCACAGGAATTTTTAAAATTGTCAGTTTTCAATGTAATATTGATGGTAACCTCGTTCATAGTTACCTTCATGATCTCGAGCTCGTTCTTGAAGTCGATGTAGAGCGTGCTGTCCTTGTCTATGGCGTGCGCCTGCTTCGTCAGCTTCTTGATGGCCACCTCCTGTCGCTCGTCCGTGTCCCACTCCATCCAGCCGCGGTATACTTCGCCGTAGTTACCCTGAAGAATATAAAAAATATTAGTTTCAATTACTTTTCCTAGCTGAGAACTGACACGAGAAAGGGCCCTAAAGTTCTTATTTGGAGTTAGTTTAAGTTAGGTAATAACTGATCCTTTAAAATGTCTTCAAAAAGATGCAAGCAACATTACACCAAAGATACTTTGCATACTTCAATACAATATGCCTGAATGCATGTAACTTGATTGGGTTGAAACCTCTATACTACGTCGGTAATTTATCATTGAATACTGAGATCTTTTAAATAATTTTAAATCACGGTTCTAAAATAGTTATAATAAAATCGATTACAATATTCGCCAAGCATAAAAAAACGGGCTTTAATTAAAATACCACCGCAAACATAGATCTCGCCACCATATACGCCGGTATAGCAAATAAATGCTTCAGAATAACGTAGATAGTACAGTATACTCACGGCGCCGATCCTCTTGGTGAGCGTGACGAAGTACGTGGAGCCCCTGGTGACTATCGGCTGCATGCGGCGCGGCTGCCCGCCCGCCACGAACTGCTCGCCCGCGTCGTCGGCCAGCCCCGCGCGCGCGCCCGCGCTGCGCAGAGAGGACGAGGAGCGGAGGGCGAGGGCCACCGGGCTCATGCCGTCGAGCGAGGCCGCCAGCTTGTTGTTTGCGAACTGGAACGGATACATCACTTAATAAAACCACTTACAAATCAAATGAGTCATCATCATCATCGTTATCAATTCATCAACCGTTTGAGATTAATCCTTTGCAATCGTAGGTATTCACAGTATCAAGAGATATGTACCGATTAGTTTTATTATAAATGTAACTACGAAGAAGTTAAAAATCTTTTTCCAAACACAATTCTACATTTGTACTGCTGAATTCTATTATATCTTTTGCTACGTTGATTAGCCTGCGCCGGTAAATCTTGGCAGTGTAATTGGGCAGTAGAGTGTTGTCTCCCAATAATTTGGAGCAAAAACAACTATCTTACAGTTAGCATTTGACAATATTCATAGAGATCCTTAGTTTAGATAGTCAGTGTTTAATATTTTATTTTTGATGTGATAAACTTCCACATTACTTTTTTTTAATTATATGAACGCATTGAAAAGTGTAACACTAAATTACAAAATGTAATAAAACGACACTTTTAAAATATAGGCATCAACCATCAGGCCATCTATTTGCCATCTGCTCTTTCAATGCGTGTATTAAACAAATAGAATACGGTATTACTGAAAATAAAGCAATCATGCATTTATTTCATTTGTTAACGGACTTCCTAAAGGTAATGTATCACTCACGTGGTTGTCAAAGTGGTTAATCAACGTGCCGTTGAGTGAGGGCGCGCTGCTGTCCGATATGAGAGACTTGTTGCTGCTCGCGTCGCTCACCTCGCTCGGGGGAAACATGTCACCTGAAAGGACAATAACTGTGTTTATCTAATCTCTGCCTCGGCGGCGCAGCGGTTAGAGGGTCGCATTTTAAAGCGATGGCTGCGCCAGAGGTCCTGGGTTCGATTCCCGGGTCGGGCCAAAAAATATGTACCTGAGTTTTCTGTTTAGAAATTCTCAGGGAAGCCCGGAGTTTGGAAGTTGGCGGTGTTTCACCCCCGTGCCTCGGAAAGCACGTAAAGCCGTTGGTCCTGCGCCTGATCTCTCTCCGGTCGTGTCAGATTGCTGTCCCATCGGGCTATGAGAGTGAAAGGAATAGAGAGTGCACCTGTGTTTGCGCACACACTTGTGCACTATAATATGTCCCGCGCAGTCGGTTGGTCCTTGTGACTGGCCACCGTAGTCGAAATCGGCTAGGGGGACTATTATCGAATCTCAAAGATTCTCATTCAATAAAACGCAGCAAATTACATAAAATATGATAACGCCTTTGCCTAGTATGTGAAATGTGCGTTATTTACGATGGGGTCTATGCCCATATCCCCTGGAAGGAGAAAGGACGCCTAAGCATCTGATTCCTAGAGTCAAGATGAAGTTATGATCAAATTTTTTTGTACATATTTTGCCGCCAAAATACCTTACTTTTCTTGAGCTAGTGTTAGAGAACCTCGAAACATCATATTACTGGTATCAAGACTTAAAAATCCTGGATGGTCGTCGCGAAAGATGCGTCCCAATGACCTCACTGAGAAGGATGTTTAAAGGCATGATAAGTGGAAAAGTAGCCTCCAGAGAAATGACTGAACGAAAGTAACTAGAAAAATTAGTTAGATGATATTGATTGAGTAATAAATATGTGACATTAGACTGTCGTTGTGTTGCTGTTAAATAACGTGGAGCCGTGGCACCACGTTCTGATTCTATTGCTCTCTCGTATTCATAATGTTACAATTTATGTCACTTACTGGACACCGTGTCTGTTGTATCCATAGGAGGGTTGAAGCTGACTTTCGGTTCTTCGTAATCGTGGACAGGTACATACTCTGTAAAGAAAAATAGATAGCCAATCAATCAGTATAGTGCTAGCAAATTTAAAAGTTACATAAAATATTAAAAAAGAGTTTAAATTACACATTCAGATGACGATCTTGAGTCAAGACGACTCTATTTGTTAGTGCTAGGAACTTGGATTGTATTGCAAATAAGGGCATTTTAACACGAAGACTTCTCGCTTCCAGTAGCAGCTATGTCAACGCGCTAAGTTACTATAGCATATCACTAGTTTCAAAATCTGTTGTGAAAGTATCAGGCAAAAAAATATAAAATTAAAAAAAACTGCTGCAAATTAGTATTATTAAAACGAATGATTGCTTTATTTTATTCCTTGTTTTTGTATCAAAATGTTTTATTTAAGATATATTTATGTTACCATTGTATTAATTTAGTTTAATTATATCCTTACACTGAACATTCGTTTCATTTCTACAGAAAAAAATTATCACGTGTTGTGTAAGAATGTGTTACTCAATGGGACCAATCAACCCTTAACTATTTTTGCAGCAGTCAACACGTTCCTGTAATAAATATAATGGGGCCCAGTTAACCCCTACTACAAATGAGAAGGTACGTTTCGTCCCCGGGACCAGTTAACCGTTATCGAATGGGCCGAATCGCCCCCTAAGCCAAGGCGACCTAAGAGTTTTTAATGCCATGATATGGAGCTTTTTTTAGGTTATGTTAGCACTACATACCGCGGTGCAGCATGTGGTTGATGTCGCGCATGATCTCCTGAGGCCGCATGGGCGAGGGCTGCCAGCACTGGCCGAGCAAAGCCCACACTTCGGCGGGACAGTGGGAAGGCTGCAGTAAGCGGTTGCCTAGCTCGTAGCTCTGTAAATAAAGTACCTCTAACATTAAAGTCAAGCAAATTTTGTGAGCTGGTATTGCAGCTACAAGTTTAAAAAACCTGACAAGTGCGAGTCGGTTTTCGTAATTTTTCCTTTATGCAATAAGACGTTGCTTAATACTGTAGGTACTGATTCCCTTGCGAGTGTCGAAAATTTGCGGCATAAACGGCTGTATCTCTTTTGATTGCGTTAGCTCAGAAGTTTGAAAGTTATTGAATCAAAGTATTTCAATAAAACCTGTATATATAGTGTCGATTTTCCATTTATACATTTCATTTATTTCGACACAACTAAGTCATTCATACATTTTATCTTAATGAATTAAATTAAATTTCACACAAATTAAATTAAATTGGACGACCAACAGATTGCATTTGGGTATTAGTCCATATATGAACCATATAACAATGGTTGATATACAGACAGTCAAATCAGACAGTCGAATGATGTTGGGGCTGACCCGGACCCTGCAAGCCAGTGATGTGCACCGCTTGCGAAGGGGCGTGTAAAAGCAGGTGACACCATACTCCGCAAACCTTTTTACTAATTAATAAAATCTAATGCATGGTTACGTAAATTTACTACAATTGCTAGGAAAATGGTGAAAGACGTCAACACTGTTTCTTTTTTGGTCACTGCGAGCGCAGTCATCGATTTGGGTTCTCCACCAGCTACTTCGCGAATAAAGAACAAAGAAAGAATGAATGAAAAGCATTTATTGGAAATTAGCAATCATCTCACCTTCTCAGTGAGCACGGGGTTGGTCTCGGCGGGCGAGATGCCGTAAGAGAACACCTCCCACAGCGTGGTCGCGAACGCCCAGATGTCACCGACTGCCGATCGCTTAGCCAGGTTCATGTCCGCGAACAACTCGACTGGCATCCAGTGGATACTGCAAGAAACAAATATACATATTATATTGTATAAATATTATTTTAACAATATAAATATATTATAACTTTATTTTCCGTATTCTATATAGCACTGCCGATAACCGCAACTATTACATTTCCAACACCTATGGATTGGCTTGAAGAGATCTCTTTTAGGGATAAGCCCACGTTTGTATGCCACGCATGTATTTTCTGTACAGCTTATAAGTGCAATAAAGAATATAATAAATTATATTAGCGCTCACTCAAAGGTATAGGCTCTTCAATCACCCTTCAGTGTGTTTAGATAAAAAGTTTCCTTAGTATAATACCTCATTAATCATAGCTAGCTCGAGCTTGAAACAATGAGACCAAATTATTGAGAATAAATCTTGAGCGTCGAGCCCAGGTCATTTTGCTCGTATTGCAGTCAGCTCATGTAGAGAATTGTAGAGAATAATTTTGCAACGAATGAACCCGTTATTTGACCTGAAGAAAATAAATGGATTTTGGACCTCCTTATAAGGTCTCAGAGTCACTACTCACTCGTTAGGCGTATACGGCCTCAGGCTAGGCCCGGACAGCTTGACAACGATGCGGTCGGAGTCGCAGGCGGCCAGTAGAAGCCTCTTGCAACGAATATACCCGTGTATAAGACCTGCTTCAGATAGGTCCCATAGAGACGGGCTAACATCGCAGCCACATTCACTTCATCACACTATTATAACCAGGACTATTACTTACTCGTTAGGCGTATACGGCCTCAGACTTGGCCCGGACAGCTTGACGACGATGCGGTCCGAGTCGCAGGCGGCCAGTAAAAGCCTCTTGCAACGGATATACCCGTGTATAAGACCTGATTCAGATAGGTCCCATAGTGCACGCGCTAGCATCGCAGCCACCTTCACTTCATCACACTAATATAACTATAATCAGGACTATTACTCACTCGTTAGGCGTATACGGCCTCAAGCTAGGCCCTGATAGCTTGACAACGATGCGGTCCGAGTCGCAGGCGGCCAGTAGAAGCCTCTTACAGCGGATATACCCGTGTATAAGACCTGCTTCAGATAGGTCCCATAGGGCGCGTGCCAGCATCGCGGCCACTTTCATCAAATGCAGGGGACTGACTCGGTCTCTGTGTTTTCTGTGGATTAAATTTGATTCAATTGTAAATTAGTGAACGAATGCGTATTGTGTATTTAGCTTAGGTCTCTATTTGTAACAATGAACACATAACCCAACAGTTTTACATGAATATAAGTTAGTACAGCAGCCCATAATTTTCCAAGCTGTTTTAAAGGTCATTTATGATTAGCAACTTGTTCGATATTGCCTTCTTCTAGAAATGATCGAACGAGTTTCTGATCACAAATGACTATAGGTATTTTTCAGTCTCAAAGGTGTAAATATCAAATAAACGGTGTCTATATAGATCAGTGAGTTGTTACTACTACGTATAGAGAAGCTATGCCAAGCAAAAAAAATTCGCTTATCCGACGACAAAATTGTGACGCTATGAAATTTAAAATTACTGTGAGTTGATGACCATCAATTCATGGAGCACAAAATTTGTTCGTGATGTCAGTTCCATACGCTAGTAATTGTAGTTCAATAGTATAGATAAGACTGGTAGATAATGATTTTAGCATTAAGTGCGCCATATGTACAGTTGATTTGTACTTATTTTTTTTAAATAATAGGTTTAGGTTTAGGTTTAAAGACATTTATTCTCATAAAGACATTACATAATATCACTTACATGAGAACATAGGTAAACAAAAGAAAATTTTGCAATTCGTTGTCGTACATTGCATAAGTGCATAAATAAATAAACAAACAGCCGGCGTTACAATAATATTAATTATGTTTATCATCGTCACAAACCAATCAATAGTAGGCACAGATCCGAATAATGCACAAAAACTTCATGTAGGTACGTTAATTATTGTTCAGTATGTAATTTGTTAGCCGTTTTTTAAACCCGTTAAGCGAGTCAATATTTTTGATGACCGAGGGTAACTTGTTAAAATGTCGCGCACCTTCGTGTGTAACTGAGGTTCGGCCGTACTTTGTCCGGGTCTTAGGCAGAACAATGAAGCTCGCGCGTCGAGTGCAGGGGCGCCCAACCTTCGGACGTTTGTTAAATTGTAGTTCAGTGTGGATTTTTTTGTTAATAGTTTTATATATGAATATACAGGTGTTGTAAATGTATAATTGTTTTATATTCATTAGATTAGTTTCGCGATATATTTTTGAGGTTGATGACCGGAAATCATAGTTAAAAATTGTTTTAATTATTTTATTTTGTAGGACTTGCAATTTGCTTAAACTCGTTTTGGCAGCGCTTCCCCAGATTTCAATGAGATATAGCAGATGGGATTTAACTAAACTGTTGTAAATTGTAAAAAGTAGTTTACGTGGTATGAATCGAACATTAAACCGGAGGGAAGCTCGGAGTGATATTAACTTGGTTGTTAACTGCTTAATGTGAGCATTCCATGATAGGTGAGCATCCATGTAAAGTCCAAGATATTTTTCATGCGTTTTTTCTTTCAAAGGGATATTATTAATTACGAGTGGTAAGTAGGTAGGTATTGGTTTATTTATGGCTTTGAAAATAACGTAGCTAGTTTTAGAGACGTTGATTGTTAGCAAATTGTATTGGAACCAATCGTGAAGAGTGTCGAGGTCGTGTTGGGCTTGAGAGACTAAATCATCTATTGACGGACCGAAGTAAAAAAGGCATGTATCGTCAGCATATAGTGTTAGATGGCCATTTAAGCTTAATTCGTGCATGTTATTAATGTAAACTAGGAAGAGCAGAGGTCCTAGTATCGATCCTTGCGGAACTCCACAAGATATGACATGTGGAGGACTTTGGGTGGTTCTGTCTATCCTTACTACCTGTGAACGATTTAAGAGGTAGGATTCGAACATTTTCAAGGCACTGCCAGCAACACCAATGACTTCTAATTTTTTGAGAAGCAATGTATGGCTGACTGTGTCAAAGGCTTTCTTTAAATCGATAAATATTCCTAGCACAATGTTTCTTTTATCAATGTTGTGTTTAATTTTGGTGACGAGATCAATTGTTGCTGTCAGTGTATTACTTTTTGTTCGAAACCCGTATTGCCGTGCAAAAAAGAAGTTTATTGAGTCCAGGTAGTTTTGTAACCGTGTATGCAAAACTTTTTCTAGAACCTTTGATAGTACCGGCAATACAGAGATAGGACGATAGTTTCCAGGTTCTGCTTTGGTTCCTGACTTATAGATTGGCGTTATTTTAGCTATTTTAAGTGTGTCTGGAAATGATCCAGCTTCTAAAAGTTTATTAAAGCAGATTGTTAGTTGGGTTTTTACTGAGTCTTTTACACATTTGATAACTTTTGTGCTGATGCCATCTAGACCGACACTAGCATTAGAATCGAGATTGTTAATGATATCAACGATCTCTTTTTCGGTACATGGGTCTAGACTTTCCATTTGTGTCTTGTGTAGCGGTGGGTTTGGTAGAGCACGCGTGTAGTTAACATGAAAATGTATCGGTATTTTCTCAGCTAAACATGGTCCTACGGTGGCAAAGAAATTATTGAATATTTTACATATTTCGTAAGGATCTGTTACCTCTATTGAGTCGACAATGAGTTTTGAGGGAACATATTTTAGTTGTAACTTGTTGTTGGTTAAGGTATTTAGTAATGTCCATAGTTTATTTGGCTTTGCACTGTACTTGTCGAATTCCTTCCTATAGTATGACCTCTTTGCTTCCCGGATCAGGTTAGTTACGTGGTTTCGTTTTGTATTAAATCTTGATTTCAGGTCTTCGTCATTCGGGTTTTTCTTTAGTTCCACGTATACTAGGTTTCTCTCATCGATTTCTGCTATGATTTTTCTGTTGATCCAATCTTTTTGTGGTGCATTGACAATCTTAGTCTTCACAACTGGACTTGCTTCTGTGCATTTTTTTATCAAGTTTTCTAGTGTAGTAAAGTCACCGTATGATTTCTGTGTCACGGAATTTTTCATTATCGTTGTAAGTTTATTGTAATCAATGGCTTCATATTGATGGTGTTGTCTTGAAGGTGGTTTTATTTTCTTGATTTCGACGTACAGCTGCCTATGATCAGAGAGGGATGAGTTGATATATACCATATGAAAGTTATCTCTGTCTAGGTTGGTGCTCACGTGATCAAGAATTGATTTTCTAGTTAGTCCGTGTCTAGTGAAATGTTGTTTGGTGATTTTATTTACTATCTTGTGTCCCATTTGCTTTAAGAGTTTGTTGTATTGCTCGGTTTTCGTTTCTTTCGTTAGTAGGTCCATGTTGAAATCACCAAAAACTATAGACCTTTTTCTTTCTTGTAATTGTGACTCATACACCTCTAGAAACTGCTTGAAATTAGTATTTCCGGGATTGTATACGACTCCTACTTCAAGTGCATATTTTTCAAGTTGTATCCACAAGTAGTTATTACCTCCTATGTATACCGATTCTGATAATCTGTGTTTCAGGTTATTATGGACATATGCAGATACCCCGCCTCCACCACAATCTGTTCTGTAGTTATAATAATGATAATAATTCGGTAGTTGTAGTTGCAGTGCTTCTTCTTTGTTACGGATCCAGGTTTCAGTTATTAAGATAATGTGCACGGTGTTTGGTATTGCTTGTAGTATGCATTTTAGTTCATCGAGTTTTCCTTGCTTCCGCAAACTACGAGCGTTAAGGTAGAGGAAGGTAAATCGCGACTTGTTCAATGGGAAATTTAGATAACTACTTCGAATTTCGTAGGAATTACTATTTTTAGGTGTGTTGTTTGCTGTGCTTATTGTATGTAGTTTTTTGACGTATTAATGATTGTTGGGGTTCCATTGACATACTTAATTGTGAGGCTAGTCTCACCTTGATCTTGTCGTTGTTTTAGCTCCTCTCTTAGCTTTTTCATATAGTTTTGCTGAGTTGGCGTCTGGTCTGAGAATATTTTAAGACCATCTTGTAGCCTATTTCTATTGACGAGTAGTTTTTTGGCAGGTCCCATTGTGTCAAAGCAGATTTTGATGCTACGGTTCCTGCCTGGTTGGAGTTTACCGATCCTAAAAACTTTGGATGGGTTTGAAATTCCAGGACTCACCAGAGAAATAATTCTGAATACATCAGCTTCGTCTTTTGTTAATCTTTCTTCAGGAGAAGAAACAGTTTGTTCTGGTAAACCAACAAGCACAACATTTTTTTCTCTGTTACTGCGTAGCTGTATTTCTTGTATAATTTTTTCACCGAGAACGATGTCATTTTCCGATGTTTTGGGTGTGTTTTCTCTCATTTTTAGTTGATTTATGTCGGATTCAAGCGATTCCATCTTGTTTTGTATTGATTTATGTGTTTGATCATTTGAAGATTGCATTTCAGTACTTAATTTGGTTCTTTATTTCAGTTATATTGCTTTGCATAGCTTTCAAAATCTGTTCGTTAGACTCGACGTACTTTTCTAACAGAGAACTTATACGAGACATTTCTGATCGCATTTCTCTTAAATCATCTGAGCATGAGCACTCAATATCGCTAGGCACTTTTCGTTTACGAAATGTTATTGACGGTTCTAAATTGGAACCACTCATTTTTGATAAGTCTGGTTGCGAGCCTCCGGTTGGTGACCTCTGAACGCTCATCTTGTTTCGTTACGTCAGCGACGCACAGGTGTAGCGCGTAGTGAGTGAGCGAGTTAAAAAATAGCAATCGTACGTGTCTTGCGGGGGTGAGGTCGGCTCGCTGGTGTTGTAGCGGGGGTCCTCTTAGTAGATGCGCAGGAACATGTGGTCACAACAGACAATAAGCGTTCACACAATTTGGAGTTTTATCCTTTTGTAATACTGTAAATACTGTAAATATAATTGAGTAAATAATAGCAAGACTTACCTCAGGTACTCATCTAAAGGTCCGTACGGCACGTATTCCAGCACCAAAGCGGTGGGCGAGTTGAGCGTCACTCCGTACAACCGAACTACACACGACGAATGCACGCATACGTATTTGGACGCCAGCTCCACAAATTCCTAAAAACAATCAAAAACAATTAAACATCTACGACTATAACATTTTTTAGTACTAGGCTTAGAAGCGTACTAAGGTATTTACCAACCAATTTAAAAAGAATATCATAATGACAGCATTCAATAATGGAGGTGTACTTTTTAATGGGTCGAGTAGCCATTAGTGTTGGTTTAAACCTGGTGATATTGTTTTTTGTAATAAGGGGGTAGAAGTTGTACAACATTGATGCTTTAAATTCTGTGATCTTTATATTTCTAATAACGGTAATGAAATTATTGAATTTGAAGGAAAGATATGGTCACAGATAAATGATGAAGAATGAGTCAATAACTATATTGAAACTCCTGAAGGACAGTAATAGTAAACTAATTTCACATGACACTACTAACCTAGTAAATACTTACGAATGTACCAACATTAATTACTTCGCTTACTTAGCTTACCTTCAAATGATCCTCTCTTTGCAGAGCTTTAAATGCAACAATGAGTTTTTTGGTTTCATCCAGATTCCAATGCGCTTTGTACGTGACTGTTATATTGCCCGATCCCACTTTCTCAGAACCTGTACACAAAATTATATCATTAAAATAAAATTTATTTAAACTTTATTGCACTGTAAACTGTACAATTGGCGGACTTAATGCCTTAGGGCATTCTATACCAGTCAACCGCTTCGGAATGCAGAAAATTTAATCAGTGGCGGAACGTTTTTAATAACTGAGCGGGTAATATAAATAAATTATAAAATGCATTATATCGACATAAACATACATACTAATATTACACAAATAATTAATAAGATGTATAAATATATATAGGCAAAATAAACAGACATAAAAAAAATTGTAAATAAACAAGCTTCTCACAATGTAAACAATATTAATATAAAATTTCTTTGTTTTTTTTTCTTTAATCTAACTATCAAAGTTCATATTATGTTAGCTTCTGTGTAAATGCGGTTAAAATCATTCGTAATCGTGATATCTGTTCGGAATTTTTATCTACGTCATGGGGTCGGAGAGTTCAACTCATGGCTAGATAAAAAAAGTAATTAATAAAGTATTGTACTGTTTTACGTGCGAAGGCAAAAGAAAGCATCGATAAATGTATTGTGCTCCTTTACGAATAAAGACAAGCTCACACTTAGGCTGCGTGTCCACCGGAGCGGAGCGAACCAATAGGATCTCCGAAGCAAAGATTTTGTGCAATCTTATCGATTACTATTTCTCCGTTTATCCGCTCCGCTCTGGTGGACAGGCAGCCTTAATGGTTACTATAAATTTCCTTACCGATAAAAAGCATGATGTCCTTATTGAGAAGACACCTTGGGCTTTTGTTAGTCTTTAGAACTTCCTGCAACTCTGTCTGGTCTATTCTCACGCCTTTTTTCACTGGCTCGCCACAGAGTAGAAGTTGTGATTGATCTGTTCATAGATAATAATGGATTAAGTTATAAACACATACACATAAAAGACTCGTAAAAATATATGGTAATGTTCTACAGCATAGGCAGGATTGTGTTGATTTTAATCTGTTCAATTATTTTATGACAAAAAATTATAAATTTTCCAAACAAAATATCTTCTTCTTCTTCTTCTCAGCATCTAAGAGTCCACTGCTGAACATATGCCTCTTGCATGGCTCTCCAAGATGCTCTAACAAAATATACGTCAATCAAACTGTTAACATCAGGAACTTAATCAGATGTGAATCTTTTAATAACTTTGCTCTGAATTATTTTGTCCATATGAACATTTCTGTTACTTACCAAATTCTGAAGGTGGCACACATTCGTTCAAGAATATTTTCTTCTCTGGGTCTTGGTGGCTTCTGATAATGGCGTCAATATCATAGTACTCATTATTGTTCAACAAGAAGCAATGTCCTTTGTACTCTATTTTATATGTCTCTGTGGTACTGTAAAAGGTACGAATCATTAGTATGAATTTAAAGCAAAAAAAAAAACATTTTAACAACTTCGTAATACTTACCGAGTTTTCGTACAAACGTCCAAGTAATAAATATTGTAATCATCCTGACACTGCCTTAGAATATAGCAGCCGTGCTTCTTAGCGCGTTTCTCTTCGAGTTTGCGGTATGAAAACGCACCCCTAAAACAGCGAAATAATTTTATAATCACACATTCAAGAAAAAAAAAATATATTAGAAAATCCCTAAAACATGACATCTTACCCTACTGGTCCATGACACTTGATTTTCTGTAGCTCTTTCAACGATGGCGTTTCGTCATCTTTCGATAAGTTAAACGTCCATTTTACCATTAACCTGTTTGTAACAAATAGAGTACATGAATAAAATTCGGTTGTAGTCGTTAATGTAGAGATAGATAATCTTAATTATATTTTTGTTTTAAAAGTGTTTTGTCATTAGGCATGCGCCCGAATAGCGTAAGACACAGGGTTCGATTTCTTGTCTAACACAGTTGCAGGTTCAATTTAAAATATAAAAGACATAGATTATCTTGTTCAACAAATAGAAGCTAAACTGTGCAGTAGCTCGAATAGGCCAACGCGAACCCCAAAAATAGGGACAACAGAAGCTTCAAAGTTTGGGAAACCTTACTGTATGTTTTCACTCATCATACAGTTGAATTACTCATAACACACCTGTAATATCCATCACAGATTGAAATAAACGACGACAGCTGTTCATCGTTCTTGAACTTGAAGAACAATGGAGTTCCCCTTCTTGACACTTCCAGAGTGCAGTTGCCATTCCTCATCAGATATATCAGTCCTTCTATTGTGCAAATGTGCATCCACTAAAAAAGAAATCAAATGGAAGTTAATTTCTAAGCTTTGTTTTTCAATCCAAAGATTTTAACGTGAAAATAAACAATTTAAGGTGATCTTTAATTTACTTGCTGTGTCGATGTTAGAAATTAAATAGCAATTCAGGGAATATTTTTTCTGTAACATATTTTTTGTTTGACTGTTGTGAAATGTTTTTGTAAGAGATTTTCGTTTATAAATAGTATGGCTGCAGTGTTGTCGACCGTACGTATATACCTACCATTTATCCACTGCGTTACACTAAAACTATAGCAACACTTACCTCGCCCTTATTAGAGTCGTACATCCGTATACCAGGCTGCTGCGGATGAAAGGGAGAGACGACGAGGCGCACAGGTAGCACATTGTCAGCGTTCAGCCATAGCACGCTGTCGTACTCCTCAGACAGATAGTTCGGTGCCAGCCCGTATAGTTGTGCCATGTACTTGTCTTTAAGGTAGCTGGAAGAATAATCAACTTTAAATAGAGAGAGAGAGAGAGTAGAACGTAGTGTAAAAGTTCTAAGAACTTCTAAATTCAAAAGCTAATTCTATTACTCTATGCAGAAGGATGCCACACATCTTTCTCGTTCACGCTAGTTGCAGTTGGACTTAGACGGCAGAAGTTCAAAATAAGGAATTCGTCTAGTTGCATTGTCGTATCCATCGAACGATTGAACCGCTTGAACAACAAACACCCAATTTGCGAGCTTAGTCTTAAAGCTCACAGCTGTTAACTTTTGGATTAAACTGTTGTTTACAATCTCGGGTGCTCTTCACACTCGCTAGCGGAGTTCGAATCCGCACCTAAGTCTCTTATCTTTCAAAGCTACCTATATCTGATAGAACACCACAACAGGGTCCTCAATCAATTGGCTTGAGGACAGATAAACTGGTCAGGCCTTGTACTCCAGATGGCGAATGAACTCTTTATAAATAAATAAGCAAGCAATTCCCGTCTTCCGTTTTATGAGCGCAAAAGTGTTTCATTTCATATCAAGAAAAGACCAACGTGTGTCGCTAGAAATGTCACAACATCATGCAAAAAAGACGCACGCATGATTCTTTGCCGTATTTGAGTTCAGCCTTACCATTTGTGAGTAAATGATAACAATTAATCTAAACCCAAACATCTGGTTCTCTTATCAGTAAATTATAAACTCACTTGACACTGTAATGTTTCTCAAACAACTTGGGGAGAATATAATTTGCGTGTCGCTTCGGAAAAGGCCCATGGCGCTTGTTTATTATCTTTGGTATGTACTTCTTGCAGTTTCTTACTACTTCATTCATGGATAGTTTCTCTTCTGTTATAGCGCGGCACCTGAAAAGGAGGGAATGGTTACACGTATTGTAATGTAGTCTCGACGTTTCATCATAGCCGAAATCTCCTTCTTCTTCTTCGATATCTTATCATTATTTTCTATACATACAATTAAATCTATATAATAAAAGAAGGACACGTTAGTAACTCCACTTGTAACTCAAGAACGGGTGGACATATTTTCATGATATGGGACTAGGACCCTAATAGGACATAGGTGGTAAAACGAAGTCCGCCGGTGGTAAAACGAAATCAAAGACAAAAGTGTATCTTATGGGGGGCCAGACAACGATGTCTGCACTTACAGATATTTTGAAAAATTTCTGAAGTCAATCAACTGAGCCAGTTCATAAGAAAGGCATGCTCAAATGGTTATCTTAGTTTCTAATAAACCAGCAGTCCTCTGCAAATTCATCCGCGCATATTGCTTTAACTCTGTACCTATAAGACTGCTTAGAAACTAAAGCCTTCCTCGATAAATAAGCTATGTAAGGTAAATTAGGTAGACTTCCAAGCTACGCTCCCTGCAGATGTGCAAGCAAGCAAGCGGTTCATCGTTAAAATATCGTGTGAAGTAGTAACAGCTCACTGCATGAAATAAACAATTTCTACAACTTAACATACAATATTAGTCTAGTTTAACTAGTCCAGGCACAAGCTACAGGATAGAAACACTGACCTTGATCCCACATCCCCTAGCCGACGCAACTCGTGCCAATTTTTATCAACTTCAAAACATTTTTTATCAAATACCGAGTATTTTATAATTAGAAAACTATTTACATAAAACAATTTAAAAAATTATTTGCTAGAATTCCAAGGTCAGAGCTTCGGTTTATCAAACAATATATTAAAAGATAAAGCTCTTAAAAATTATCATTTTTAAAGGCAGAAAATAAACTATATTTAAAATCCCGTGGGATATGGCCTCGCATGCTTACAGACTTTGTGACAGTAGTAGTTTTACAACTTATTGCGCCAAAAAAATTACGTAGGATTCATAATTAATGGGCATCATGGTCAATTCAATGTTTCAAACCAAACTTTACTGCCTAGAATGCTGCTCTCGGAATAGGGCTTTCAGCTTTATTTCCGATAGTAGTTAAGGGTAGTATGAAAAAAGAAAGTGCAATAATGTTCTGAGAACACTATGTTTATAAACTCACTCACTCACATTCATGCAAGATCAAGGGTCAAAGCTTAAACTGATCAATCATTTACACTGATTGATGTATAATGTGTTTATAGCTTACGCCTGTAACCTTGAAAGAAATCGTGGTATAAACACAGTGGGAATTTGTGTGGAAGGCCCAGCCAGATACACTTACACAGATTGTTACACATGCAGTCTATGGCAGATTGTTGGAAACTTGATAGTTTAAAACAATTTCAACAGCACAAACCTAAAATGAATCTTACTTATGAATCAACTGCTGATATTATTGCACAGAAACTTGCAAACGAAAATTGCAGACATATTGTCATATTGTAATGGTGATTTAAGGAAATCCTTATAATTATGAGTCTTTCTCTTTATCGTAAGCTAATTAAATATTTTATAGTTTCTGGGGGGTTCAATTCCTTGTCTGTCACAGGTTCACAGTTGTCTTTTTACAAGTGCAATTTATATTAAATATTTTATTTCGTTTTTGTCATCAAATAAGTTAAGAAGAAACATGTGAGAGTATTATGGCTATAGATGTATTAATTTGATGTCTCAGTGTCCCATAGTATTTCACATAATAACAAGTGAGCCTACTGAGTGTATTTTACTAGTGAATGTAATTTGAGCATCAGTAATTACACTACTATTGTTTCATTTATGTGATTTTTATAATACATGCCTTCCATTGTAGTCTGTGCAAATGGGCTTAACTCACTTGTATCTTGACACAAATTATCTTTCAGTAATTATGTTGTAATTAATCAGCCATCTGGCTTTTTGAAGAATAACTAGAAAAGTTGTTGGCATTAGAATATAAACATGAAGACAAATACATGGATATTTTCAGTGTATGTAAAATAAATTAAATAAATATAATATAAACATAAAATGTTGCATCGGAGTAGAGATAAATATAGCTCTAATAAACCATGTTTGTTTAAATGGAACAAATATAAATATTTGTGATGGATAATTTATTCATCTTTCATTTATATAGTAGAATGCTTTATATGAAGTGACAAAAAGGAAATGTAATATTTGCAAAAATATGACAGGAACAGGAATGTTTTGTTTTTGTTATCCTAATGGCATATTTTAATTGAATATGGAAATTTACTTACATATCTGTGATGCCAAGGCCAAGCAACTCCTGCTTGTGTTCTGGATACCTGATCTCAGCCACTTGGTTGTCATTGATGTCAACTCTCGCTTGTTGGAAGTAATAATCAAATGTGGTTTCATCCAGAGACATTAATAGAGCCAGTCTTGGGACCTGTATTCAGATATTAAGCAAAGTAAGTATCATTGAGATAATAGTAAATAATAACATGATAACAATGAAATTTTACTAGGTGAGTTTTTCATTGATAGCTGGTGGTAAAAATATGGGCATTTTACTGAAATTACAGCTATAGTACCATGAAAGTTTAGACTTAGCTATGTTTAACTTAAACTTTTGAAGAAAAGTTATAATAATTTATTATCTATATCTAATTCATATTAATCAAAAGAAATACATGGCAGTACGTGAGAACTCAAAACATTCGTACAAGCTATCTAAGGTAACATAGACAGAATAAATTATCACATTCATACATAACAATAATTAGTGTTGTTATTATCAAGTTAAGGGCAAGAAGTTACAGATACTCACTTTAAAACGAATCCGCAGCTCATAGTTTCTTGAGCCCGATAAAACTTCGCTGTTGTCTTTGAGAAAATATCGACTGCCTTTGATTCTCAATGCAAACAGCGTACGCGTCAAGGGTGGTATGTTATATTTCTTGCACAAAATAATGCACAAGTCCTCAGCTGTAAACGATCTAGTTGGGCATTCGATGATCACGGGAGCACGTTCAGTTACTACCGACACGGTAACCGTGTCTTCTCTTGATGCCATAGTAAAATAACACCATAAAAACAAGACGCTGCTGAAATAATTAATTCACTTTGATAGTGTTAGGTTAGCACTGAATAATATCATTCCGTACATTTTCTTCTACGATTATTGTATGTCAGTAATTTAATTGATAATGTTTATCTTTATAAAATATGGTCACAATCACAACACAGCCACTATCACCAAAATTATATTTATTTCTCTGCCATCGCTGCTGATGAAACCATAGATAACTAAACGCCATTCACAAATGACAGCAGAACTTAGTTGACAACAGCTTGTCAGCTTGTTTGCATTTGTTTGCTCTTTCTACATTATAGATTTAGATGAATGAAGTAGAGATAATATAAATTCTTATCGATTATAGTTTTCAATGAATCGAATATAAATATCGATCATTAAGGATCTTCTACATAGTGGTGTTCGATCTAAAAAAGGTTCGTTTCTTTGTTCTTTCATGATATCTAAAAATCGATTAGATGAAAAGTAGTAGCCCCCCGTTCCCTCGTCATTTTATAAGGAATGTTATGCGGTCGCATGCGACCGCTTCGTTGCTGAGAATATATAAATACATTTGCATATATTTTTAACAGCTAAAATGTGGTTGGTAGATCTTAAAAACGGCCAAGTGCGGGTCGGACTTGCGCACAAAGGGTACCGTATCTATCTTACATGCCCTGTGGCTGCAGGACATGATCAAAATCAATTAATTCCCAGCTTTTCAGAATTTTATTTCACCGCTTTGGCGAGGAAATTAAAATACATACGGGTGGGTATGCCGAATTGTAATTTCTAGTAGGTACCGAAAGTCTCCGAGCTAAACAGCGAACGGGACGGACAGCAGATGAACATAGTAAAACTACAAGGGTTCCTTATTGAACTACGGAACCTTGAACGTGAACTACAACCGGACGGAAACCTATTGTTGACTAGGCAAAGAATAAAAGGAACATTTTATAAATATATAATATATCTCATCAAGAAATTAGATTGTCGATTTGTATGAACTTACTATATACATCACTAATATTCTTACCGGTTTTCGAACCGGTTTCTCCAAAAATTAAATTCTAGTCTTTGGTTACCACTTCCTGTTTCTCTCATCCTTCCTTGGCGTTTTTCTCAAAAATAATGTTTCTCTTCTCTTTGGTCCGGCCCGTCGCCATTGTCTGAGGTCTTCTTCTTTGTTGTCCGCATTTTAATTAACTTCCATTTACGATAACCATTACTACACAGTGTAAACATATTTAAATTTTAAGGTAAGTCTCACAAATGCCTGTGCATAACATTTTAGGCACTATCGATGTGTAAAATCTTTGATATGCACGTGTGATGAGTCCCTCCAGTCCCTCCGCCGGTTTTTTTGACGGTTATCTAAAGATTTTTCTAAAAACGGATTTCTGATTATTAGTAAATTTTTGTTGTAACTCGGTTTTGCATTTTGTACATGGCCATGTGAGTGTCTCATTACTATCTCAATGTCCGGAACTTTCACGGTCATTCTAACAAAAAGTATTTCCTTCGACTGTAGGTAGGTATTTATCACTTGGTTCTCAATTAAGTTTATTAATTCTTTTGCTCTGAACTGGTTTTTTAAACTAGTATCAGTTAGATACATTAAGCCTTACCTAACTTTCAGGTTGCTATTGCCTGAATCATCAAAATTGATCATATTTTTTTATTTACAGAAAATGGATGATGAATGGGATGATGCTGCTGAAATCGTAAGTTTGCATGATAAATATATTTGTATGTAATTTATTACATTTTAAGTTGTATACCCACACCTGAAATGTCTTGTCAAAGGTGGTTCCGCCTCCAGTCACAAACTCATACAACAACTATGGAGATTCTGCAGTAGATGAAGGTCACAGCCTTTCCAGAGGCAGAGGGTTTCAGTCCTTCAATGATGATGGTAAGATTTATTATTTATGGTTTGTGATAAACTTAAGTATGTGGTCCGCTGATTACACCAACCGCAATTTTTTTGGAGAAAGGTCTTGGGCTAAAAGTTCAGCTTCAACAACCACTAATTTATTTTTTTAATTAGGTTGGAAGGGAGGTTCGATCTCCCTCCATCTTTACAATTATATTACCATAAAACGAATTGCTTAAGTTAGGTTAGAACTTTTAAAAACCCAGTAAAAAAAATAGGCCCCAGTCCATAAGTTTAGGCACAGTACTAGTGGGGCAGAGCTTCTCTTTGCGCCCGTCCCCCTAATTTGATAAAGTAAAGAAAGCAGTAGAAGTCCAGTCAAGGTAAAAGGCAAATTGACGTAAAAATAACCTCTTTGCAGTAGAAGCCCAAAAAAATATCGAAATTTCAAATTTTTAGGGTTCCGTAGCCGAATGGCAAAAAACGGAACCCTTATAGTTTCGTCAAGTCTGTCTGTCTGTCTGTCTGTCTGTCTGTCTGTCTGTCTGTCCGTCCGTATGTCACAGCCACTTTATTCTGAAACTATAAGCATCACAAAGCTGAAACTTGGTAGGTAGGTGTATTTTGTTCACCGCTTTCCGATTCAGATACAAAAAGTAAGAAAAAATAGTATTTAAGGGGGGGCTCCCATACATGAAACTAAAACCTAAAAATTTTTTTTTACTCAAACCTATGCATGTGGGGTGTCTATGGATAGGTCTTTTAAAATGATGTTGAGGTTTCTAAAACCATTTTTTCTAAAAGTGTAAGGTTTTTGATATAGACGCTTCCAAAGTGGTAAAATGGGCGTCCCCCCCCATCTAACTTTTGAACTAAGAAAGTGAAAATTTTGAAAAAAATATATGCTGTAGACCTCAACAAAAACTTGCAACGAAAATTGGTTTGAAGGAGATCGAACCAGTAGTTTTTGAGATATTGCACATTTTTATCAACCGCAAATATAACTTTGTCTTTCATACAAACACTATGAAAAACAAAGTTATTTTTGTTGTCGCAATATATTGTGATGTTTTCGTTAAGTGAAAGTAAGTGGACCCTGAATTCAGTTAAGGGTGGCACGGAACCCTCAGTGCGCGGGTCCGACACGCACTTAACCGGTTTTGTTGAGAATGAACTCATCGTTGATGTTAATGTTTTGCAGATAGACAACGTAGTATAAGACCTTTCTCCAAAAAAATTGTGGACCTTTCTACAAAATCAGCGGTCCAGGTACAAAATTTTTACTGGCCTTAAAATTGCACAGGTCCATTATTTTTTATACTACACAAATACCTACTCCAGTTTTCACAAGAATTTCAAGAGACTGTATTATAAAATAGATAGACAATTTAATTTTTATCACTTAAACTAACAAATGCCCACCTAAATTAAATGCAATGCAAAGTACAGTGGATATTGCTGCCTCAATGCACACTTCTGCTAAATTGGCACTTCAGTTCTTATATCTTTTGTAATTAGATGTTTTTATTATTTTTTTAGATTTTGACAAAGATGTAGGGGGAGGCTACGGCGACAGGCGCGGGCGCGGCGGCAGGGGCGGAGGCCGCGGACGGGGCGGACGAGGCGGCCGCGGAGGACACAGGGACTTTGAATCTAATGGTATCTTATATGTCTCTTATGATTACTTACTAGCTCATCGTCTCAACATGGTCCAGTGTGTGACTATTTAACTATCCTCACATTCTATAGCTAGAAGACAGGCCAGTAGCTTTGGAGTTTGGACAGCAGATGAGGACCACCTGCTTCCAATAGAAGGACTGCATACCAGATTCAAATGTTTAATAGCAATCTTAGTTTTGTATATTATGTGAAACAAGTCCCTCAGTTTTGGTACTATACTTTATAATCCCTTATTCTTTTTCGCCGCATTTTGGCGGCTGGTACAAAGGGAGATAAAACTTTTGACTTCTCATGAAATAAGATCCTTGTTAACTGTTTATATGTAACATTGCAGTTTTGTGGGTACAGCATTTTTTTTCATTTTAAGTGTCAAATTACATATTCTTTGAATTATGATGGGCGTTTTACTGTTCAATTCTATAAATAATAAATAAAGAATTTGGATGTTGTTATAAAAGGGGGAATAATAAAATGAGTGAATAAAAAATAACTTGGCGACTGATGATGACATACTGTTTTAATCACTTGAGCGGTATGAATTTGTGTAAGCGAATAATTAACTAAACTAACGACGAATATTGATTAATAATAAAATCCAGAAAGAGCTTACAACAAGTGGGCTTTGTTAAATCCATTTCAGATATAAAAATACTATCCGGGCGACTAAATTACTAACTGAGCGACTAGAAATACAGAGGGGGCAGCTTTAATATTAAAATATTTTTGATTTTTAGGGTTCCGTAGCCGAATGGCAAAAAACGGAACCCTTATAGTTTCGTCAAGTCTGTCTGTCTGTCCGTCCGTATGTCACAGCCACTTTATTCTGAAACTATAAGCATCACATAGCTGAAACTTGGTAGGTAGGTGTATTTTGTTCACCGCTTTCCGATTCAGATACAAAAAGTAAGAAAAAATAATATTTAAGGGGGGGCTCCCATACATGAAACTAAAACCGAATAATTTTTTTTTGCTCAAACCTATGCGTGTGGGGTGTCTATGGATAGGTCTTTTAAAATTATGTTAAGGTTTCTAAAACAATTTTTTCTAAAAGTGTAAGGTTTGAGATATAGACGCTACCAAAGTGGTAAAATGGGCGTCCCCCCCCATCTAACTTTTGAACTAAGAAACTGAAAATTTTGGAAAAAATATATGATGTAGATCTCAACAAGAACTTGCAACGAAAATTGGTTTGAAGGAGATCGAACCAGTAGTTTTTGAGATATTGCACATTTTTATCAACCGCAAATATAACTTTGTCTTTCATACAAACACTATGAAAAACAAAGTTATTTTTGCTGTCGCAATATATTGTGATGTTTTCGTTAAGTGAAAGTAAGTGGACCCTAAATTCAGTTAAGTGTGGCACGGAACCCTCAGTGCGCGGGTCCGACACGCACTTTTTCAAAGCAGTTTTTGCATTCGAAACACTTCATATAAGATTAAATATCGCTCAGTTTGAAAAATCCATTTCCCAAATATTGAAAAAAATGCAGGACGTAATGTTGACACTCAATCAAAAATTGGGTTGCTCATATATTATGAAGCTTCTCATTCTGTATTTAAAGTAACTCAAATTATTCTTTGTTAGTTGCTGATCTATTGATTTCTCGTCACTCGCACT
>OY757270.1:9030318-9078551 GCA_963584085.1 Pyrausta aurata | reverse complement strand
CACATACTCTTACTAATCTTTGCTTCCACAGATTAGTAAGAGTCTCACTCATAGAAAGTAGTATAGTATAGAATGACAAACGCGGATTTTCAGCGTAACCAAAAAGTTACTTTACATGTGTGCGTTCAATAGTGATGTGTATCTTATGGTGGTCCAAGTTTTATCGACGAGGTTACGATAAATCATGTAAATTGAAACAAAAATAATTAAATTAATGCACTTTTAATTACATATGTAAACATTTTGATGTAATAACGATTAATGTAAAAAAAAAAACGATAACGTTAAATAATTATTTTTTTAAATATCCGAACGCATCTGGATTTCTATTATCTATGCCGGTAGCGGGTGGTAAAAAAAAAAGTAATCAGCGGAGTCATTCTGTGCTTGTATTCGGTGGTGAGACGACTATTGTGAGGAGCTCCAAATCAAAGGCTAAGTAATAAAGAAATCTTGTGCTGGAAGCTTGAGTATCATTTCGAAAACACTTCTGAATTATATCAGTTCAGAAGTGGGATTGAACGGAATATTACTCAATATTCTTATCACGCCCAAGTTGGCCGCTTGTTTAAGGGTATAAAGGTAAAATTAAAGGCGGTGAAAGGTGAGTTATATTTAATTTTATTTCTATAATCACAGAAAATCTAGACAATCGCTTGTCAGTGAATGTTAAGAGATATATTACTTTTTAAGAGTGATATGATACGTGGTATTCGTGAGTTTATTTTGTTAAATACCCCCCTTTTCTTTACTTTCTCTTCGATTGACAGAGCGATTTATCTCGCGACTTAATCCATTGAAATCTCAAAAATCTTCTGTAATCTGCGAAAGAATAGCTTACGTATTTATTTAAATGACTATTGTAAACCCTTATACTAGTTTATTTTATAGAATATCGGTGTCCATGATTATTCCTAATGTTTTAAATTAATGTTTTAAAAAAAAAACATTCATTGTAAGGTATATGTAAATAAGAATCCATGAACACAGTGGGTAATGTGCGCACCCAAACTGATTACAGATTGAAACATGTCTCATAGTCGTGTGGACATATCAACACGAGACGAAGGCCATCGGGAGACATCGAGAGACTCGCTGCGCCAGGATGGAAGCTCACCGACGTCGTGCAGCCGCAGCCGTAGCCGTACGCGTCGCCTACGCAAGCGCCACAGACGGAGCTGCTCCGGTGCTGTGCGTTCAAGACCGTCGCGTAGAAGCTCCAGTTCTTCGAGTCGGGCAAGATCAAGAGGGCGCTCGACTCGTAGGCGTGATGACTCTGATGAGAAGACGAAGCGACGAAGGCGGCGCAGAGAAGTTTCGCGGCGACCTGTTACGTCTCGTCCATCGCGGTCTCGTTCGCGGTCACGGTCGGCCCACTCACGGAGAACGAGACGTCACCAGCGGGAACGAGCGAGCAACGGACAACGAGCATCCAGTCGTCGGGACGAGAGTCATGGACAGCGCATCAAGAGAAAACGTCGTGAAACTGTAAGTCAGTCTTCATGCACTAATAGTATGGATAGTTTAGGCAAAAACAGTGATACTAAAATTGGTGATAAAAATTTAAACCGTTCTGTAGATAGCAATAATTTTAGTATTAAAGACGTTATGGATTTAATAAAATCGCTGCCCTCATCGACAAATCAATCTCAAAATCATTTTAGTATGTCGACTAATGCGTTACCGGAGTTTGACCCGTCAAACAAGGAGCAAACTGTCGATAATTGGATCAATAAAGTAGAGGAATGCGCTTCGTTATATAATTGGTCGGAGACACAATTACTACACTATGCGTTGCCAAAGTTTGCAGGATTAGCTAAAGTATGGTATAATGGTTTACGTTCTCTGAAATTTACCTGGACAGAATGGAAACTGCAGTTATCCACTCAATTTCCTACTGTCGAAAATTATGCGCAGATTTTACACGAGATGCTAAATAGGAAGGTTAAGCCAAACGAACTACTAGAAACTTATTATTATCATAAGATTAATTTGTTAAATCGATGCGATATATCTGGAAAGCGAGCGGTAGACTGTATTTTAGATGGGATTGAAGATAAGGGATTACGGTTAGGAGCACAAGCAGCAAACTATTCGCAACCGGAAGAATTACTCTCTTTCTTCAAAACGATTAAAATGGACGATTTCAAAATAAATCGTCCAGCATTCATTAAAAGACGTCCTGACGGTGCAAGTGATTCTATGAGGCCTAATGTATTAAGATGTTTTAACTGTAATGAAGTGGGCCACCCTTCCTTTAAATGCACTAAGCCTTTATTAACTTGTAGTATTTGCAAAAGGCTTGGTCACATAAGCGTTAACTGTAAACGATTGACCAAAAGTAGCCAGGAAGTAAGTAGGTCTGTCGAGAATGATAAAAAAGTATCAGAAATAAAAATTGCTGGTAAGTTAGACGATAAGTACATTTTGCCGGTAGTAGTGAATGACAAGCCAATGACTTGTTACGTTGATTTGGGTAGTCAGAGTACTTTAATTAGATATAGCAATTTTAAGGAATTAGGTATTGCACACAATCAAAATGATTTACCGTCGTTAAAGGGTTTTGGTAATTCTCTCATAGAGCCCATAGGTAAGGCAGTTGTTCGAATACAAGTTCAATCAGTAAAAGCTTTAGTAGAAGTACTTGTAGTACCCGATGAATTGTTAAAGCATCCTATTTTATTAGGGCACACTTTTACGGAACAAGCAGGTGTAGTCATAATCAAAACTGATGAGCATTTAGTTTTTCAAAAGAAACCTGATATTGACATACTTCCGGAAGTTCCGGAGGATGAAAATCAAAAACTTAGTCTAACGATTGATTATGATGTCACTGTGAGTACTATTAATATGATACCAGTTAGAGCGGTTGACGTTAACATACCTGATACTGTGGAATTTTATGTAAGGGGTTCTTTAAGAAATATAGGTGATAATAGTTATTTCATAATGCCGGGCTTATATACTATGAATCAAGGCAAAGGCCATGTAATAGCAGTTAATTTAAATTCTCAAGAGGTAAAATTAAAACAAGGACAGTTACTTACTAGAGCTTATGTAGGGAAAGAAAAGGATTTAATGGATATTAGGACCATTGAATGTAATAAACAGGATACTATTAAAAAGGAACTTGTAACAGGCGAAGGGTTAAGTATTGAAGATAGGACAAAATTAGAGAATTTATTGATTGAACATAGTAGTTGTTTTTCGTTTGGATTATCAGATTTAGGTTTGACAAATCTTACCGAAATGTCTATTACTCTCAAAGATTCTACGCCAGTTGTATATAGGCCCTATAGACTTGCTTACTCAGAGAGAAATAAGGTTAAGGAGATGGTACAGGATATGCTTGATTCAGGGATTATTGAGGAATCGGAATCTGCTTACGCTAGTCCAATAATTTTAGTGCAAAAGAAAACAGGCGATCAGCGTCTTTGCGTAGATTACCGCGCGTTAAATTCAAAAACGGTTAAAGAACATTACCCTCTTCCCAGAATTGAAGATCAAATAGATCAGTTAGGTGGCTACGAATATTTCATTACTCTGGACCTAGCTTCTGGGTATTACCAGATACCCATAGCTCAATCGTCTCAGGACAAAACCGCCTTTGTCACGCCCGATGGGCAATATCAGTTTACGCGCATGCCCTTTGGTCTGGCCAACGCACCGTCTGTTTTCCAAAAAACAATAAATAAAATGTTAAAAGACGTCAAAAATGAGGCTTTAGCTTTTATGGATGACATAATTATTCCGGCAAATAGCATAAAACAGGGAATGGAGCGATTAAAAACAGTATTAGGACTTATAAAAGCTGCAGGGTTAACGTTAAAATTATCTAAATGTAAATTTTTCTCTAAAGTGATTGATTATTTAGGGTTTGAAGTGAGCAAAAAGGGAGTAAGACCGGGTACAAAGAAAACGGAAGCTGTCGAAAATTTTAAGTGTCCCTCTAACCAGCATGAGATTAGACAATTTGTAGGCCTGGCGAGCTTTTTCCGTCGGTTCGTTAAAGATTTTGCCATAATCGCTAGCCCGCTGACCAGATTATTAAAAAAAGATTCTAAATGGGAATGGGGTGCGGAACAAATAAAATCATTTACTACTTTGAAGGCAGAATTAGTCAAAAGACCGATTCTGGCTCTATATAATGTTAAGGCAAACACGCAAGTACACACTGATGCGTGCAAGTATGGCATTGCTGGCATGTTGTTGCAAGAGGACGAGTTAGGTAGATGGCGCGCAGTAGCTTACTATAGTAGACAAACCACCATCGAGGAACAAAAATATCACTCTTTCGAACTAGAGACATTAGCGGTTATTGCTTCTTTACAACGGTTTAGAGTTTACATTTTAGGTATCAAGTTCACCATAGTGACCGATTGTAACGCATTACGCACAACCTTGTCCAAACGAGATATGATACCTCGTATAGGCAGATGGTGGCTGCAGCTGCAGGAATACGACTGTAACATTGAATACAGATCAGGTAACCGTATGAGTCATGTGGATGCATTGAGTAGAAACGCAATTCCAAAAGCAAATGAACCAGATCCTGTATTCGATGTTTTAGGCGTAGATACTGAAGACTGGTTGGTAACCATTCAGGGGGCCGACGAGGAAGTTCAAAGGGTCAAACAAATCTTGGAAGATCCTGAAACACCTAAAATTAACGACATATATCAAAATTATAAATTAAAAGGTGGTAAAGTTTATAGAGTCGTTGATAGTCAATTAAAATGGTTAGTGCCTAGAGGATTTAGGTGGCAAATACTAAAAAAATGCCACGATGAGCTTGGTCATTTTGGAGTAGATAAGACGTTAGATAAATTGAAATCCCTTTACTGGTTCCCTAAAATGACCAAGTTCATTAAAAAGTATGTTAGTTCATGTTTGGAGTGCAGTTATCATAAGATACCAACAGGAAAAAGGCAAGGAATGCTACACCCTATCCCTAAAATCGATAAACCGTTCCATACAGTACATATGGACCATTTGGGTCCGTTCGTTCAAAGTAAATCAAGAAATTGTTATTTGTTAGTGCTTGTCGATGCTTATACTAAATATATTACACTATATGCAGTTAAAAACACTAAATCAAAATCAACCATTAAAGTCCTAAATCATTATTTTAGTTTATTTGGCATACCAAGTAGGCTAATTAGTGACAGGGGTACTTCATTTACAAGCAAGATTTTTAAAGATTTTGTCAATGGTTTGGGCATTAAACACGTTTTAAATGCAGTAGCAACACCGCGAGCGAATGGCCAAGTGGAGCGATATAATCGCACCATATTGGCCTCGCTAGCGGTTAAGAATCATAACTGCAAAGAAAACGAATGGGATACTCATTTAGAGGAAATTCAATTAGGGCTTAACACTACCATCAATCAGGGCACCGGCAAGTCACCAGCCGAGATTTTGTTTGGGATCCAACTAAGGGCTAAAAGTGATGGGATTATAGCTTCCTTACTCGATCAAGCTGAAGTAGGTAATTCACAAGAGAGTTTACATGAAATTAGAGAGGAGGTAAATACTAAAATTAGCGAAGAACAAGAGAAACAAAAACAAAGGTTTGACAGGAATAGGAAAAAGGGTAGAAACTACAAGGAAGGTGACTTAGTTAGAGTTGAGAGGGAGATAGGAACTAATAACGGGCAGTCTAGGAAACTTATGGCTAAATTACAGGGTCCGTATAGGATAGTGAAAGTTTTAGATAAGGATAGGTATGTGATAGAAGATACGCCTCTAACACGTAAACAGAATAGGAAATATGAGGCAGTGGTAGCTTTGGATAAAATACATCCTTGGTTGAGTTTCACTCAAGAGAGCTTAGCTGATTCTGATGAGGAAAGTTCTAATACTGAGGAGGTTGATAAAGATGATACATTAGTAGATTTTGAGAATGATTTAGGCGGCGATGGTAAAATAGTAAACGAAAATTTTACTGATAGTGTCGATGAGAGTAGTGAATCTAGTTAGTGAATTCTTACTTTGATTTTGGAGTATGAGGTTATATTTTATGAATTTGAATTGTTTGATAAAATGAGAAGTATGACATGAATATTTAACTAACTTTGAAATCTTAGTTACGATTTTTTTTTCTATCTAACCACAATGGAGTCTTTTGACAAATTATGAGTGTGTTATAATTAATGATGATGATAATGATTTGGAATTGAAAAGTCTAAGCGCAATGGAGTCTTTTGAGACAATTATGAGCGTTTTTAGACTTTACATGATTGATAAAGCTAAGATTGAGATTGAAGTGAGTCTACGCACAATGGAGTCTTATGACAATTATGAGTGTGTTAGACATGAACTAAATTGATTTTAATGGAATTAATTGGATTCTTATAAATTTGTAAAGCTGTAGTTAGTTATAGGAAATAAGGATCTCATGAAAAATAAACATAATTTAGGTTTGTATTCCTTCTCGTTAAAAGTACGTAATTAAATAATAATTGTAGGAACAATTAAAATATAAGATGGCCGAACGTTTATTATTCAGAAGTTCACGAAGTATAAAATAACAAAATGATTATGTAAAAGTTTGTATATATCTTTGTAATGTAGTGTTAATCAATATTTAAACGTAAAATTATGTTTATTATTCATAAACCATAATGAGTAGTAAAGGAAAAGATGTGATCATTATGGTGTACAGATAGTATAATTACAGGGTTGTTAGTTATAATGTGTATACAATAGCAAAGATGTTTTTAACATATGTAATTTTTTTTATTGTCATGTTTTCTATATACAATTATTTATTACAATGATTTAAATGTGTAAGTGTAGATTCACAAAGATTAATATGTGATAAAGTAAAAGTTAATCTAACGGAAGGGACTCCGTTGATTCAGAATGGCCGACTGTAAACATTTTGATGTAATAACGATTAATGTAAAAAAAAACGATAACGTTAAATAATTATTTTTTAAATATCCGAACGCATCTGGATTTCTATTATCTATGCCGGTAGCGGGTGGTAAAAAAAAAAGTAATCAGCGGAGTCATTCTGTGCTTGTATTCGGTGGTGAGACGACTATATTGTAAGGAGCTCCAAATCAAAGGCTAAGTAATAAAGAAATCTTGTGCTGGAAGCTTGAGTATCATTTCGAAAACACTTCTGAATTATATTACTTATAAAAGTTTGTTACATGCAATTTGTCGTCGGTCATGCATAATGTAGTGTAGTCATTGAGATGAATAGGTACTCTTACTCTACTACTATATGTTAAAGAAAGTCTATCAGTAACTCTAAAGTACAACTAACCAAAGAAGGTCCACACCAGCAGCGGTTTCCTGCCATGTTTGTCAGACCACACACCTAAAAACAACGACAGTATACCCGGTACAAACGCTTCGAGCACCGATCTCACTGTATACACCAGCGTGACGTACTCCTGCACCTCCTTTTCTAATTCTTGCGTGTGGTTTATTCCCTCTGGCTCCAGAAATGATTTGCAGTCTTCTACTGTGTAGTTTAAGGAGTGGACGCATGTGCGGTACATTAGGAGGTTGCTGGTTGGCACACCTGTTTCGAAACACAGAACCAGTATTAAGGTTTTTTTTCTTACAGATCTTACAGAAAAATCCAAATTAATATAGGTACATACATTACTAAAGAATCTCTTTCGGTTTTGCAGCAGTGAATGCAGTTTATTTGAATACATCTCGTGTGTCTGTCAGGGTATTTCGTTTCGCAGCCGGCCCGTTATGATTATTATCTTACCCTATTCGGGGCCAAGACAAATCCAACTCATTCACTCCAACAAGTAAAAATCGTGAAAATTTGTCCACCCGTTCTCAAGTTATTGGTGGTGTTACTGACACGACAGTCTTTTATGTGTAAAAAATACTAACAAAATATGGAACTTGTAGGACTACCAGGCACCGTGCAAAACTCGCAATGACTAAAGTTTTGATGCGAGACCTATCATATCAATAACATAATTAAGTATGCTTAACTCACTTTCACACGGAATTAGTAAGTAGCTAAATTATATTTCTCTGCCGCAGCGCAATGTTTACAGCATTTGTGTAGCGTAATTAGTAACAATAGTTAGTTCATTTGTTTTAGAGTTATTATTCTAAGGCACCAATTATACGCTAAAATATTAATATTTTTACCTCCTAGAGCGACGCTGAACATAATTGCGAACATTGGTAATTCGATTGTGTATCGCAGTTGAAATCCTTTAGTTCTCTCATCATCCCTACTTTCAATTTCGTCTCCAGTTCTTATCAGATCACCTTCATCGTGGTCCATGGCTTCAAACTTTTTAACTAGGTTACTGATTATTACATAAATACAGCAGTAAACACTCCAAATCCGCTATAACACCAATTTGAGACTGATTGTAAACTTTGCAAAGTGATTATCATAATTTAATCTACATTATCGCGTTATGGTTTGATTTCTTATCTCTTGTAAAGCTATGAAATGTTTATGTTGTGCGTTAGAGTGATCCTACTCTGTATGAATTCGACATTATTTTGAATTCTGCCGTCCTGCTCACTCAAACCCCAAAAAGTGTACTAAGTAAGAGAGAGAGAGGCATAAACCCGAATCTCGTTTTATCTTACAAAGTAGAGCCTTACTGTGAGCAAGGGACTTTTTGGTGTTATTCATACGGATAAAAGGTCAGTTGTTGAAAAAGGGATAATAAATATGCACTTATCTATTCAATTTGTTTTAAGACTTGTGTATGTCAAATAACACAAAAATTGGTAATACATAAACCATTATTTAGCATACTTTACATTTAACATACATAAATTAATTTAAACACAATAAATGTATTTAAATTTTAAAGCATCGCTCGTATTATTAATAGTAAACAATAGCTAACTAAAGATTTATCGTCACACAAGTATTGTATCCTCTTTGTTAGGTATCTGCTATAAATAAATAAAACAGTTGAGTAATTACTAACACAACCGACATAATAGTTTGCCTTTAAACCTCTTTAAACTCGTCAAAAAACACAACTTAAATGTAATATTTTAAAACATAGCACAAACATCAATCCGAGGATCACTTTACTGCGTTTTTTCACTCACTATTTGCTCACTAATCATACAGTTTCACTTACACCTTAATATTCACTCTTTGAATACCAGTCCATCAACAATTTGTTTCTGATTCTATGGGTTCGTAATATGATGCCGAATGACTTCGAGCTAAGAGATATTTAACAATCCTGAAACAACAACAAAACATATTTAAGTAAAAATATACTTACTTACACAAGAAAATGTAGGATTTTTATTATTTTAGGTACCAATAACCAAAAAGTAAGATAATCGACAAAACATTGATACGAATTACAATTCCTAGCATATTCGTAAAATATATCCCATTTTCAGCCCCTTAAAAATGATTTCCGGAATCAAAAGCATCCAATCGCATTGTAATTCATCAAAATCGTTCAGCTCTTTTTGCGTGAAAACGTACCATACATAGAGTGTGCATTCGCTATGTGTATTTATAAATTAGAAGGGATAAGTATATAGTTTATTTGTTTTTATAGTGTTTTGCCACCATACAAACTTAATTTGCTTTTGAATTTTAATCCAAGTATACTTACAGTATTAAAACCAACGACGTTACATAAATCACAGCAGTAAGAGTCAGGAAAGCGCCAGCAAAGTCCGAAATAGTCAACTCGTATAAAGCGTTATACACAAGTGGCGAGACCAGCGGACAGAGAGACTTGCCGAAACTGAGCAAGCCGAACGCCTTGGCGGTGTCTTGGCTTGGCAGATACTTGGACAGGAAAGACTTGAACAACGGCCCGCTGACCGAACCAAAAAAGGATACAGCAGATCCTGAAAAAAATATGTATAATAAACCCCATTTTAACATGGCAGCAAGTCAAACTACACGAGAAAGGATAAGCATAGCGCTGGGTTAAAGAAAGTGTCTTGATGTTGAAGCGGACAGAAATATGCGACGCATTTTACACCGAGTTACATTCGCAGTCCTGAATTCGATGCTTTAATGAACATAAGATTCTAGAATCTGCAAGTTATGATGCGCTTAACTTAACACTTTCCGGGACAGAAAACGCCTACAGGCGTGAAAACAATAAAACATCTATTGTGTCTGGAATAATGTCCCGGAACGTGTTAAACGGTTTTAAGAAACTTACCCAAGTACATAACCCACGTGGTCTGAGCAAATGCTTTTATAACATACTCAACAGCACACGAAAGGAACGATAAAGCTGTAAAGGTCAAGTCGCTTATATGCAGTAGTTTTTGAACGCAGGCGACCCCCACGAAGGAACCGACGAACCACATAGCAGAGCTTGTTGATGCGAATGTGGTAAAGTCCTTCATAGTCCATTGCAATTGTTTCCTTGTGTACAAGTATAGAAGGTTGAAAGTCCCGTAATTTGTAAACGCCGCGAGTACTGCAGCGGTCACTGTGAGCAGTAGTACAGCTCTTCCATAGTTGGGTTTTCTCTTGAAGGATGCCTTCACCATTTCCTTTAGATGTGAACATTGGAGGACCGTAAAAATGCTTCCCTGGAACCATAAAACTTTAATCAAGTTACCTGCTTTTATTAAACTTTTATCACGTGAAATCAACTTACATATTTCGACTATTAATTGATCAAAACAAGTTATGCTTACTTTTTCAATATTAGCCAAAGACTCCTCAATGAAGAGCAAGGAGAAAGCGAGAGCTATCGTGTAGCAAGTTGCTACAAGGAGGAACAGGTACACGTCGTTGCCAAGTCCTTTAAGCAGGTAAGGGCTGAGCATCGAACCTGTAGACTGACCCACGACTAACGTCAATTGGGTCATCATTAACCTGAAACAATATCATAGCGTCACTAGCGTCATAACAATATTGAGTGTGTACCTAAACAAAGTTTCTGGGAGTTTGGGAGGTCTTGTTGTATTACAGAGGAAATTACCTTTAAGAGTTGTAGGCATCACCTACTAAAAGTATATAAACATTATGCAATCGTCGAACCAGGAGCCCTATTTTTGAATCTCTCGCGTCAAGATGGCGAGTGATATTCAATGATTAAAGTCGAATTTTGGAATGAAAACAAGTTGTAATCTACACAAAAAGGATTTGAAAAATCATTGCTCAATTTTGTGAGTAATCACGTCTAAATTTTGAGTGATTTCCGTTGATTTTAATGTGTTTTCGAACGAAAATCACCGCCATATCCAAGCGAGTGATTCAAAAATAGGGGCCCAGACCTTGATCGCTCAGGGATCTATAGGCCTCTGGCGGTCGCGTAAACAACGGAATGCTGATAAACACATTCATGAGGGTTTAATATGTCCTGGTGTCATACCCACTCACAACCTCTACCTACTCTTGCTTATCATGATAGGATGAGACCCGATTACAGAAGCAATTGAAACAATATAAAGCGTAGAGGAAGATATCTTCTTCTTCTTCTGCCTCGCCTTATCCTGTTACGCGGGGTCGACCTTCCCAATCATGCGACGCCATTTATTTTTATTTTTAACGTCTTGCTCGCAGTCCTAATACTCTCATGTCCCTTTGGATATTTGTCATCCAGATGGTATGGGGTCTTCCTCTTTCCCTTTCTTTGTAGCAATGGAAAGGCACTTAACCACGTAGTTATCGAACATCGTTAATGATCATGAACATGATGATGATGATCGAACATGATCGATAAGATGTTATCCTTACCTGAAAGACCTGTTCTCGTGGCTAGTGACGTCACTGATGAAGCACATAGCCCCGATCAGTAGAACATTGTAGCCTCCAGCCAGAGAATATGGCAAAGTGCTCACGACGTACCACCAGGGGCCGAGACTTTCTGACCAGCTGAACGCTACCACTAGCATAGAATGGAGCGTCAAACCTGAAATGACACAGATGAGCATATCAATCTTTTGAAATTTTAATCTGTTGTAGCTTGTAACGTAAATTGAACATTTCGGTGTAAGGCGGGAATCCCTGTCGATACAATCTGATAGAACTTACCAAAGATTGTCAATACGATAAGTGGTTTCCTCCCATGCTTATCAGACCACACGCCCGCAAACAAACACAGCACAGCTGGCACTATCGCTTCTTGGACTGAGTTAGCGGTGTTGACGAGTGTCACATACATCTGAACCTCTTTCTCTAACTCTTTAGTATGGTTAATCATCTCGGGCTCAAGAAAAGATCGGCATTCGTCAACGGTGTGGTTTAGTGAGCGCACACATGTGCGGTACATCAGTAGATTGGTTGTCGGTGCCCCTGGTAAGGGGAAAACACAATTATGTCTTGATTCATCTTTGTTATCATATCACGTATATCTAGTTCGTTTTATAGAAACATTGTTTGTTTTTTTTAGCAACTTAAGATCCATCTTCGGCCTCATCACATCATCAAATGAGATTCTTGTTCTGTTCATTTTTAATGAAACTAATTTATTTACCTACATTTTAATTATAAGGTTTCTTTTATTTGGTAGAAGCCCTAAGGTAATATGATTGGTAGAAAGTACCACAACAAGGCATTACACCTTTGTTCTATAAAGTTTGGTAGTGCAATAAAGCTTAAATAAATAAATAAAAATCAGTGCACATACCTGATAAATAAAGTCCGAATAATGTTAAAAATAGTGGAATTTCAATTGTGTACTTTAATTGAAATCCTTGGGATCGCTGCGAATTTTCGACACATTCTGGAGATCCTCCTAAGAGTTGGTCAGTTTCGTTGGGTTCCATATTTAATACCAACTTTTTATTTACTTAGTGATGCCTTACATACAGCAAATACATTTAACCACTCACTGCAGAATTAACGCAACATATTTTAATACACTCCGGGCTTCAAAAAATTATGCCATACCTATTATTATCTTTTTCTATCAGTAAAGTGATTCATCATTTTAAGAAGTACTAACTATATACTTGTACCCATATTTAGAATTTTGGCCACTTATCGCTTAACCCGTTCACGAATTCTATTTATATCTGCACTTCCGAGATATGTACAAATATTTAACTAGATAAGCAATATGATGTACTATATACTTAAATAAGTTAACAAACAAAAACTTTATGGCTTAGTCATTGGACTAAGGCAGTGATTATTGAGAGATAACATTTAATCTGCAGTTAAGCGGAAAGCTAAATATTAAAAAAAAAGGCACATAATATACTGAACATAGTGATTCTGACTTAAGCTCCACGTTACACAGAATTTATATTATTCTTTTAATAATACAAGGTGTTTCAAAACAACGAGTAAATAATGAAGGAAGTTACTCAGAAAAAGTAACTGAACAACTTTCTCCGAGAAACATGGGTCGAATAACGCCAAAAATAATTTGACTTCCCATACTAAATCGGTCATGTGACCCGTCTGATTTCTATGGAGAGTCGATTAATTTTTGGCATATTCGACCCATGTTTCTAGGAGAAAGTTGTTCAGTTACTGATTCTGAATAACTGCCTTCATTCTTTATTCGTTGTTTTGAAACACCTTGTATAATATTACTTAACATTCCTATGGCGTGAGATCGAAACGAAAACTTTCCTGAGGAAACTCATTAATTTTGCGTAACTTATTCGCGGTTAGTTTTGGTACAAAACGGTGAGCGACCAAAACATTCGCACTACGACTGTTCTGCTACTGACTGGGTACTAAACTGACTAAACTACATAAACATCATGCATGATGTATGGAGGGACTTTACTTGTTGATAATATAAAATGATTCATTCTATGGTAGACTGGTTTTAGACTGAGATAAACCTTTTACATACCTAATTATAATGTGTAAAGGCAAATGGATAATGCCGGATTTGGTGGTATCGCTCAATGAAATAAAATACTTGCACATAATTGTGGTTTTATTATCAACAAATCAATAAGTTATATTATTTTGCTTATAAATTAGTTAAGTAGATACTTATTGTTGTACTCACATTCATTCTATTTGTGAAATATCACACTAATATCACAGTTCGTACTCATTGGCTAAATAAACCCTTAAATTGTATACATTGGAAGACTTTTTTAAAATCACAGCATTGTTTGTGACTCAGTGGTCCCAGAGAACTTCGTTTTGCCCCCGGTTCCGGTTTATGTTTTTTAATGTTATATAATAGCCTGTGTTCACAGATAATTAAGGATACCAATAGGGAAAGAATTATTCTAATTGGTCTAGTAGTTTCGGACTCTATTCAGTTCAAACAAACAAATATTTCCTCTTTATAATATTAGTATAACCAAGTCAGAAACTAAGTATTAGTAAATAACCGTTTCTATTGTTAAAGGATCATCATAAATTCTTTGTAATAATAATTGCGCTAACTATAAGAAATAGGGTGTACTACGGATTGTTGTAAAACTGGACTATAAAATATGCTTTTATGTGAGACCATCCTAATTTCTTGACTACCGTATTTAGTCAATTATAAAAGCGTCA
This sequence comes from Pyrausta aurata, assembly GCA_963584085.1. Taxonomy (NCBI): domain Eukaryota; kingdom Metazoa; phylum Arthropoda; class Insecta; order Lepidoptera; family Crambidae; genus Pyrausta; species Pyrausta aurata. Next base: position 9,064,123 of record OY757270.1, on the reverse strand, counting down.
TCAATTAAATGGTAAGACACGTCAGGGCTCCTTATTATGAGGTACTTCACGATCCTGGAACAAAAAAAAGAATACTCAACGACGTAGTTTGTACTTAAATAAATAACTTAAACAAATACGCTAAATACTTTACCATAGAGCATGGAGGTGCTATGATAGAAACTAACTCAACTTTTGGTTGAATGTCGTTTCCAGCTGTTGACCGGTTTCATGATCGATAATTAATTCAACTTTTAGTTAAATTTGGTTACCAGCTGTTGAATATTAAATTAATTCAAAACGTGCACAATCGTAAATATACAATAGCTGGTTTATTTAATTTTACTCACAGTATAAACACGAGCGAGACAGCATATATCCCCGCCGTGAGCAGCAAGAAGGCCCCAGGGTAGCTGGCCAGCGTGAACGCGTACAAGGCGTTGTAGACCAACGGCGCCAGTAAAGGACAGAAGAACTCAGCTTATCCTAGCAGATACTGGTAAATATTATTATACTCACAGTATAAACACGAGTGAGACAGGATATATCCCCGCCGTAAGCAGTAAAAATTCCCCAGGGTAGCTGGCCAGCGTGAACGCGTACAAAGCGTTGTAGACCAACGGCGCTAGTAAAGGACATAAGAACTCAGCTTATCCTAGCAGATACTGGTAAATATAATTATACTCACAGTATAAACACGAGGGACACCGCATATATCCCCGCCGTAAGCAGCAAGAAGGCTCCAGGGTAGCTGGCCAGCGTGAACGCGTACAAGGCGTTGTAGACCAACGGCGCTAGTAAAGGACAGAAGAACTCAGCTTATCCTAGCAAATACTGGTAAATATAATTATACTCACAGTATAAACACGAGGGACACCGCATATATCCCCGCCGTAAGCAGCAAGAAGGCTCCAGGGTAGCTGGCCAGCGTGAACGCGTACAAGGCGTTGTAGACCAACGGCGCCAGTAAAGGACAGAAGGACTCTGCTGACCCTAGCAGGCCAAACACCTTGCCTATGTCTTGACTGGGTAAGGACTTTGTGAGGAAGGACCGCGTCATCGGTCCAGAGACAGACCCGAAGAACGACACTAGAGAACCTGAAACAAAAGAAACTCAAACTCAAGCGGACAGATAATATACGGATGTTATTACCTAACTTTATTCATAAAAAGTGAAACAGTCTAATATACAGTGCGACAAGGATCTTCTGGCCAACGGATGACACTGACAGGGGGGCGCTAGCATTAAAAAATGTAGCCAGAGCAAGATACCTTGATTCAGGGAGTTTAGGAAGCTGTTTAACGAATATTTTTACCCAAACATGACAGTCAAAGAAAAGATTTCTTGGATGAAAATGTCGTTGAAGTTATTATCTACCATAATAGGCATATCATGTATGTTCCACCGTTTTAGACGCGAAACAATTGTATTAACAATAAAAACTATTGTAAATTAAAACTTTATTTAAAGAGTTTAGCTCTACGGTATTTAAAAACAATAATATTATTAGTTTATACAGAACACGTACGAAAATAAAACAAAAGGGAAAATTGAAAAATCTCTTGTAAGATTGGGGAGATTTCGCTACACTCGGTCCGGACTCGCATTCTTGAATTTGACCGCGTTAGTTCCTACTGTCACCGTTGGCCAGAAGATCCGTGTCGCACTGTACCAAATTTAGCTAGACTGTTTTGTCACTTTGTCAAATGATGACAGCGCCAAGTAAGAACGAGACAAAACAGTGTAATAGTTAGAACAGGTTTATTAGACTGTTTTTGCACTTGATTAAATTGACTTGTCTGGGCAGGGAATTCGAACAACCGCGTCCTGAGCTATCGGGCATACTTACACCACTCGGCCATCCAGACACTGGCAAAAAATTCAATATAGTTAAATAAGAAATTATATTTTAAGTGTACTTAGTTGTATTTATAAGTATCTAAACGTGTGTGAACTAATGTTTATAACAAAGCTAGCTGAGTTTGTCTATAAATCTGTGGAGCAATTTAGTTATAAAATTAGCTGTTAAGTTAAGCAAGAAATATTGTAAAACAACAATTTTACGGATTGATTTCGCGAACGTTTATTTTTATTTTATGCCTGACGTTTCGAATGCTTTACAGCATCCGTGGTCACAGGCAGACTGTAATGAGTATTCGCGTAAACTTCAGAACCAAATATAAGAAATATTGTATCAACAGTTGACGAACCTAATAAAAAAATAAAAATAAATAAAATAAACCTGTTGAGTGCGCGAACCAACTGCCAATAGTTGTGCTTTTGAAGTTATTGATTCAACGTTTAGTAACTCTTTAGTAATATTTACATTGGGCTGTGTGATGGTGACATAATCATAAGTAGTAAGAAAAATGCTTCGACAAAATACTTACCAAGATACATTTGCCAAGTAGTATTCGCCAGCGCCTTTATAACATTCTCAGCAATACACGAAAACATGGCTATCGCTGCAAAGCTCAGATCGCTGATATGCAGTATTTTTTGCAACAAGGCAACTCCAAAGAACCCGCCCAAAACCCACACAGTACTTATCGACGAAAACGTCGTATAATCTTTCATGGTCCATTGCAATTTGTTCCTTGTATACAAGTACACAAGACTCGAAGCCCCGTACAGAGTGAAGGTGGAAAGGGTCGTAGCGGCAATTGTCAGCAGTAGCTTTGGTCTGCCGTGATTTGGTCTACTCTTGAAACATTCTCGGAACATATCCTTAATGTGTGTCAGGTCTAGGACTGTGAGGATACTGCCCTGAAAGAATACGAGAAATTAATTAAAATACGTTAAATGAAAGCGTATTCTAAGAAATACGTGGGGTAGTAATCAAATTTTTATATGTGGTATTACTTGATATAATAGGAGAAAAATGATTTGGTACTTTATATTTTTTTTTGTATTGATTTTGTTTAAAACATTCTTCCGTCCCGGGTCCTGCATTGCTGTGAGTGATGTGTTAAACGAGTGTATTGATTTATTTTATCAGTATGCATGGACATAGTATTTTCTTAAACATTTAGATTATTGTATTTCATCAACTTTAATGTATAATGGAATTCATATTTCAGGCTGTTAATAATGATGAGTCCTTCAATATTTTTCAGATAATCGAATCCCTAATATTAAAAAAAACCGGTTAAGTGCGTGTCGGACCCGCGCACTGAGGGTTCCGTGCCACCCTTAACTGAATTCACACTTACTTCCACCTAGTGAAAATATCACAATATTTTGTGACAACAAAAATAACTTTGTTTTTCACATTGAACTACTATTACTAGCGTATGGAACTGACATCGTCGACAAATTTTGTACTCCATGAATTGATGACACGGTCATCAACTTGTAGTCGTTTTTGCGACACATTTTTGCTTGGCATATCTTTTCTATACGTAAGTAGTAACAACTCAGTGTTTGTTGATGATCTACATTTTACAAGTGCAATTTATATTATTAAGTTTGTATGGTGACAAAACACTATAAAAAAAAAAAAACTATGATCTACATTATGTATTTTTTTTCAAAAATTTTACTTTCTTAGTTCAAAAGTTAGAGGGAAATTTGGAACCGTGTTACTCTTAAATGTTAGACTTTTCGAAATAATGGTTTTAGGAACCTCTATGACATTTTAAAAGACCTATCCATAGACACGCATAGGTTTGAGTAAAAAAAAATCAAATGTATTTAAAGCGATTAACAAGATTTACCTACCTATCAAGTTTCAGCTGTGTGATGCTAATAGTTTCCGGATAAAGTGGCCGTGACATACAGACAGACAGACTTGACGAAACTATAAGGGTTCCGTTTTTTGCCATTCGGCTACGGAACCCTAAAAAATATCATATTATTAGAACTCAGGCCTCGTAGCTCGCTCCGAGCTTACTCTACATGTCTCTCTTATAAGATAGCACACGGATAACATGTAAAAGCAGTGTCTTAGCTATTGTTTGCGTAAACACAAGATAATTCGTAATTGGTTAGATATTATACCTGTGTCGTTACCCACATAATAACGTTATCAGTCGCGTTACAAAAATTACATGCCCTATTATGATGACCGTGGCTGACCGGTAAAAGATATGGTATCTTCTCATTATTTTGGCGGTGGATAAGTAATATAGGTATAGGTGTATAGGTTTTGACCAAAACAAACGTGTTTTTGTTGAAGAAAAAACAATGTTATGTTTGTTTTTGGTAATGGTGCTACAGTAACATTCACATTCTCTGTGGTAAAGGAATGAAATTATAACATAGGCCTTTTAAACAATTTTGTAGTGTGGTGGTCTCGTTCAGAACTATCATTGCCCAGAGCATCAGGACAGATTATAATGGGTGGCGCAAAAGTACTGGCACTAAAGAAAATACTTTTTTACATACACACTTATTATATATCTTAAATATCTTATCTTTAAGATATATAATAAGTGTGTATGTAAAAAAGTATTTTCTTTAGTGCCAGTACTTTTGCGCCACCCATTAGTTATGTAGTCATCATCATCATTATCAGTCAAAGCACTTCCACTGCTGAACATAGGCCTCCCCACTGCTTTCCACAGCGACAGATCACAAGCGGTCTGCATCCAGTTTGATCTGCGATCTTTACAAGGTCGTCTGTTCATCTTGTCCGTGGGCGTCCTACACTGCGTCTTTGGTCAAAGGGTCTCCTATCTAGAACTTTTCTGCCCCAACGACTATCAATTATTCGCGCTATGTGCCCTGCCCATTGCCACTTAAGCTTACAAGGCCCATTGTTTAATAGTGATGTAGTATTATGTAGATATAGTTCCCAGCAGCCAGTACAGATTTGGGAGGTGCATTCCGTACCAATGGCAGAACTCTTTATAAATCTATCACAAGTGAAACGTGTGTCAATGGGAGATAGGGGTGTGGCGATGCACATGACAACTCAACTTGGCTCCGGAACGGCTAAATGGCGCTGATAGCCTAACTCTTTACAACATCCGAATCTCCATACAATCCTGAACCGCGATAGGGTAGTTTCCTGTCTGACTAACCTATATATAGTATACTCAGACGGTATTTCTTCGGACTATAGTCCCCGACCAATAACACCTCGGTCGGCAGGAAGCACTTCCCTTTTCCTTCCTGATTCTCTGCGCCAAAGTGACATTGCGTTTAACCGTCTTTGCTTTTAGGTGGTTCAGCCAGGTTTAATCGTGTTACTAAATATGGCTTGGAGTATATCCGAAACATGGAGTAAGTAGAGTAACCCTCACCTAAAAATATGTTTGGTTACCTTAGCAACACCCGTCAGAGACTCTTCAAGCACCACCGCCGAGAATGCGTACGCGCACGTATGAAAGAAGGCCACTATGAAGAAGAGAAGAACCGTGCCCACCGCTCGCAGCACGTAGGGGCTGAGCATGGACCCCGTGGCCATGCCTACTGCGAATATCATTTGGACCATCACCAGTCTGGAAAAGGAATATGTTTTCGAATGAAAGAAAGAAAAAGCATAGCGCAGTCGCCAGCACATCAGGCTATACATTTTTGTTGAAAACTAGCCCTTATTACCACTGCATAAGGTACTGGAATGGTTACCTAGGCATGCTATTGTCCGTACATAGATAGATGGTATTGTTTTAAAGGATGTTAGGCGATGAAATACCAAGGACCAAACTTCTTAGCGAGGTTAATACGTATTAGAATTTTCTCTTCTTCAGCTTGACCATTTTGCTAGGTCATACTTTATATGAAACATTGTCTAAATGTGCAAATTTTGCTACATACATCATGAAAATGGCGAGACCACTTTTTGAAATGGCGAACTGCTATACATTTTATATCATTCCAAAATTTGGATGACGAACGCTTGTACGTGATAATGATAACGTATCTATGATCGCGTGATATGATTCAATCAGTCTTTTGTTTTCGTACTTATCTGGATTCATGAATAATAAAATTCAGTGTACTATAGTAAATGACAGAGTTGAAACAAGCAAGCCTTAAAAATAAGATAAGATCACTTGATCTGATTGGTTTGGATAACCAACCATAGCGTGCCATAGTCAATTTATTATATTTATAAATTAAAACTAGACACGAACACGAACAATTCATTACCGTGATTGGTATGGTAGTTCATATGTTCTGACCTCAGTCATTGCTTAGGTATTATAATTAATTAAATGGGTTTGCTCTTGATTCCAAACTAAGCCGTTCGCAACTTCGCATAGACAAAGTCTATGATGAAGCGAACGCACCTAGAGAAGTTTGTCGTCTCAGACTTTCAAGATTTTGGAGTTGTAATTGTAAGCAATGGCTGAATCAGGTAGTGCCACTTATTTGCTGTGCGTTACGTGAATGTTGAAGTAGTAGCGCCATACACCAGTACGTCATAAGTAGGCGGGTGACTTGCCGCGTCTGTAGCTCACAGTGCGCTAGCTCTACGAATGTACCTAAAAGTCCTGGTGTCGTTGTCGGTGACGTCAGTGATGTAGCACATAGCCCCCGTCATCATGACGCTGAACCCGCCGAAGAGCGAGAAGCCCGCGCTGAGGGCCACGAACCACCACGGACCCAGGCTCGGAGCCATCGTGTATGCCACTATGACGATCGAGTTGAGCGTCATGCCTGGAATGTTAAACGGGTGGATTAGAACTTTTGGTTGAAGGAGCGAAGATTCCCTCACACGCGCGTCGTCGATTTTTTCGAAATCACGACCACTGAGCCGTGTTAGTCACTAGCATCGCGCGCATACTCGATCACGTGAGTTTTTTTTTTCATACGTAAAGTAGTGGCGGCCAGCACTAGTGGCTGCGTTTGGTGGCTGCATTAGTAGCTTGACTGATCTAAAAGTGTACATATCTTCTGTGATATTGATCACGCTAGTTGCCGGTGTAGCCAATATTCGTCACGAGACTGGATTTGCATGGCAGTAGTCGCTGGGAGAAAATCGAGAATGCTCAGCGACTGTGAACAACCTGCCTGCAGCTGTACTTCGAGGAGAGATGGGGATAATTTGGAACGTCTGATGGTGACAAGAAAAGGGGAGCGAAAAAGACCGAGAGGCCGCAGTCCAAAGAGATGGTCGGATCAGATTTCCGAGCGCTTGGAAACATTGATCAACGAAGCACTGCACCAAGCGACAGATTGCAGCCGATGGCAACTGTTGGTTGACAGAATACGGAGTCACGATACACAGCAATGAGTGACCGATAAAGAAAGAGAAGTCGCTTGGAGACTTAAATCGAACTCACCCATAAGACTCCACATGATGAGCGGCTTCCTGCCATGCTTGTCCGACCACACGCCGACGAACAGCGACAGCACAGCAGGCACCGCGGCCCCCAGCACGGAACTGACCGTGTTGATCATATTCGCGTATTCCTGCGTCTCTTGCTCCAGCTCGTTCATTTGTTTTCTATCTTACCTACCAAATTAGAGCACGCACTTATTGGGCCACTAGTGGCGGCTGTTAACCACGATATGCCGTTCTTTGTTCATTTCATAGCATCAGCACTATCTGAGCGTTCGAGTAGCCGCCTTCGAGCAACAAGCAGCGGAGTGGCCGCGTTAGTCACTGGCATCGCGCGCATACTCGATCACACGATTTTTTTTAATGTAAAGTATTAGCGCCCCTACTACTGGCTGCGTTTGGTTGGTGGCTTCACTGAACTAAAAGTGTAGGTACTATTATATCTTCTGTGCTAGTGATCGCGCTATTGCTTGTGAAGCCGATTCTCGGGACTGGATTTGTATGGCTGTATTAGTCGCTTGGAGACTAAAATCGACTTGTATCGGCAAGTAAATTTGCCTTGTGTACGAAGGAGAACTCACCCATAAGACTCCACATGATGAGCGGCTTCCTGCCATGCTTGTCCGACCACACGCCGACGAACAGCGACAGCACAGCAGGCACCGCGGCCCCCAGCACGGAACTGACCGTGTTGATCATATTCGCGTATTCCTGCGTCTCTTGCTCCAGCTCGTTCATTTGTTTTCTATCTTACCTACCAAATTAGAGCACGCACTTATTGGGCCACTAGTGGCGGCTGTTAACCACGATATGCCGTTCTTTGTTCATTTCATAGCATCAGCACTATCTGAGCGTTCGAGTAGCCGCCTTCGAGCAACAAGCAGCGGAGTGGCCGCGTTAGTCACTCGCATCGCGCGCATACTCGATCACACGATTTTTTTAAATGTAAAGTATTGGCGCCCCTACTACTGGCTGCGTTTGGTTGGTGGCTTCACTGAACTAAAAGTGTAGGTACTATTATATCTTCTGTGCTAGTGATCGCGCTAGTGAAGCCGATTCTCGGGACTGGATTTGTATGGCTGTACTAGTCGCTTGGAGACTAAAATCGACTTGTATCGGCAAGTAAATTTGCCTTGTGTACGAAGGAGAACTCACCCATAAGACTCCACATGATGAGCGGCTTCCTGCCATGCTTGTCCGACCACACGCCGACGAACATCGACAGCACAGCAGGCACCGCGGCCCCCAGCACGGAACTGACCGTGTTGATCATATTCGCGTATTCCTGCGTCTCTTGCTCCAGCTCGTTCATTTGTTTCTGCTGTTCAGGGGTGTAGTTCATTCTGTCAGGTGACAGGAACGGACGGCATTCTGTTGTGGTGTGGTTGAGCGCGTGCACGCATGATCGGTAGAGGATGACGTTGCTGATCTGAGTTACTGTTGGGGAAAAGGGATTAAATATTAAAAAATATATAACATATTTGAAATTAAAAAAAGTTATGGGTAGAACCGTCCTTACTTATATTATTATTGCAAAGGTTGTGAGGATGGATGTATGATTGTTTCATTCACGCAAAAACTGCTGGATTGCTTTTGATGCAACTTTACATTACATAATAGCACTTAGGCTGTATTTCATGTGTTTTTTTCGAAAACCGATAATTACACGGGTTAAGCAAAGCCGTGGGGAACCGCTAGTAAATTATAAATATTTACCGTACGTTTAGTCATTACTTTGAGTATTTAAAATCTGTATAGCTTACTACATATATTGGTATTAATTAATATTAAGCAAGAAACAAGGCATTATCAAGAAAAAAAAAACAAATTCATTTTAAAAACTAAAAACGTGTTGAATTTAACAAAAACTGTTTAAAAGTTTACATAAACATCTTTCATCAATGCATGAACTGAGAATGAAACCCTCAGACAACAGCACGACAAGGTTCACACTGCGGTATGTTGTGTTATAACTTAAAAAATATATAACCTGATGTGTGAGTGTAAGTGTACGAGTCAGAATCACATTCCACATTTTCCTGATTTCTATCCAACACGCTTCACAGCTTTACTTGATACGTTACGATAATGAATGAGAGATAACAAATGAAACTGATATTGTCTGGTTCTCACATCTAGTATGTATTCTGGAGCCCGTAAAAAACATATAGGTACCTTTTCAGTTTTAATAGATTACTAATTAATAATTATAACAATAATAAATAAAAATAATAATAAGTCCCCCTAGCCCAGGGATGCACAGACCGCGGCCCGCGGGCCGCTTGCGGCCCGCCGGTCGAATACTGGTGGCCCGCCGACAGCAAAAATAATACTCTCGTACATTCGAAAAATATTGAATTCTATTCCAGAATAAAACCAAAAAAAATATGTTCGAAAAGTAATTTGAATCTCGCGCGCGCGCTCTTAAGTGCACGAATTCCCGATTGCTCGAGTAGGTAGATACACGAAGCTTCCAGAGTCGGTTTCGAGATTTCTCCAGACAGTTTTCGACTCTATACGCGCGGTATAAAAGCCACGCTAACCGCAGCGACCGATAGTTCGGTTTTAATTTGAGTGAAGTGTCAATAGTTCTAGTGTAGATTTTAACTCGACTAGCCGGTGTCATATATTTTGATCCACATTCAACGTAGATTTCCCGTCAAGTGCCGTGTATAATTGTGTTGTGAAATCGTAAGTAAAACTCTGTTATTAATAAGTGTTTCCCTACCTATTTAAATCAATCTACCTAAATAAAAAAGGATGGGTAATTTAAGTAGGTACTGTAATTGTTTTTAGGTGCTGTGTTAATCCTAGCCAGGATTAGAACGCAACATGGACAAGCCAGGACCTAGTAAAAAACGTAAGGTTAAAGATGAAAATCGGCAGTTTCAAGAAATTTGGACTGAGAAATACTTTTTTGTATGGTCGCATAATAAAGTCGTTTGTTTAATTTGCAAGAATTCTGTTGCGATTGCAAAGGAATATAATGTAAAAAGGCACTATGAAACGCAGCATCCTACTTTTACCAAGTTTACAGGCGAATTAAGAAAGCAAAAAATGTTGTCTTTAAAACGGGAGCTTATTGGTCAGCAAGCTATGTTTACAAAACCCATCCAAGATTCAGAAACAGCTACAGAAGTTAGTTATGAAATTTCTCGAATGATAGCAAAGCGCAGTCGCCCCTTCAATGATGGGGATTTTGTAAAAGAATGCATAGAAATTGCCGCTAAGAAAATGTGTCCAGAAGCAGCAAAAAAGTTTGAGAAAATTCAACTGAATCGTATGACTATCCAAAGACGTATTATGTCTTTGTCAGGTAATATTGCGGAACAATTAAATGAAAAAACTAAGATCATTGAATTTTTTTCATTAGCACTCGACGAATCCACTGATATTACTTCCACAGCTCAACTTCTCATATTCATACGAGGTGTTACTCAAGATTTTGAAGTCTTAGAAGAGTTGTTAGGAATGTGTTCATTGAAAGGTCAAACCAGAGGAGTTGATATACTCAATGTACTTTTGGATGAGTGTTCAAAAACTGATTTGGACTTATCAAAATTATCGGGAGTTGCCACTGACGGTGCTCCTTCGATGATTGGTGTCAATTCTGGGCTAGTTACTTTGCTGAAAAAGCATATGCAAGAAAAAAACATAAACGCTGAAGATCTCATGCAGTTTCACTGCATTATACACCAAGAAGCCCTCTGTTCTAAAAAAATTGAATTTCAAAATGTCATGAAAGTGGTAGTTTCGACTGTAAATTTCATAAAATCACGAGGACTCAATCACAGGCAATTCAAACAATTCCTTGATGACATCGAAAGCGAATATGGAGATTTACTGTATTATACAGAAGTAAGGTGGCTAAGTCGTGGATTGACCCTGGAACGATTTCTAAATTTAATAGAAGAAATTGGAATATTTCTGGCGGAAAAGCAAAAGGATGTCCCGGAACTTAAAAATCCTGATTGGTTGTGTGATTTGGCTTTTTTAGTTGACATTACAAATCATTTGAATGTCTTGAACACACGGCTTCAAGGCAAAAATCAACTGATATCCCAGCTCTACGCTCACGTATCATCCTTTCAATGCAAGCTGACACTTTTCAGATCGCAATTGAATTCTGGAAATTACAATCATTTTCCGAATTATAAGAAAATGGCTGAAAAATTCAACAAAACTGCGATTAATTTCAGTTATGTAGAAAAGCTAGATATTTTGATTCAATCTTTTCAAGAAAGATTTTCGGAGTTTAAAAAAGTGAAACCTCTGTTGGACATATTCAGCAATCCTTTCACGATTTCAGTTGAAAATGCGCCAGAGTCAATGCAGTTAGAAATTATCGACATTCAAAACGACCAAGATTTACACAACAAATTCAACGAAGGAGACTTGCTGAACTTTTACCGCTGCATTGATAAAAATACGTACAAAGAGTTGCGCATAAACGCTCTGAAATGTGCCAGCTTATTTGGTTCTACCTATATATGTGAACAAACCTTTTCAATACTAAATAATAATAAAACAAAAAATCGAAACCGCCTTGCAAATGAAAGTTTGGAAGCAGTTTTACGTGTTGCTACAAGTAAATTTGAGCCAAATATAAAAAAGATTGTAAGCACTATGCAGTGCCACGCTTCAAATTAATAAATTCTTTTTCAATTTTAATACATAATTATCAATTCTTTATTGTCTTTAATTACCTATACTTCTGGCGGCCCGCCATCAGTTCATAATTTGCCCGAGTGGCCCCTAGTCTTAATAAGTCTGTGCATCCCTGCCCTAGCCGATTTCGACTACGTGGCCAGTCACAACGACTAACCGACTGCGCGGGACATATTATAGTGCACAAGTGAGTGCGCAAACTCAGGTGCACTCTCTAATCCTTTCACTCTCATAACCCGATAGGACAGCAATCTGACACGACCGGAGAGAGATCAGGCGCAGGACCATCGGCTTTACGTGCTTTCCGAGGCACGGGGGTGAAAACACCGCCAACTTCCAAACTCCCAGCTTCCCTGAGAATTTCTGAACAGAAAAACCCAGGTACATATTTTTGGCCCGAGCCGGGAATCGAACCCGGGACCTCTGGCGCAGCCGTCGCTTTAAAATGCGACCCTGTAACCGCTGCGCCACCGAGGCAGTAAGAATAATAAATATTAATTTATTAGATGGCCAGCTCAAACCGGTAACCGCGACCACTGCAAAAGTTTGGGGATGCCTTTGCCCAGCAGTGGGACAGTAACGGCTAAATACTAACTTAGCTTAAGACTGCCTTGGTAGTTGGTACTGACTTTTATAAATGGAATTGAATTAAAGTAAGTAGTTCGAAAAGTGCATACAGCCTTGAACCAACAATAGCCTAGCAACCGGTAGTTGTTTGCCTTGCATTAAGTCCGCTATTAAATGTCCTACCTAAAATTGTTAACCATCATCATCAACAGCCGAAGGACGTCCACAGCTGAACATAGGCCACACGGTTTTCCAGAGCGACCGATCGCAAGCTGTTAATATTGTTATTTAATTTTAATTTAATGCCAGAACTGAGTTTTGTAATCTTATGAGGAAATAACAAAGGAAAAATTAAAAAAAAAACACTTACCGGACAAAGCAAAACTAAACATCATTAGCAGCAGCGGAATTTCCACAGCATTTGTAATTCTGAACCTTTTGGGGCTATTAGAATCCTCACTGTTAGAATCAAGGACGGCGTATTCATTTTCTTCCATTGTTTAAGTATTTATCACATATACACTTTAACACGCAAACCGCAAACTATACACAAAGAACTCCGACAGTAATAATTAACTTTGTTACATCCATAGACGGTTAGCGCGTTTGAACTCAACAGCGAGCGAGTCAACAATGATATTGGTTTCTAGTTTTTGCAAGCCAGACGCGAAAATTATCGACGCTATCATGGTACATTATGAACCCGCCAAAATAACAACCCGAATATTCATATATAAATATTATCTCTGTTATCAAGAACGTTAAATAAAGACGCATAGCGCTGTTTTTTCTCTGACTTTTTGAGTATACGGTCTTATCTAATAAAGGTAGGCAAGTACAGAATGATTACAATTTTATACCATGAACTAAGTACATTTATCATATCAGAACTAACTGAAAAACAATTACAGACACTTACTATGGTCAATTACCGTACAACCTTTTACCTTTTTTTTGTGAACACAAACTGATAAGTTTGATACAATATATACCAGAAGAGTGTGAAGTTCGAAAAAATCCTTTAAATCTTGAAGTTGCATTCCCTAGATAATTACCTACATACCTCGTATTGTACTCTTACAGATAAATAATACGATTTTATAATCGCCCTGTATGTAAAACAAGACACAGACTTAATCGTTCACTTTTAGTTACCATGACGTAATCAAAGCACAGGTGACCTTCAGTTAGTCTATTCAGAATAAAATAAATTTATAGTTGGAAGTAATTTTAATCACATCACCCATCAATTATAGTAAACATCGCACGTAAGACGCTAAAATATTTGTATTTGAACCATAGCTTATAATCTTATCTGTGATATACTGTAAATAAATTATATCATTGACAACGGGCGTAAGAGCTGTTTATCGAGACCAAAGGTGATTCAGAGCATGGCCAAATAATTACAGTATCACTATTCAAATTGACTAGACGGATGAACGCATCGAATCTTTTGTTATGATTAGGCTTCCTGATATATTTCGTATATCACAGACAAGATAATTGTACAGGTAAAGTTCATATGCATGTTACAATGTCTACGAGAAATTTGCACTTATGGCGTGCATTTTCTGATATACGAAGCATCGCTTAAAAGCGAGTCGACTAAAATTATTTAACCTTAGCCATGTCAATAAGGCTAATAATATTTTCTGACACTGGTTACTTAAAATATTAGTTTAAAACTATATCACATCGTCTGCGTTTCCTACTATGTAGTTAAAAAAACTGGTAAATTTATACAACCAACAATGCCTAAATATAAAAGTGTAAATTTCGTATACCTCGTGTGTTCATAAGTTTTGAGACAAACTTGGTATAGGTAAACCGCTTCGTTGAGACTTCGCCTGCGGGGTACAGGGGTGCGGGCGGAAAGACGAGAGCGGGTACTGTAAGGGGTGCGGGCGGCGGGGATACACAAGATACGAAATTTGCCGCGACATTTCTTAAGATATGTGACGTCAGTGGTCACAATGGTGGTCGTCAGTGTCGACACGTCTTCATAACATTGCATATCATATTGGAAAAAAATATTCGATTCGATACAATTACACCAATGAGAGTGAATTAATTCTAAATATTTTTATCCAGAGCCGTGGATTTTGATCAATAAATAAAATGGAATCTTACTTATTTCTGAAGTCTACAGTCTACCCCGTGACCACGAACGCTGTAAAGTGTTCGAAACGTCGGGATGAAAAATCAAATAAATTATCGCGAAATTATCCGTAAATTGTGTTTTATTAAATGGAATCTTAACACGTTCCGGGACAGTGCCCGCCTACAGGCATGAAAACAATAAAACATCTATTGTGTCTGGAGTAGTGTCCCGGAACGTGTTAAAATAAGATTGTTTTTTTGGCAAAATTAAAAATTTCAAATAACATTCCCTGGTAACTTCTGCGACTGTTTTTTTTGAGTGTAAGTATATTTAGTTCATATTCTACATTTGAATACAAATTCCACTGAATTTAGATCTACATTTCATTCTAAAATATTCGTATATATATATTTAGAGCCTTTATTAAAACACTGTTATTTTACAGTGTTCAAACGGTGGACTTAATGCTAAGAGCATTCTCTTCCCCAGTTATACTTTAGCATAGAATATATAAAAGTACTACAACTTTAGGTCATGTACAAAGATTGTAACAGGTGCTGGAGAATGATGTAAAATAGAAATTAAAAAAAAAACACGACAAAAAATATAATAATATAGATTTTGTGTCCGAATATACTGCGACTCATCTTCAGACTTCAGTCAGACAGTATTATCTTGTGTACTTCTGTCAAAGCGTCCGCAACTGTCAACAGATGCTATCGCTACCTGTGTAGCGAGCGTACTGAATTTTGAAAAGAATGTGCCTGCCGCCCGCACCTCTCACAAACCCCGCATTCGCCTCCCCCCGCGCCGCTGTACCCCGCAGGCGAGGTCTCAATTTCGCGGTTTACCTATAGTTAAAAAAATAAATTAAATATTACTGGCTGCTATTTAATTCTTTTTCCAATTTTGAATTTGGAATGTTTACTTTTAATACCTTTGACTTTCAAATTTATTTCTGTCAATTTTATCGTGATGGAGGGGACTAAAGAATTGCGTGCGACCGTGATATCGCTATTTAAGGCGGGAAAAACACCAATGGAGATTTTCCGTGGGGTGAAAACTTTTGGCGTAAGCCGTAACTTCGTGTATTACACTATCAAACGATACAATGAGACAAGTTCCTTGCAAGATCGCCAAAGGAGTGGTCGGCCACGCTCTGTAAGGACGCCTGCGAACATCAAAATCATCCGAGAGCGACTTCGCCGAAATCCATGTCGCACTCAGAAAAAAATTGCTCTGCAGACTAAAATTTCGCGCGTTTCAGTCAACAGAATACTGAAATATGATCTTAAGGTAAAGGCGTATAGCCGTAGAAAAGTTCACTTTTTAAACGATCGGCTTCGTAAATTGCGACGCGAACGTTGTCCATTACTGCTTAGGAGACACGATGCGAGGAAGATACTGTTCACCGATGAGAATTTTTTTTAATGTCGAAAAAAAGTTCAACCGACAAAACAATAAAGTCTATGCCAAAAGTAGCAAGGATGTCCCAGCTTCAGCACGGAATGTCTCGCGTACTCATCATCCGGCAAGTGTGATGGTATGGTGGGGAGTTTCGTATGAAGGTGTCACTCCGCTCCATTTCTGTCAACAAGGCGTCAAGGTGAAAGCCAAGAATTATCAAAATGACATCTTAGTTAGAGCCTGTTGTGAAACCCCTATCTCATACTTTATTTAACAACAAATTTTGGGTTTTCCAGCAAGACTCAGCACCATCCCATAAAGCAAAAACCACCCAAGCTTGGTTGAGGGAAAATGTGCCGGCTTCATCGCGGCGAACGAATGGCCCTCCTCCAGCCCCGACCTCAACCCGCTGGATTATTCTCTATGGACTGAGTTAGAGCTCAGGGCCTGCCAGAAGTCCCACCCAAACTTGGAGTCACTGAAGCGAGCTCTTGTTCGAGAAGCAAAGCGAATCCCGCTAGAAAAGATTCGTGCCGCCATTGATGATTGGCCAAATCGTCTAAGGGCCTGTATTAAAAACAAGGGTGGACATTTTGAATAATAGATATATTTTATTGTTGATTATTATCTACTTAGTGTTCACTGTAAATTTTAGAAATATAAGTTAATTATTTAAAAAGTTATACCTCTTTTTTTTCGTCTCAAAACTTATGAACACACGAGGTATAGTTTATAACAATTATGTAGACAAGTTTTAAATATTGCATTTATATCACAGTGCATTTAAGTATATAAAGTGTAAAAATACCAAAATTTTAAGTGTAATACCAACCTTAATCGATTAATTAATTTAACTCACTCCTACAGTAGACAGTTAGCGGCTACATAAATCTCATAAAATAATAATATTATGTAACTACTTGTTTATATTACCTACTACAACCATAAAATTACTTGCCTATCTAACAATAAGTATTGACTCTGATATGCTTAATTAATTCTTGCTTTGATGAACTAAAGTAAGGGGGGATATGACTCCACCAGAATGGCAAAACATCGCTATAACTGGTGATATTTATTACCTCATTTATAGAAATTCTCCCCAGAAAAAGTTATGATTTTTTCTTACTATAATAAGTTTTAAACTAACGCAAGGCAGCTGAAGTTTCTTTTTGTTGACCTTGTTTCTACTTAAATCTATTATTGCGTATCCCGCTACAGTCGTATAATCGTCGATAAGTAATATTTATATGTTTACGAATATGCTAAAAACTTTCATAAAGCTGCTTTATCAGTTAGTCGATTCGTCGATTTCAACTTATATTTAAGCACTAACTTGCAATGTCTCGTAGTTAGGCGAGCTCGCATACCATCTGTAGTAAACAGTGAATCTGAAACAAAGAATACTTAATTAGCATTTTCAACTAATGTGACGTGATAATCTGCCAGCAAAAGACATGAATATACAATTAGTTCAACTTCTCAATAAAGAACATTGTTCATTTGTATGTAAAGTCATATTATCCGAGAATACCGCACTTAAAAACCACTCAACGAGATAGATCGGTGCGCAAATAAAAGTTGTCAACACGAACGCAGGTAAAAACAAGAGCCTTCGTTCTAAATATAACACGAGATATGTCGATGCATCTCAGAGAGATCTTTACTGGCTTTTAGACCCTTATCAGGTTTACATTCGCGGGGTCATAAATTTGCAGTCATTAGAGCCTCCATATGATCGCATAATAAAGATAATTTTAGACATTATGCTTCAGGAATGGACACGTTAATGGTTAATTTGAAAATCTCCAAAAATTCAACACACTTTTGACTGTTTTTGTGCATGTGTAACCTCTGCACAAACTTTGCACAGTTATTAATTATCTTTCGATCGTTATTAAATATCTAGCAGACTTTTGAAAATTTCAGTTAGGTAATGTAAAAAGTACACTGTACTTTTTCGTAATTGGTTTATTTTTTACCCGGCCGACGCGTAGTCTATGTATATCTCACGTTTTCGTGAACAATAACTTACGTTTCCTCTTTTCTGAATATCTTATAATAACTGGTTTGACCCATTTAATTCAATACTTTGGATACAATATAACTTGAATTATAATTATAATTACAATAAGCAAGTTGGTTTGTATAAATTAATGATAACTTAAATATGAAAATACCAAGACTGTAACCATCAAAATTACCCAAAGATTTTCGGTTTCAATAGCCAAATACGTCAAACGCCTCGCGTAAATAAAGTTTTTTTTATTATTATTATTTGAAATAGGTTCGCTCTTGTCTCCAGAGTAGACCAAACCGTGGCATAGAAAGAGACAACGATGGAGCGAGCTCACTCAGAAAAAGCCTCTTGATCAAGAACTTACCCCAGCATCACGGCGCAGACGAGGCTTATAGCGCTGGTCAGCAACATGATAGCGCCGGGGAACACGCTGATGGTATACTCGTATAGCGCGTTGTAGAGCGGCGGAGAAATCAGCGGACTCACGCCTTCTATGGCACACATCAGCGCGAACACTTTTGCTATGTCTTCTATGGGCGTTATTTTTGATAAGAAGGAACGTAGAAGAGGCGAGGAGAGGCCACCGAATACGGATATTGCTGAACCTGGAAGAGATGAATAGTGTTAGCTTTTGAATGTTTTTTGCTCGGTGAAACCTAACGACGACTCCAGGTGTACACCAGACATAAAAGCGAGGATTGCGATGGCAAGGCAAGCTTTTAACTTAAAAAAGAACTTAATAAAGGCCAGAATATCCAGCAATGTTCGCAAAAATCTCGTGAAAGTGTACATTTGGAGTATAGCACTATATGGGTGTGAAACGTGGACCATGACAAAGAAAGATAGGGAGAGACTGGAAGCGTTTGAGATGTGGTGCTGGAGGAGGATGGAGAGAATAAGCTGGACGGAGAAAAAAACTAATGAAGAAGTCTTGAACTTGGTAAAGGAAAAGAGAAAACTAATAGAAACAATTGAGAGTAGAAGAGGGAGAATGCTGGGACACTTGATACGACACGAAAGTTTCATCAGAACGATAATAGAGGGAAGAATAGAAGGAAAAAGGAAGAGAGGAAGACCAAGAATAAGCTATATGCATCAAATAAAGCAAAAGTTGAATGTTGCGTCGTATCAAGAGGTCAAGAGAATGGCGGAAGAGCGTAAAGAATGGAAAAAACTCCACCGACAAGAGCTTGGCTCTTAAATTAGATGATGATGATGAAACCTAACAATACTAACAATTGCATTAGCTGTGCCGCATGTATTTCGTCGACGCGTTTGGTGTATTGGTTAGCGCTCCTGACTATTACGCCGGCAGTCGCGGGTTCGAATCCAGCAAGGGGCAAATGTTTGTGTGATGAGCACGAATATTTGTACCTAAGTCATGGATGTTATATGTATTTAAGTTTTTATGGGAGACGCCCCCGTCATTATCGTTGTCTGGTACTTCGTAACACAAGGAAGAAAATTCCTTACCACGAAACCAGACAATTGGTGTGTCGTCTGGTGCATATTATTATTATTATATTTTGATTGAGGGGGAGCGGGCGGTGCATCCTGCATTTGCCTGAACTAATAATCAAAGAGGAATCGGCTCGTGTGGTTGGTTGCCTGCGCCGGCGTCACTTGGCGGAAATTTAAAGCAAAATAATTTTAAAATAAATCAACTTTAAGGTTCGACTACCAGATAATGCTTTTAGCATCAAGTTTACCTATGTACAACTTATATGTACAATGTCTTTGAATAAATAAACATTCCGTTTTTAATACTTTATCGGTGATTTACTATCAGATACATAAATTGTTTTAACAATATTTATTTGAATAAAAACAACGTTGCTAATCAAAGTCTACACTGACATGCATTATTCAATGTGTTAGATAATAATTAACTACAATTTATGCATTGTTACCAGATGCACAAGTACTCCCTGCATATTATGATTAATCACTTTGTTCGATAAGCGGGGGTTTGTGGGTGCATATAAAATATTATATTTTAACACCATTGTTTAATGTAGAACAACGTTATCAAATTTAATTGCAGCTGCATATCTTTCTGTTCAGTTATGTGTTTTTTTACACATCCCAAACAGATGTCTTCTCACATCTACACCGAATATCGCAACTGAACGATAGTATTTTTTTACGACGGGTTAACTTTTTTAAAAATCTTTTTAAGGTCAAATCGATCCTAATCAGCTTTGATTTTGCAACTAATTTTTAAAGTTCATAATGTAAATGACAGATTGGAGTAGTATCTTTTAAAATATATTAGATAAGAGTAATAGACGAAATGTTACGCTGCTTGTACAATAGTACCTACATATTGGGCTCAAAAAGTAATAAAACTTCCTTACCCAAATACATGTGCCATGTCTGCGTCGCGAATGCTTTAATCGTGTACTCAACAGAGGTACACAGGAAAGCCACAATTGAGAACGCCACATCGCCTATGCGTAGATATTTCTGAAGCACTGCCACTCCAAAGAAAGACCCAGAGAAAGATATAGCGGTCGTTATGCCAGAGAACCTCGTATAGTCCTTAAGGGCCCAGTGTAGCTTCTCTCTAGTATACATATAGCTCAGTCCAAAGAGCCCATAGAGTACGAATACTGATAAGCTATTGGCGAAAGTCACGAGAAGCAGTTGGGCCCTTAAGAAGTTCGGTCGGCGCTTGAAGCATTCTCTGAACATCTCCTTTACGAGTAATATGTCTAACACTGAGCAGAGGCCTCCCTGAAAAAAAAGAACAAGTAATCAATTTAATTGAGCTGTCTTTAAATAAAATATGTATTTTCTACATAATTAATTAACATAACTTCATATGTGCCAGTTTCTTTTCTAGAAAGGTTTCTATAAACCGAGCAGAATGGAAGGATCTGGGGAGGAGTCCTTAAGACACGCTGTTATGCTAAAACAACAATAAGTCAGAGAGTTGTTATTATGCCGAGCAAAAATTGAGTCGCAAGTATGACGACAAGATTATAACGATCAAAGTTGTAACGAATTCCTTGAAATTTGAATTTCGAATAGGAAACCGTTTATTTGAGTTGATGACAAGTGCCGTCAATTCAGTTCCTTAAGCTAGTAAAAGTAGTTCAATGCGCATAAACAATTATTAGCAAATTAAATCTAAAAGGAAGGACATGAGAACTCAGGACGCGGTGGTTCGATTACGCGCCTCGGACAAGTCGATTATTTCACATGTAGGTAATTTATAATCACTATAAATAACCTACATACAAGAAATACCTTCAATAAAAAAAAACGTAATCTTCCCGTTAAAAATGTTTCCTTGTCATAAAATCCTCGCTTTTAAACAAAACCGGTCGTTAAGTGCTAAAGAAAACCCTTATTCAAAAGGGTTTTCGGGTACCTACATATTTTATTACTCAAGAGAAGGAAAAAATAAATAAAATTCGAATACGATTTGGGTCGGCTCGCGATCGCGATGAAACATTGAAAAAAAATATTGTGAAATAAATTAAAGCTGATTTGCATGTTATTCGCGATGTTTTGGTGACACGGAAACTTTGCACTAAATTGGTGTTGTCCATTAAACGTTTTAACAAAAGAAATACATAAAGCAAACTGATAAAAATAATGCGACGATGAGTTGACGGATCTACCGCAGTTTAACGGACGTTGCAGAATTCAATTTTAATGAAATTACAGTGTATGATATTGCAACTGACGACACAACATATCTAACAAAACCGTTTTTCTGTGCTTGTCGAATAATGTAAACAAACTATACATTTATTTATTATTATTTTTAAACGAAATGGTTCATTTTAAAATAAGATAAACACAAACAACAAACCTACATAGGTAATTCATTGTAGAACACCGAGATCTTTAAAAAAATCCCTGATATTATTGTAAAAGTTATACTATAACTAACTAAAAAAAAAAACACTCACGTAGTAGTACTACTGGTATACATATAAAAATATTGTTGACAATATTCGACAAACAAAGAAAACGGACTTTATTAAGTACGGTCACGGGGTCTCATTCGGAACATAGGTTTCATAGCTTGTAAATTTTCTCGATAGATGGCGCTACCCGTCTGGCCATCGGAGAAACGATTTATTAATTTGGATTAAAAACCTAAAATACATGAAGATAATATCCAAAAAATATGTAAATAAATATTTTTAGCCGTTTAAAACAGATAAAACTTAATACTACCCAATTATTTCTCAAAAAGTAAAAATGTTGTAAATATCATAAAAGCACAATTAAAAGCATGCTTAAACGACATAAGAGCCCTCTGTCGGTATATGATAGAACTTTGCGGCATATTTATGAGGTGGTAATAGATGGCGCATTTTCATAGAACGTTTTTGTTTGTCCATTGATTATAATGCAACTTTATAAGCTAAGCAAGTACGAATTAGGTTATGCAATTTATTTTGATAGGTCACTGGGCGGTGGAGTAAACAAAATAATGTTGATAACCGCATCCGTGAGCGTTTAAACATTGGTAGGTTTCATAAAACAATAGGATATAGGTAAAATATTTGAATAGTTTTATAACATTCTAAGATTTCTGAACATCATCACATGAACATAAATAACCAACAAAAAGGCAATTCTAGCACTTAACGGTTTTCTCCGAAACTTTGTTGTCTGTAATTCCACAGATTTCATAAGTAATTGGCGTTGACTGTTTTTAAACGTTTGCAGTTTTCAAAATGTCAAAGGTTATTGCACAATGATAATTGATAATATTGATTGATAATAATATCTGTTTAATCGTCATCACCACGACGTTGGTTTTGTTGTCAATGATGAAGATTGAGGGTGACCATGACTAACAGTTTGGTAGGACAAATTGGATTTTATTTAAGAAGTTAAGCATGATAACAATACTAGCAACAAAGACTAACTTGTTAAACATGTGCTTCTACACTAAGATGTCCCTTAGTGCTAACGATTTCATAAAGATATGTATAATCCGTTTTTTATTGCTTGTCAAATATTGTACACATTTTTTTTCTTTTAAAGAATATCAGTTAACGAAATCAGTAAAAAAAGTAACATTCATTAACTATTTGATTTAAAAAGATCTCAAGTGTTCAACGATAAATTACCTAACGCAGGTTGTGATTGTTGTGTTAAAAATAATGATTTCGTTAATAAGAAATTTCAAGATTGTTTACAATATTCGACAAGCAAAGAAAAACTGACGTTTTATCCAAACACTGACCGCGCCGTAAGTTGCTTAGCATCGGTATTAATACTGCCACCACTGCGCTACGATCGAGCACCTCTTCTTTATATTTTCGTATCATAATATAATCAAAATAAAACATTTAAATCACTCAATGTTAAATATAAATGTTTTCAGATTGATAATAGCAATTACTCTGTCACACTTCCAAGCGTCATCCGGATACCAGATTCGATGAGCATTGAAACAGGTGCATAACCTAAAAAAAATGTTTCTACAGGGATTTTCTATATTTTTCGTTTGAGAATCTCAATTTTTTGTAATTCACTGTAGCAAACGTCTTTCAAGTGACTATTATCACGCGGTCACACATATTGTATTTGCACTGCCTTTAATCACTTTTTCCAGACACGAATTCGCTACTTGACGCCATTTTGTTTTGCTCAGCCGTGGCACGTAAAAGAACTAAATTAAAAAAAAATCGGCATTATGCATACTGCGTTTCAATTGTACCTACATAAATGTTGCGGCATTTCATAAAATTCCGCCACTTTTGATTAACATTTCTATTGCCGCTTATATTATTATGCCGCGGCATGTTGAAGAAATAAGTTCTGGTTTTTGGCACACGTGTCTTATTGTTACGCTGATTATCATAATGTGGGGAGGCCTATGTTCAGCAGTTGACGTCTTTTGGCTGATAATGACGATGATGATGTTGAGTGGTGATTATTATATTACATGCTTTCTTTATTGCACTTAAAAGATGTACAAAAAATACAAGAAGTCACAATGTGAACAAAAGTGGGCTTATCCCTAATCCCTAAAAGTGATCTCTTCCAGCCAACCCATAGGTATTTGAAATGAAATAGTTGCGGTT
Organism: Pyrausta aurata; assembly: GCA_963584085.1. Lineage (NCBI taxonomy): Eukaryota > Metazoa > Arthropoda > Insecta > Lepidoptera > Crambidae > Pyrausta > Pyrausta aurata. The sequence goes on along the minus strand of OY757270.1, from coordinate 9,040,087 downwards.
ATCGGCAGTAATATAATGCCAAAATGAGATTATTTTTCGTTCAGTTAGTTTAAAAAAATATAAACATGTTTATCTGCTTAGTAGGTACCTGGGTGACCTAGCTTTGCTGTATTTTATTTTAGACTAATAAGACTAAGGTTTTTGATAAAGGGTACCCAATAATAGTTTTTCTCGTTTAGCAGATAATGCGTAGATAGATTATTGGCGATGCGAAGATTATCCACGCCTTTAGCGGTGAAATTTAGAAGCTGTCAACTTTTTTTAGTCAGTCTTCTATAATACATTCATTACCTGCCCGCCACCAATTAAAGTTAATAGTTTTTAAGAAATGTTTGTCGTGTATACAGTTCTATTAATTACCCTTCCACCATGATCAACACAAGCCCATTACCTCTTTTCAATATACTTGTAAAAATAGAATATTTACTATGCATGAAATAAATAGTAATATTTTTTTACTCCATCGTAGTACCTATTTAACTATACATACTTGAAATCTGCCATTATAAAATGTTTTATCTAATCGATGATTTTTAGATAGATGCCGTACACCATGACACCCTTAACTAAATTCGGGATCTACTTACTTTCACCTCACGAAAACATTACATTTGTGACAACAAAAATAACTTTGTATTTGTTAGTGTTTGTATGGAAGACAAAGTTATATAATTGCGGTTGATAAAACTGTGCAATATCTCAAAAACTACTTTGGAAGCGTCTATATCTCAAACGTTAAACTATTGTTTCAAAAATCAACAAAATATTTGAGAAACAATAAATGATTGAATGAGTAGGAGTGGGAATAACTTCTTGAATTCGCCAACATAATATAACACTTTTGTTACTAATAAATAACATGTTAATTTTGACGTTATAATAATATTAGTCTTGCTGGACTGTTATGCTATTTTACTGGTACTGCAAACAGAAATGTGTTATTTTTATAACTTATCGTCGATCTGATATGTTAACGAATTACTGCAACCAAATACCTGTCTTATTGCCATGTTTTAGAACACACTTGAAATTATATTAATTTATTTCATTTCTTAGTCGCACCGTCCACAATCATTTCTGCTTAACCCAAAGGTATGACTGGTAGAGAATGCCATATGGCGTTAAGTACACCTTTTGTACAAACTGTGGTTGTGCAATAAAGTATGAATTAATAAATGACGGTAGAAATATTGTAATACTTTCATTCAGAAATATGTTGTTTCTTTAGGAAAGAAATTATGATAATTTTTAGAAATATCTTAGTGTTCATTAGAACCAAAAAACGTTAAATTTGTGACTATGTGTAAGGTTAGGAAATGACACTAAGTTCGCAAATGATAAGTTGGTAACATAAAATGTGTTACTGCAATTGGGAAGTGAAATCGGCTAAACAATGTTCTGCTAACTGACAAAGAGTAGTTAGTATTATTTTTGGAAGAAGTATTTTTTATTCGTTTTGAATGTTATTTTTGTCACGAGAATATTTAAATGTGAACTTTACGAAAACCAAAACGGATAATTTAATCTTATTTAATATCTTCATTGGTTCTAATTCGTCCTATGCGCAAATCAGACTTTATTTCTGATCTGAGTCTGGTTTTGACGTAAACGTTGTTAAATCATGGTTACCCTAAAACTATAACTAACGTCGAAAATTGAACGAGTTGTTATTTTCCTTTGGCATTTTGCAAAGCTGCGAGCGTTTATATTATATATAATTGACAACACCATTAACTTAATGAAAACAATGGAATGATAAGTACAATTTGGTGCGCCATATCCACAACGGCCACACACCGGTTTAGCCGCCGGCTCTTGCTAATCTGTAGCTACCGGGCGGAATAATAAGATTTAAGCTGTCTACTAGAATTAAGAAATAAATATATTTTTTTATTAGAAATTATTCCAAAGAAAACTGATTTCCTTCATAGGTAACACCGGCTTAATAACAAACATGAACATGAAACACGAGTCAAAATTGCATGAATGTGAAAATCAACTCAAATATCAATACATAAAACAATACATAAATTACATAGATGATTAATAACATTTCTGCTTGCACTGTCGAAATAATAATTCGGCGCGCGGCGTGAGACTAGCGTGGGCTCTCCTCGAGAGATCACGCGAGCCGGCCGAGCCGTGCAACAGCCTCGCTCTGTCTCGCTCTTGCAATACCTACTAAACTAACCAATCTATCCGTACTCTTTACTCTCATAATGGGGACTGAAACAGAACTACTGAGAGAGCCGTATTGGACGGTCCTTGTGCTAGTGAACAAAAGATAAGGAGAAACTTGATTTCTGAAGTACTTACAAATTGCATTTATTTAGGAAACCTACTCTATTTTTAATGATGGATGACGAAACGCGACGTTTTAATTTTTTCATTTACAAATTACACACAACAAATTACTGTCATAAAATTTAGAACATTTTAAATTATTTATTATAGTAGTTTTAGGACATCTTGTCACATATTATTTTATAATTTCTGGATTTTGTTGAAAAGAAAAGAGAAAAAAGTTCAAAACACTGATAAAAACAAAAACAACATTAAAAAAGAAGAACATGAAGTACTGGGATTCGAACTCGCGTGTTTCAAATCCAAGGCCGCCTTACTAATCCGCTGCGCCGTCGTGTCATTAACAATAGGAGCGAAATTTTCCTTTGCATTTTAGTTACATTATTTTAACCCTATTTAAGTGATACAGCCACTGTCAGACACTACAGCAATGAGTTTAGCGCCATCTATTGAGATACTAAACACGTAGACTAGTTGCGACCAATCGACATGCTTATCCGTGAATCCCATAGAGAAAGAAAAAATCTTCGCTTTAAAAAGAGCGTGCTACTTAGAGAAATTCTATAGGATTTGACAGCGAAATACCTTATGACAGCGAGACCGTTTTCTAAGAAATAATGGATTTAGTGGATACGTCAAGTTTTCGTCGTTGGAATTTTTGAAAAATTATGAATGGATATAATTATAATTTAAGTTTTGTATAACAATTTCAGATGAAATGACTTGTGCTTTCAGCAACTGTGAAGTGCGCCGAGGATACAATCCCGAAAATCATACTTTCCACCAGTAAATATGAATCATTGATAAAAATTTTAATTCCAAATTTTATCAAATTTGTGAGTGAAATCGACTCCGATGCCAAATTGTACAGTAAATTTAGGACTTTCTTTGTGATTTGCAGCCATATATCAAAGTTTCCAATAGATTAATTCAGTTATTTTCAGTAAAATAAGAAACCGTTTCTTTACACTAGGGCTTGACTAAATGATGACGTCATCAGTATCGATAAATTTTTTGACTGATTTTTTTAGGTAACCGTAATTCTTGCACAGCTTCTTCTTAGCACTGGCCCACACAACTGGCCCGAAGCTGTGCTGTGGTAAGGTCTATGTTGGAACGTGTATAAGTGCTTCTAGCAAGTCTTCATACATAAATAAATAAATATGTAATTTAACAAAAATGAGGTTGTCTTATTTATCAAATAAAAAGTATTATGTAATTAAAAGTGCATTATTTTAATTATTTTTGTTTCAATTTACATGATTTATCGTAACCTCCTCGATAAAACTTGGACCACCATAAGATACACATCACTATTGAACGCACACATGTAAAGTAACTTTTTGGTATCGCTGAAAATCCGCGTTTGTCATTCTATACTATACTACTTTCTATGGTGAATCCAGTCTACGTAGCGCCATTTATTGACGTGCTGAACACATGAACTAATTGCGAGCAATCGACATGCTTTATTTCGTGAAATGCAACAGTCTACGTAGCGCCATCTAATCCGTGTTGTTGTATTCCAACGGGTGCCCGCAAATATTGGCCAGTTACGGCGGAACCGTTTTCTTGTATGAGATGAGGTATCTGTACTAGTAGTATTATATTATCTGTGGTACGGTCGAAGTTTCTTGCTACTACTTTTCAAAGAAAATATCTTGCACACACGACTCCAAACCGACCGGGCGTCATTTCAAACACAAGACCACTCGTGGTGTAAGCTATTTCGGATCTTGAGGTGATTAGGCGGCGGTGACTTCGATAGTACAGTCACCAGCACATCAGGTTACCCACTTTTGTTGCAAACTAGCCCTTATTACAACTGAATAAGATACCGCAGTGTTTACCTTGACGTGCTGTCGTCCGAACATAATTATTGTCTGCATTGCAAATACATTTAAACCGGCAGACGGGCTATAGTTTCTAGCCTACATCAAAGTAAATGGTTTCTACTCTTTAAAAAACGGTATAATGGGCATAAATAAATATATAAGCTCACCGGTAAAGCGCCGTTCAGTGACTCCCTCAGGTGTACGTTAGTGAACGCGTACGCTATCACGTACAAAGCGGTCACTACGAGCAGTAGGTAGACGTTGCCTACGGCTTTTAGCAGGTATGCGCTTAGAAGTGAGCCTATCACACTGCCGGCTGACACCGCCGCTTCCAATATCGTCATGCTGTAATATAATATTAAGTTAAAACCGGAGTCTGTCTGTATATGCGGGGGATTCCCCGCATATACAATATCTGATTCTTTTAATTTACTTTTTTAATGTCCAATCAAAGTTCCGGTTCTGGCAGAAAATCTGCCAAACCTTCAGCTGCTCATTGAAATGCGTATTGTATTCATGTTTCACATTCAAAAAAATAACAAAAAAAGTTATATTAGAAAGAAAATTATTTAATAGAAATTTATTTGCTTAAAACACGGTACAGATTTATGGAAACAAATTAAAATGGGTTCAGCGTGTTTTACCGATGTTTCGGTTGGCAAATATTTGCTGTCGTCGTCTAAAATTAACAATTTCATTTATATTATGTCAACAAAGATTATTACAATAATTAATTATGATATAAAATACATGAATAATTAGATGTCAATAACAGTATAATTTTAAGTACCTGCTTAATATGTAAGGTTGAGGTCTAAGCCGCCTTACCACTTTCAAATAAAAATTGCTTGCTCACTTTAGGACGAAAATGGGTGTCACTTCAAACAAATGACGACGCAAGGTGCAAGGTATTTTGGTTCTTATAATGGTAAGGCGACCGGTGACCTCGATAGTACACATCAAACAATTTTGAATTGAAAATAAGTTTTTTTTTAATCTCGGCTAAGCAGATATTTGACCACACCTGATGTCAGGTGTAGATGAAGTCTAATGTTGTGCATATCTACTTAGTAGCAGCCTGTTCACTCTTGCCTTAAAGGGGCTTATATCATATTCCTTAGGGAAAACTTCTATTAAGCTTATTTAAAACTCTAGCGTTCTTACCGAAGAGATCTGTTTGCTGTTGTCGTGATATCACTGAGGTAGCAAAATGCTCCGGTGAAGATTACACTGAAACCTCCAGTAAGACTGAAGGGGATTGCGGTCAGGACAAACCACCAGGGGCCGAGAGACTCCATCATGCTGTATATGACCACCAGCACGGACGACATTGCAACACCTAGAAATAATAAGGTTCATTTGTAAAAGTTTCAAAAAAGTTTGACATACCAAGTTTGGAGGCCAGAGAGAATGAAAGCAGGTGACACTGGCTGTTTGCAGTAGTGGCAGTTCCAAATTCAAATTCACTAGGTAATTGCAGCAGATGCTGTTGCACAGTAATATTACAGTAATAATATCCATAAAGATCTGTAGGTAGTATCTGTCTTTTGTGGTAGTATTGCTTGAAGTTTTAAGCTGTGTGGTCTGCAGTACATTAAAGAATATCTGTGTCAATGTATTATTCACAGATTCTGAATTTCACAAACAGATATATTTTTTATATACTACTCTTTATTAATTGTTATATGCTAAGTAGGTAAGCAGTTATTTATACACTCTGTTATTTTATTTTTAACTTACCAAATAAAGGCCAGACTACTAAGGGTTTCCTGCCATGTGTGTCGGACCACACACCAAGAAACATTGAAAGTATTGCTGGTCCAATAGACTCAATGACTGTTTTGACTGTCTGCACAAATGTTGCATACTTTTGCACTTCTTCCTCCAATTTATGTGTCTCATTGTTTTTTTCTGGAGCCAGGAATATCTGGCACTCGTCCACAGAATGATGCAATGTATGAACACATGTCCGATATAGTATTATGTTGCTAATAGCAGTACCTGAAATTAAATAAAAAAAAATGAAAATTGGCATGCTTCTAAGAACCATTAGTCGGTATATAACTTTGTACTTGATTTTTATAAAAAAGGAAGGTAGGTACATACTCAGGTCGGAAGATTTAAATAAATAAAAACCTTTTTCATTCATTAAAAGTCGGGTATTTTTTTGCGTATACATAAGTTTAATATTCTCTGCGATTAATAACTATTTAATAATCCCAAAAAATATTACATACCTGAAAGGGATACCGCCAACATGGTCATAAATAGTGGAAACTCCATTGTTATACCAAAAGGCCTTCCCGGTAATTCACTAATAGTATTTATATTGGAATTGCTCGCCGTGAGTTGATTTTCAGTTTCATTTTCATTTTCTTGAGCCATGATGAGTAAAATATAAAATCTGCACGTCTTGTGGGTATTTATAAAGAAGAACCCAACAACTAGGTACTTGCCGACCTGATGGCACTGATTAAACTAATGAATAAAGTCGGCGTTGGATTTCATGTTTTATTTTTAACAATCACACAAGTTCAGTTTTTAACTAAAAACAGCTGATGTGAGTGATGTTATGATACAAACAAAACAAAACAAAATCTAACGAAACGAACCGAACGACGAACGACGAACGAACGAATCCAAACCAACAAAAAATTAAAAATAGACCATAGAGAAAGAAAAAATCTTCGCTTTAAAAAGAGCGTGCTACTTAGTGAAATTCTATAGGATTTGACAGCGAAATACCTTATGACAGCGAGACCGTTTTCTAAGAAATAATGGATTTAGTGGATACGTCAAGTTTTCGTCGTTGGAATTTTTGAAAAATTATGAATGGATATAATTATAATTTAAGTTTTGTATAACAATTTCAGATGAAATGACTTGTGCTTTCAGCAACTGTGAAGTGCGCCGAGGATACAATCCCGAAAATCATACTTTCCATCAGTAAATATGAATCATTGATAAAAATTTTAATTCCAAATTTTATAAAATTTGTGAGTGAAATCGACTCCGATGCCAAATTGTACAGTAAATTTAGGACTTTCTTTGTGATTTGCAGCCATATATCAAAGTTTCCAATAGATTAATTCAGGTATTTTCAGTAAAATAAGAAACCGTTTCTTTACACTAGGGCTTGACTAAATGATGACGTCATCAGTATCGATAAATTTTTTGACTGATTTTTTTAGGTAACCGTAATTCTTGCACAGCTTCTTCTTAGCACTGGCCCACACAACTGGCCCGAAGCTGTGCTGTGGTAAGGTCTATGTTGGAACGTGTATAAGTGCTTCTAGCAAGTCTTCATACATAAATAAATAAATATGTAATTTAACAAAAATGAGGTTGTCTTGTTTATCAAATAAAAAGTATTATGTAATTAAGAGTGCATTATTTTAATTATTTTTGTTTCAATTTACATGATTTATCGTAACCTCCTCGATAAAACTTGGACCACCATAAGATACACATCACTATTGAACGCACACATGTAAAGTAACTTTTTGGTATCGCTGAAAATCCGCGTTTGTCATTCTATACTATACTACTTTCTATGAAATAGACAGTAATGAATGAATGAGTGAATGAATGAGAGTCAAGTGAGTGAACGAATGAAACTTGTTTGTGAATGTAGGATAGAGCGAATGATAAAACAAAAGAAATGGTATTTCCGTTTCCGCTTCTTTGGATTTTTCATAGACAAGATATTCATACCGGTTTAGAGGCGGTTTTACGATTGTACTTATTGGCACATCACTTTGACACCGCTATCGCTATCTATCCGCCAAACTAAAAAAAATAATTGTCTATTGTCCCAAAGGAGAAAAAGGCGAGCGTTTTTGACAAAAAATCTAACGTTTCTGAATAGTTTCCTCAATATAACTGTGCGAAAACAAAGTAAAGATATTTATCAGTGATTTTATAGTTAAGGTGAGCATTATATACTACTATTATTGTAATAGAGGGTAAGCCGACACATCCTTCGAGATTTGATGAGTCGCCTCTCGCCCTGTCATATTGCAACCACATCCGCCGTTGGGCTCGTTTACTGTTATTTTTTGCTAATAAATGCTTCTGTGTTCGAGAAGATAACAGTTGGCCCAAGTTTGACAAGAATATGCAAGGTTTCTGTTATGTGGACGTGCAATTTCGAAAATCATCATTGATATGCCACGACCTATTTTTAGACTGGCTTTCTTTTTGAGCCGCATTGCGTTCTGTTACTAGCCGGTGTCTGAGCATTCCAGTGATTGAATTGAATGTGCATTATTTTTTAGGTGAAGGTGTAGAAGTGTCGATATGGCAGTGAACGTATATTCTACTAATGTGACTTCGGACAATTTGTCGCGGCATGATATGCTGGCGTGGGTAAATGATTGCCTGCAGTCGAACTTCGCCAAAATAGAGGAATTATGTACAGGAGCCGCTTACTGCCAGTTCATGGACATGCTATTCCCAGGCAGTGTTCCTATGAAACGAATCAAATTCAAGACAAACCTAGAACATGAGTACATACAGAACTTCAAAATACTACAAGCAGCATTCAAAAAAATGGGAGTTGACAAAGTAAGGCTCATATATTTTATTTCTAAGATTTACCATCATACCCCCGCCTTAAAATTTTAATGATAATATTGATTGATTCATTGTGTAGTATTCCTTGTATATTATGATGTCATGTATTATTAATAACTGACAAACATTGATACTGCTAAAAGTATGTTTTGTGTGATGCATTTAACTAAATCAGTAACTTAATTTATAACTTGGTGAAATAGGAATTTTTTTATCCCTCCCTTTGTTGTAAAGTTGCAGCCAGCGTCATCTTCAGCATCTGTACCAAATCACATTCCTAGTTTAATTTTATGTAGTATCAAAAGGACATGGCAGCCGTTTTAGTTCTAATATGGCACTATCAAGAATTGTAATGAATGCACTTCCTATTTTAAGTAGGGTGCATCATACATAATCAGTGTGTCATACTATTTGTGGTCATAGGAATGTGTAATAAAGCCTGAAGTGGTGCATAACCAATCAATATAAGAACAAGTTCTTTGGTCTTGTCACCCTGTTCTTACTGCTAGATCAAGAATATTAAAGGATAATGAAATGCCTCAGCACAGTGGTTTCCAAAGTTGTTGCTCTGACCCAGCTAATACAAGTTTACAACTCCGGATCCACTTCTACGAAATTGGACCGTTACCAATATGAGAATGGCTTGGTTGGTTGGTGAAGTGTCATTTGACAACCACGACCCACTCAACATTAGCTCTAGCATACTTTGGGAAACCCTGCCTTAGCAATTTAGACAAGATTTTAAATGCAAAGAAATGTTTTTTTCATTTATTTTCTTTTTTGATTAACTTGATAAGGAGTTTAGATAGAACACATATCTACACAGTGCAAGTACAAGTTGATCAACACATGTTATTTTATTTTAATTTTAAATACAACAATAAATTTTTTAAGATATCAAAACTCTTGATTCACGAGCATTTTCATGTAATCTTGTCTAGTAGTAGAACAAATTAAAATAATGTTAAAATTTAGTTATGTTTATTTTTGTAGGTGTTAAAACAATGCCATGTTCTAGGTAATACCAGTGGACAAGCTGATAAAAGGGAGATTCC
>OY757270.1:8975104-9030118 GCA_963584085.1 Pyrausta aurata | reverse complement strand
GAACAACAAGAGATGTAGGTTTTAGGATTCTGGGCGAAAAGAAAAAATGCAGTGATTTTGTGAAATATATCGGAACGTATATTCCTTAAATACTTAGTGTCTTGGAAGGCAGAATGTCTGGATCCTATCACATGGATTTATCTACTCAATATAATAAGTAATGGGGGAAATCTGCCTCTAGCTTAATTACAAAATTACAATACAGTGAACACACACGATGCAAACAGGAGATGATAGACACAGTAAAGATGGCGGGATCTCCATAGTGACGAGTGTTGCCAGCTGGTATTTCCGTGTTGTAATGATACCAGTATTTTCATAATAAAGCACTACCAAATAATAATTGGTTTTTGCTTAATTTCAACACGCCCCCTCAAAAAGTAATTATTATTTTATTTACAATCATAGTTTCCTGACTAACCAGAACATTAAAACCTTCCAAGTCTTCTCCTGGGAAAATTACATTCAATCATGCATGGTCCAACATTTATTGCAAGGATTAGGGAAACCCAGTAAAACCTAATCAGACCATATCTTAAAATAACTTTGATCTAGGCAAAGTTGCCTTATAACAATAATACAAGTTTAGTATTACAAACATAAATTACATTTATCTCTTTTCTTTACTTAGCAGTAAAGGTTCAACTAATACAATTTTATTACATCGATTTCACATTGTTGTCATAAAATATTAAATATCAATGTTTTATAATTGTAATATTGATTATACATACTGACCCATCAATTTTCCTTATAAATAAACAGAAACAATAAATTTAGTTTATACCTTTTTAGACTTAATACATCAGAATGTCTCTTCCTTCTCAGATTCAGTTTTTGAACTAACACCATTCATTTTCCTTGAAAAATGAACATAGAAATATAAAGTTCAATTAGTATACTGTTTGAGACTTCAACCAGAATGCCTCTTTACAGATTTAGTTCTTGAACTATAAAACCATCCATTTTCCTCGAAAATGGCCATAGAAATGATAGGGTTAAATTTTTTATACTGTTTTGAGACAAAACCAATACCTCTTTTACAGATTCAATTCTTGAACTTAATATAATTCCATACACTTTGCTCACGGCAAAGAAATCATTATACAGTAAATGTATCAAGATTATCATGTAGATTACATATTTTTTTATTTAAAAAAAAAATAACAACAGTACAACCTTACCTTTTCAGTTGTTTGTGTCACAATCAGCCTAGCCGATTCTGAATATAAAAGATTAAGGCTACATTATTTATTATGTGTGGTTAGGTAACTTAAAATATTCACACTTTATTCATTACACCTTTTGTTAGTATATGTAATATGTAATTTTAAATATTTATGTGCATTTTCAGACTGACACAATTTATTATATTTTTGTTTAGTCTACTCAAAAATATAAAACACACTACACACACAAATTTTTGGTGTGTTCATACTATAACATACAATAACTAAAAGAAACAATTAGGTTAGGTGTATATTTTTCAGACCTTACTGAGAGTTTCATGGTATGATTCTATATCTATATCTGTATTAGTTTGATTACAGTTTACCATACTTCTCTATCAATAGTTTCTATGCATGTATGAACTTTGATTTAAAGTGACATGTGACATAGTTTTAAATAGGCAGTGTCAAGTTAATTCAAGCAAATGATTATTATATCATTTGACCATGTTTTTAAATAAATTATTTGAATTAAACATTTGAAATAACATTTTATAATGATCTAGTGCTTGCTGGTCTGCACAAGCTAGAACCAGTTGGCACATAACATAGTTGCTTTTTACAAAGTGTAATTTATAACCACAATATTTTGCTAATATTTCTAGCCAATGTTAGCGAATAGAAAATTGAGGAGCATTGAACGGCACTAGACAAGCGAATGATGGTGCCCCTGCCTACTCGAGCTGTCAATATGACATGGAAATATCGTGTAGCTCTGTTTTTGTTATCTATACCTATAAAATGCTTTGTCCTGAACGACTGACTTATTGATTGACTGACTGACTGACTGACTGATGGATCAACGCACAGCCTAAACCGCTGATCGTAGAAACCTGAAACTGGGAGGGTGTGTTCTTTGTATGACGTAGGGATCCGATAAGAAAGGATTTTTCGAAATTCTACCCCTAAGGGGGTCAAAAAGGGGTGCAAAGTTTGTATGGGACAACGTGATCCCTTGGTCTAACCTACTTCAAATTTTGCATACACATTCTTTTACAGAATTGGCGGAAGATTTATTTTGTATTTTATTATAATTAATCTCCTAAGGGGGTGAAAAAGGGGTACAAAGTTATTCTGGGGGTGATTTTCTTCGAAGTTGATATCAACACTCTTTAGTGCTTACGACTAAAATGATTGTTATTTATTTTGACAATAATTTGACAAGTCTGAAAACTCGATGTTTTGACACATGTTTGTTATTGATTTTGCTCTAGAGAACAGACTTTATTCCTTGGAATACATACTATAAATAAGGAAAAATATATAGTTGGAATAGTATAATAATCATTTTTTGTGTTTAAACCGGGTAGTTAAATAGACCCCACAGTTTTCTACAGCGACCGGACGCAAGCAGTCTGTGTCCAGTGTAATTAATTATGTTCAGAAGGTCGTTTGTTCATATTGTTGGTGGACATCCTATGCTGTACGCTGCTCCTGTGGTCGAAGTGTGTCCAATTTGAAACTTTTCTGCAAAGTTTTCGTGGGGAGTCTATGCTTAGCAGTGAACGGACTTTAGACAGAACACCCGTTGATGATGGGGTAGATTACATAGAATGGTCCCTTTAAATTCACGTTTTGAATTCAAAATAGTAGAGTATTCGTTATGACCATAAACAAAGCTCAAGTTCAAACTCTTAAGGTAGCGGAAGAAGACTTGAGGGAATATGTCAGCAGCGCACAGAGTAGTCTTTCTTTAGAGCACCCGAAAGAAATATAATTGACGATAGGCGTAGAACGTATTTTCATTTCGTTGTAAAATATAAATATAATATCCCCGTGAAAGTTTGAACAGAATAAATGCCAAGCTACGTGATTGTGTACATAAATTAATATAATATTTGTTTTTTCGTATTTCTACGCGCTAATCTTAGGAACTATTGGTCCGGTTATGAAATTTGACAGATACATTGTTAGATAGCTTATTTATCGGGAAAGGCTATAGAAGTAGTTTAATGCGTATAGGCTTATATTTTCGCTACGATCTATGGGAACGGAGTAAAACTATTATGCGCGTACAAAGTCGCTGGCGGGCCGCTAGTTTAAATATATAGATTAAACGTAAAGTGTGTTTCAGTGCTTTCACTACATACATTACATCATTTATCTGTAATAATAATAATATTCATCTTTATAAAATGTGCAAACCTAAAAAGATGCAAACAACTTTACTTTCCATACAAATAACTTTTGCTAAGGTTTACCTTTGAATTAAAGTGTAATGGATAAGAAAAAACCTTGTCATATTCATTTACTTACCATCATCATTTAGAAACCTTGTCATATTCATTTACTTACCATCTTCATTTAAAAACCTTGTCATATTCATTTACTTACCATCGTCATTTAAAAACCTTGTCATATTCATTTTACTTACTCATCTCATTTGATTTAAAGTCCCTTCCCTTGCGGAACTATCAGATTTTATGTTATCATAATTTCTATTAAATCTTAATTATCAGATTTATATTTATCTGATTTTGAATTATCTGATTTCAAATCATTAGATTTACATAAAATATAAAACTTTACAACTTATAAATTGTACAATACACAGTGCAATAAGGTAAATATATTGCAAATTGAGTATGAATAAAGTATGGAAACCATACTAGGCTATGATGCCTGTACTTATCTGATTTTGAGCTATCTGTTTTCAAGTTTTCAGAAGAAGACTCATCAGATTTTTAATAATCATAACACTGAGTACAAGTAAAGTATAAAAACCATACTAGGCTTTGACACCTGTACTCATCTGATTTTCGAGCTATCTGTTTTTAAGTTTTCAGAAGTAGACTCATCAGATTTTTAAATAATCACAGCACAACCCGAAGGTTTCATTCAGCAGCCTGACTTGAGAGGTCAGTTCATCACATCTCATAATTTTTGAAATGTTTACTTTCATTCCTTTCAGAGTGTGACTTTAATAACAACAACACATTGAATAATACAATTCTTTATTATTAGTTAGATGTAACATTTACACCATTAACATTTAAACTTTGAGTTTGTGTTCTGTGAAATCACTCACTGTTTCACATATAAATATCATATTCAGGGTGTCATACCTTATTTAAAATAGCCTTCAGTACACAACATGGCCTACTAGTATGTTTACCCTATATTTTATGATATTCACCACTCACTTTTAACACATAAATTTATGCAGTACAGTATCATTGAAAACTTTCAATATTAACCTGTACATATTATGTGTCATTTTGTAATAATAATTAAAAAACCATAGGTTTTGTAGGTAGCAGTTAATACTATAAACTGCAATGCTGAAAATTAAAAAATATTAGGGCAAAACACATTTCAATAGTTGCTTTCATTTTTCAATTCTTCCGATTTGTAAGCCTCAGTTTTTGCAATACAACTTTAATAGTAAATAACACATCTGATTTATAGATTATCAGGTAGAACTGTATTGCATACAGTAGTGAGTAAAATTTGATCACCATCAAATAACACATATAGTTAAATCTTTCATGTGACTTTTATGCTTACATAAATCACATCAAATAGTAAATCTTTCTCCCAATTTTATTTAAATAACATGTAGTGTCAAAAACATATTTAACTTTGAGTTAAAGCTTACTCATATGCATCTATGGATTCAAATAATGAACCATGATGAACAGTTTATAAAAAAATGTGAATAGATTATAATGTGACTTCATCTTTGATAAAATAATTTGAATTTATAGTCACTTTATGATAATCATCATAATATTTAATGAGTATAGTTATACAATCAATGTAGATTAATTGGTGAATTGTTTTACCTTGCATCAGTATTGTTATCCTTACTGATTTGTTTCATTTTTATATATAAGGTGATGGTCAAATCCATACTTTGTATTGTAATCAGTCAGGTATCAAACAACTGCCGGGAGTTGCATAATAATGGAATTTCTATTGTGTCTCGTTCACACATACTTGACGAGTTAAGTAGGTTGTAGGGTGCCTTGTAGTAGAACCACACTAGGTTGCCATAGGTGCTCAAGTCAGTGACCAGTTGCATTTTTCACATTTAGTATCTGAAATGAATACAACTTGTATAAACAGTTGTTTGTTATAAATTGCATTTCAAGGAACTACTAAAATATACTTCCCTGTTGTATGTTGGATGTGCTGGAATTTTGCAAGTATGTAATTTGTACTTTGTTTGCGAAGCTGTACTTGGCAGCCTAATTGTCAAACACAAATGTCTCCTCGGTATAGTGAAGCCATTTCACATAGTCGCCCCCTCGGTTAGTCACTTCTACCGTTCAGGGATTTCCTACAGTCTCATCCATAGGTTATTATGCTGACTTAGCTTTCATTGAATCTTGTTGATTCTTTCATGTGTGTTTATTGTAATATCAGTACCACTGTTTTTAGTAATATCATTGCGACAATTCTATTTACAGCGTTCACAGTACCAGGTAGTTTTGGCTTACTGGATTGCACTTTTCATACACATGAAAAGTTTCTTGTTCTCCTTCTACACCATCATAGATTTATGGTGTCCGAACTTAATGTTTTCCATTTCCGCTTTCTGAAAAAACATTTGGTTGAAAGTATGCTTATGTCAGGAGCAACAAACACTGCTTTACCGTGCTTTGGGTGACAAATCTCAGCGACAAGCTTAAGTCCAGGAATGTTTGGTCGGCACTGCTTGTCATCTCGTTGGGTTGATAGAATGTTTCAGTTTTCTCACACAGTTTCCCATTGAAACTTGAATTAATCTGTACTTATCTGCTGTAGTAGATTACTTAATCAATGCTGACATCAACAACAGCTCTCTGACTCTCAAACCTTTTTTTTTGACATGGGTATGTTGGACGTGAATTCGCGTCCATGCTCTTGGTCGTGACAATATTTTGTTTCACCGATTCTTGGTGACTGTCAGGTCTGCCTGTGTGGTCGCTAGATTTAGATGAAATATATTGAGAAATTTAGTACCTAATTGGTACTATTTGGTACCTATCGATAAAAAAATAGTACCTCAGCCCTTGGAATATTATATCATAAGTCTTATACACAGGCCATCCTGACGTCAGGTTGGCCTGTATGAAATTATATTTGGGTAACTGTTATAGGTATCATTCTGGAACCTATGCTAGCATTTAGTACCTAATTGGTACCTGAGAAAATATATATTACATTTTGAAATATCATGATATTTTTTTAGATTTTGGATTTTATAGATTTCCCATAATTCATATTTGATCCCTTTTACTACTCGTTTTTAATCATTTATATGTTACCGGCGTAATTTGTTTCCCCCTATGTCCTATTTAGGGCATCTACGAATCCAACAAATTTAAAATCATGAAAATCGGTCCACCAGTTCTCGAGTTATAGTGGTATATATAAGTGGTGTAACTTACAAGACTTTCTTTTATGTTCATAAATAACTAGCAAATCCAGCGAACTTCGTTTCGTCCCGGTCCCGTTTTATGGTCATTATGCTATTCGGGGCCCAGACAAATCCAACAAAGTAAAAATCATGAAAATCGGTCCACCCATTCTCGAGTTTTAAGTGGTTTAACTAACCTAACTGCCACGGGAACCAATGAACCCTGCGCGACCAACCAGTTTTTAGGGTTCCGTAGCCGAATGGCAAAAAACGGAACCCTTATAGTTTCATCAAGTCTGTCTGTCTGTCTGTCTGTCTGTCTGTCCGTCCGTATGTCACAGCCATTTTATTCTGAAACTATTAGCATCACACCGCTGAAACTTGGTAGGTAGGTGTATCTTCTTTACCGCTTTCCGATTCAGGTACAAAAAATTTGAAAAAATGATATTATAGGGGGGGCTGCCATACATGAAACTAAAACCAAAAAAATTTTTTTACTCAAACCTATTCGTGTGGGGTGTCTATGGATAGGTCTTTCAAAATGACATTGAGGTTTCTAGAACCATTTTTTCTAAAAGTCTAACGTTTGAGATATAGACGCTTCCAAAGTGGTAAAAAGGGCGCCCCCCCCCCATCTAACTTCCTTTGTTCAAAGGAAGTGAAAATTTTGAAAAAAATATGTAAAGTAGATCTCAACATAAACTTTCAACGAAAATTGGTTTGAGCGAAATCGAACCAGCAGTTTTTGAGATATGTGCTATAAGTGGAAGTAAGAATACCTAATTCAGTTAAAGTTGGCACGGAACCCTCAGTGCGCGGGTCCGACACGCACTTAACCGGTTCTTAAATATTGTTACCACTAGTAAATAATAACATTCGATCATCTGGTGAAATAACCGCACAATTGCATATTTGCAAATTATACAGGAGAGCACTTTAAAGTTTATGAAAATGTTTTGCAATCA
Source organism: Pyrausta aurata (assembly GCA_963584085.1). Taxonomy (NCBI): domain Eukaryota; kingdom Metazoa; phylum Arthropoda; class Insecta; order Lepidoptera; family Crambidae; genus Pyrausta; species Pyrausta aurata. Next base: position 9,022,580 of record OY757270.1, on the reverse strand, counting down.
ATAACTTTTGCATCTATCCTGTTCGGAAAATACATATAACTTTCCTGTGTAGATAGCCGGGTGGAAAATAGCTTATCCATCCCTAGGGTGGAAAGTAATTTAGTTTTAATTGACATGAGATAGAGTCAAGGCCTGCAGTCAAAGCTTGGAACAAAGATAATTGAGTCACATCATGTTATTAAAATAACAAACATTTTTGCTTAGCTATAAATTGAAAATCATATTGTGTAGGTATTATGTATAGTCGTTGATTAAAAAATATACAATTTCTAATTTTAATTCAAATAACAATAAAAATATTTGGCTGCCCGCCATAATGCCAAGATGTTTTTTTTTTAATTTTATATTGTCAGTGTCATTTCAGGAAGGATTCGTCCAAAGCCGTTAAAACTTTTATATAAAAACCGGCCAAGTGCGAGTCGGACTCGCGCACTGAGGGTTCCGTGCCAACTTTAACTGAATTAGGTATTCTTACTTCCACTTAGCCAAAATACAACAATATTTTGTTGACCGCAAATATAACTTTGTTTTTCATAGTGTTTATATGAAAGACAAAGTTGTATTTGCGATTGATAAAAATGTGCTATATCTCAAAAACTGCTGGTTCGATTTCGCTCAAACCAATTGTCGTTGAAAGTTTATGTTGAGATCTACTTTACATATTTTTTTTCAAAATTTTCACTTCCTTTGTTCAAAAGTTAGATGGGGGGGGGCGCCCTTTTTACCACTTTGGAAGCGTCTATATCTCAAACGTTAGACTTTTAGAAAAAATGGTTCTAAAAACCTCAATGTCATTTTGAAAGACCTATCCATAGACACCCCACACGAATAGGTTTAAGTAAAAAAATTTTTTTAGTTTTAGTTTCATGTATGGCAGCCCCCCCTATAATATCATTTTTTCAAATTTTTTGTACCTGAATCGGAAAGCGGTAAAGAAGATACACCTACCTACCAAGTTTCAGCGGTGTGATGCTAATAGTTTCAGAATAAAATGGCTGTGACATACGGACGGACAGACAGACAGACAGACTTGATGAAACTATAAGGGTTCCGTTTTTTGCCATTCGGCTACGGAACCCTAAAAACTGGTTGGTCGCGCAGGGTTCATTGGTTCCCGTGGCAGTTAGGTTAGTTAAACCACTTAAAACTCGAGAACGGGTGGACCGATTTTCATGATTTTTACTTTGTTGGATTTGTCTGGGCCCCGAATAGCATAATGATCATAAAACGGGACCGGGACGAAACGAAGTTCGCTGAATTTGCTAGTTATTTATGTACATAAAAGAAAGTCTTGTAAGTTACACCACTTATATATACCACTATTACTCGAGAACTGGTGGACCGATTTTCATGATTTTAAATTTGTTGGATTCGTAGATGCCCTAAATAGGACATAGGGGGGAAACAAATTACGCCGGTAACATATAAATGATTAAAAACGAGTAGTAAAAGGGATCAAATATGAATTATGGGAAGTCTATAAAATCCAAAATCTAAAAAAATATCATGATATTTCAAAATGTAATATATATTTTCTCAGGTACCAATTAGGTACTAAATGCTAGCATAGGTTCCAGAATGATACCTATAACAGTTACCCAAATATAATTTCATACAGGCCAACCTGACGTCAGGATGGCCTGTGTATAAGACTTATGATATAATATTCCAAGGGCTGAGGTACTATTTTTTTATCGATAGGTACCAAATAGTACCAATTAGGTACTAAATTTCTCAATATATTTCATCTAAATCTAGCGACCACACAGGCAGACCTGACAGTCACGATGTTTCACCCCCGTGCCTCGGAAAGCACGTAAAGCCGTTGGTCCTGCGCCTGATCTCTCTCCGGTCGTGTCAGATTGCTGTCCCATCGGGCTATGAGAGTGATAGGAATAGAGAGTGCACCTGGTTTGCGCACACACTTGTGCACTATAATGTGTCCGGCGCAGTCGGTTAGTCGTTGTGACTGGCCACCGTAGTCGAAATCGGCTAGGGGCACTATTATTTAAGAAACATATAAAACTGTATTTTGAGAGCTGTGGATTTTTTTAAATAATAAAAAATAAAAAAGAAACTGTCATAGTTTTCAATGCAAAGTTTTTTTTTGCCTAACACGCTCCTAGCACGGTCGTGGTCTACTACGGTTTAGTAGGTAGAAGAAACCATAAGAAAAAATAAAGGCAGTAGTAACCATTTACATTTTGGTAACACATGGAACCAACCATGCGCGGATAGACCGTAGTGGGCAATGTGGGCATGCCCAGTGCATGGTAGAAACTTTTTGTCCTTTTACTAAATTATGTTGTGTAAATCTCGCAATCATTGAAAAACCACAGCGTGCCCACAACCTTTTTGGAGAGCTGGATCCGCGCCTGAAACCAACTGCTAGAAAGAAAGATGTATGCTGATAAATATAATTGAATCTCACCATTTATTCATCGCAGTCATGCATGAAACTTATTTCGCGTAATACAATAAACATCCTATCTCATATTATAGCACCTATAAATACCTACTCGCTATGAACAAACATGCCGAGATAAAATTACGACGTATGACGTTCACTAGATAGAAATGCAATCCAATATAATCCTTTGTGAACGTCACGGAAATAACATAATAATTTTAATACGTTATTACTCACTGTACTGAGCTGATTCTTTGAGGCACAAAGTTGTAAAGTTGTGACATTACAAAATTACACTTTCCTATAAAGATTTTGTAGACATCAGTCTGTCCTAGTCCTAGGTCTAGAAGGATCTGGCTTCCTTTCCGGCCGTGCGAGTAACCCTTAACGGAAGATCTCATAAGGACATACGGGCGGCAGTTAACACGTTTCGGGACACTATTCCAGACATAATAGATGTTTTATTGTTTTCACGCCTGTAGGCGTTCACTGTCCCGAAACGTGTTAACGATGCAGCGTACTAATTAACTAGCGGTCTCCCGCTACTTTGTCTGCGCGTTTTGAATTTACTTCGCGGGTTGTTCCGATTTTCCGAATTAAAAATCCACACTAGTGTGGAAAATTAGACTTTTTGTCCATTTATCCACACTAACAGCTTGGTGTGGAAATATTGACAAATTAATGTTTCACTATAGATATGAGATAGTACGATAGTAGATAAGAAGATACTAAATGATAAAAGAGACTACAATGATTTAGTTAGTTAAGTTAACCTGTAAGCATCCCACTGCAAAGGGCAAAGGCCAACTGATAATTGATGATTTAGAAAAGATACATTTACTTTAGTTCTATTAGTAGTATGACTGCCTCGTTGGTGTAGAGGTTAGTTCGTTCTTAGGTCACTACCTAAGAGGTCCCGGGTCGGGCCGAAATTTGTTCAGGCCTTTTCTGTCTTGAAAGTCGGAAACAGCTCGGAGTCAGGAAGTCAGTTGTGATCACACTCCCGTGCCTCGGGAAGCACGTCAAGCCGTTTGTCCTGCACCTGATCCCTCATTGGTCATCTCGGACACCGGAAAAATGAAAGTAAAGGAACAGACAGAGTTTGCGCACACATCTGGGCACTATAATATCTCCTGCGCACCTGGCCTATCTCTGTTGAGAGCTGCCATTACCGAAAACCGGTAGGAGAAATTTATAGATGACATGCATTATTATTTGACCACACGTTTGGTGCATTGGTTAGAGCTCCTTATCCTGACTACTGAACTAGCGGTCGCGGGTTCGAATCCCGCAAGCGGCAAATGTTTGTGTGATGAGCACCAACATTTGTACCTAAGTCATGGATGTTATATGTTTATAAGTATATTAATGCATATTATTATTGATGGTATAAGTATTTATAGGAGACGCTCCCGTCATTATCGTTGTCTGGTACTTCGTAACACAAGGAATAAATTCCTTACTTCGAACCTAGACAATTGGTGTGTTATGAGATTTTAAACTTTCACGTTGCATTAAAATGAGAATTAGACATGACGGGTCTAAACGCAGCCGAAACGTCGAGCAGTGAGTAGCATTTACTCATATTAATATTTCGTGTTTAGACCCGTCGTGTCTAATTCTAATTGGTGTGTTTTCTGACGCATATTTATTTTATTATTAATCTATTGTATTGTTTTGGTTACAGGTAAACGAACTCAAAGCAACAGTTGACGGCCTCGAGAAGGAAAGGGACTTCTATTTTGGCAAACTCCGGGATATAGAGGTGATCTGTCAAGAGATGGAGGAACAGCAAAACGCTCCAATTGTTCAGAAAATTTTGGACATCTTATATGCAACTGAGGTTAGTTTACACTTATATTCGTATCAAGCCATTTAACGAAAACTTGGGGACACTATGTATAATACAGAATACAGACAACATCATTATCCTTGTTCACTTAAAACGAATTTATTTATAAACACCAAATTCCTTTAAAGGATAATAATGTATCTATCCTGGTTCTAGAACCAATTGACTTGCTGGTTTTGGACGCAAATCTTCTCTAAAATACAACTCCATTCTCTCTTTTTCTCAGCCCCTTGACGCCACTAATATGGCGGAAGATTCAACCCCGCAAGTCGGGGCGCTGGGTCGAAACTCACCCGTGCTCAATGACTATTAGTGAGTTTCTATCCTCATGCCCGGCACCCAGATTAAGATCTCTTTCAAGAGCTTAAGTTTTAAAAGAATGATAAAAATAATGAGCTAGAACGACATACCAATTTTTCACAAACCAACATTTCAATTCTTTTCCATATTTGAATATTTTTTTTAATATCGCTCTTCAATAAAAAACAAAGAATTCCCCGCAAAGTATAAGCCCCGTAAATTGCTAATGCGTCTGGCTGCCATTCTTTTTACGTATTCTCGTTGGTTATTTATTTTGTTAATTTGTTTTATATGTTACGTAGCTCTTTTGTATGCACAAAAGAAAACACACTAATTAGATTTTTGGGATGTTTCTTGTTAGTTTCAAAAGAGATATAGAGGTTTTTAATTTGACAAGGTTCCAGCGCATTAAAAACTTTCGGGGCTTATATGCCCTGTTCCCGCCTCTGTTAAGTCCGTGTTTCTTCACTGGTCGAATATTGTAAAGAATCTAGAAATTCCATTTGAGCGAAAATATTCCTTTTAAAACAAAATAAACACAAAACTTACAACATACATAGCTAATTCATCGTTCAACTCTTAGATCTTTTTAAATTAAATAGTAAATTAATTTTATAGTTACAAAAAGATTGTTTACAATGTCGGAGCAAAGAAGAATGGAGTTTAGGTGTTGACATTAAGAGATACTTACTGCTATTGTTTCTTGTTTGCAGGACGGATTCGCACCTCCGGAGGAGATAGACGGCGACAACCCCCACCCTCCGGAGGAAGACGAATACTGAATATAATATGTAATGTAACATCGACGCGAATCATAGTGCTCTTGTATATTATCAACTCGAAATTATCTCGCTTAACAATCATCAACAGTATCGAGTGCTTAGTATTTCACAGCCAATGAGTCGTCATTATAATATGTATAGTTAATATCATTTGGTACAGTGGCCCCAAAATGGCTTGAGCTTTCGTGAACGAATCGTGTACTGGTTTAGAATGTTTTTAACACTCACAGTGTCATATTTATATTCTTAAAGTGACGTCAGCGCTATCCACCCGTCTGTTTTTGTAAAAGTAAATACACGGGTGGATAGTGCACCTCACGCGTATGACGTATCCATAAGCGACCAGAAACTTCGCAGTCGGGCTGACAGCACGGTAACTCAATTGGAAGAGCAAATGTCCCGGTTGGCCAGAGAGTTGCAGGTTCAAGTCCCGCCCGTGCGCAATTTTTGGTTTCTTATTCCATCTTTACGAATCATGTACATAGCAAACATTGTAAATGTTGCATCTTTCTCAGAAGAGCCCTGTATAATGAAAACAATAAAATCTTTATACGAGTGGCTGTGTTATATCTAAGTACATTCCATAATTTTGGGAGCGTGATTTCTTGACTGAATTTACTTCTAATCCTGAATGTTATAATGGTGAAATAATCCGTTTCTTGATTATGATATTGTGTTGAAGTGTATTAGGAGGTTCTTCGTATTGTGCAATGTGGTGCAAAAAGAGTGCTTTTTTTGTAACTGTCTTATCACATGTATATTATCATTTTCGGGCCACTGCCGCCTGGCGAACATGCATTTAATAGTTTGTTAAAGTATTGGAAGAGGTTTACTGTTAATTGTTTAATTCTGTTAATAGTGCATTTGACTAAAATTATGTTAATCCTAAATTAGCAGTCTCGAAGTGAAACAAGATCTGAAATGTTTGGACAATACGACGTGTGTTAAAATGATCTTTGATGTAAATATCCCATGTATTGTCGTTCCGATAGCAGGTAAACGGTTCCATGTAGTTGTGATATTTACATGACCACAATTTAGGTTAATCAACTACAAGACTTGACAATGTTTGCACTAATAACTAACTGTAGGAAGTATACTAATATTCAGAATATTTTTAATTGTATCAGAGCAGATCAGTTTCTCGCGCGGGACAACTAACGACTTGTTGGCCGGAAGATGTTATTCGCTGGTTAAGTTAAAATAGATAATTAATTTATTTACTTCAGCATTCATAAATTGCCTTAACAGCAGATATTAATTGCCTCTGGTTTTCAGATTGTGAATGTCTTATCGAATAAAATAATAACTTTATTAAAAAATGCCTTTTAATTCTTCATCTATCTATCTATAATCCGAATGTTCCCAAGCCCACTTGCGCACAGGCAATTAACAGATTAACCCGACGTTAATACAGGGTGTAAAAACAAGTCACTCTTAGTTGGTTAATTAACGCTGATCAGTGCAAGTGCGCCTAAGGCCCACTTGCGCATGATCATTTAACCCAGGATTACGCAAATCCTCGATTAAATCATCATTCTGTCTCGGTCAGTTATTTTTTTATTTTTATTTTCTTTATTAAGGAAACAACAGCTTTCCAATACTTCTTAAGGAGTAAATATTAAAATAATTGCACACTAGCCTTATGCGTTTCCACTGCTGGATTTTACAAGATAAGTCAAATAGACAATCGAAAGAGAGAAAAAAAATAACAATCATGCTATAGAAAAATAACACATGCACGTTCGGACAACAGCACGTCAGGTAATCTTATGTATAATTGTAATATGAGCTAGCTTTCAACAAAAATGTATAGCCCGACGTTATACGTTGACAGACAAGTGCCCAAGTGGGCCTAAAAGAAGTAGCGAATCCTTATTGCCTAACAGATAGATAGATAGATTTATTTATTGCAACAAGTACAAATGTTTTATAACTAAAACAATTGGTACAGTACCCTGTTAGGGCGCAGCAATAATAATTAATGCTATATAAAACTTAAGTCAACAATAACGTGCAAACTTAACATAAAATATACATATGACATAATAATAATAGTAGCATTATTGTTATAATAAATATATATATAACACTGAGCAGCACATTAACTACTAGTTTTGGACCTAGACCTTGGACTAGAAATTAAAGTTGAAGTTAAGGTAGATATAATTGAGGTTCATATAATTCGATCAAAACTAATAATACATAAATAAATTTAAAAAAATTAAGAATAAACCATCAAGTGTGAATTGAACCACTAAAATGACCCCAGGATAGTACCTACGTGTTTACGCTTGACTAACTTCAAAGAAGAAAGGCAAGAGTAAGTTGAGTGTTTGCTACTAATATAAATAAATAAATGCACAGCACGACACCATTTGGTTTGGTCGATGTAAGGAATTTTCTTCCTTGTGTGTGTTACGAATACCAGCAACGATTCTGAAGGGGCGTCTCCCATAAAAATTATATGCATAAAAACATCCATGGCTTAGGTAAAATTTTGCTTACCAAATAAACATTTGCCCCTTGCGGGATTCGAACCCGCGGCCGCTAGTCAAGAGCACTAATTAATCACTACACCAAACAAACGTGTCTTCCACTGTCTTCCAGTTAAGTATACCGATTGGTAATTTTTCTATGTAGATTAAACGCTTCTGCTTCACCCAATGGTTGACTGGTAGATAATGCTTTCAGTCTTAAGTCCGCTATTAGTAATTTATTTTGTTTGTGCAATGAATAATGTAATAAATACCTAAATAAATGTACTTATTTACCTCCATACGATCAAGATCTGCCCGCCAGACACATTTACATCATCCATGTAGGAGTTACAAGAGAAAAGTCCAAATATCTACGTAACGGTGCGTCGTATCAAAAAAATAGTGAAATTTTCGTACCCCCCTATCGGAATACACCCCCGGAAACCCATCTAGCTCTATTACAATTTGACCTCAAAGAGGTCACTTGGGTTGGACCCACAATTATCGGACCTCAAAATTTATCAACTTTGTTGGTAATTTTTATAATAATGAATTGTGAGGTCAGCTACTAATAGACTCCCAAGTGACCTCTTTGGGGTCAAAATGTAATAGATAGTGGTGGGTTTTCTGGGGTGTATTTCGATAAGGGTGTAATAGGGGGAGTACGAATATTTTTTTTGATCATCATCATCTAATTTAAGAGCCAAGCTCTTGTCGGTGGAGTTTTTTCCATTCTTTACGCTCTTCCGCCATTCTCTTGACTTCTTGATACGACGCAACATTCAACTTTTGCTTTATTTGTTGCATATAGCTTATTCTTGGTCTTCCTCTCTTCCTTTTTCCTTCTATTCTTCCCTCTATTATCGTTCTGATGAAACTGTCGTGTCGTATCAAGTGTCCCAGCATTCTCCCTCTTCTACTCTCAATTGTTTCTATTAGTTTTCTCTTTTCCTTTAACAAGTTCAAGACTTCTTCATTAGTTTTTTTCTCCGTCCAGCTTATTCTCTCCATCCTCCTCCATTTTTTTTGATACGATTCACTATTAGGGAGATATGTCTGACTTTCCCCTGTTTCAACTCTTTTAATCCCCTTTCAGAAAACCTAGTAAGCCGTGCTCTATAAGCGAACCCCAGCGACCTAGGTCAATATTAATAATATAATATTATTATGCTTCATAATAATATTTTTTTTGCGTTTTTCTAAATTTTTACTACATTATGCTCGCACCCACTTACAAACTTTCTGCATGATCTCAAGGTATGACTGGGAGAGAATGCAATTTTAGCATTAAGTCCACCTTTTGTACACTGTTACTTGTACAATAAAGTTTTTAACCCTTCGTTGCATGATTTTTTATTTTGTATTGAAAAAAATCATATATATTTAATTAAGGTCTAAGATTACAGGAAAAATATTCAAAAAAATATTGGTTCACTTATTATATATTTTTTTCAACAAAAAGGGTATGATGGATTTTTCCATCACTATGCAATACCATTCCAACTGATCAGTACTAAATATATTTATGAGGCTACTCATCTCCATACATCGACAAAATTTTATTTCCAGAGAAAACATATGTAACATTTATCATTTGAAATTATAATAAAATAATTACCTGAGGTGTAATTTTTTTTCCTATATGTATCACATCTTACCAGATATAAGGCCATAAAATCTGCCTCCCCCATACATTTACTTTATTGTTGAACAATATGTAGCTATAGAATTGAAACTTTTTCTTTTTTTGTTTTGTCATATCTTGTTAATGTTCATACTGTAGATATACAGTAGATGCAATATAACCAATTTTTGTAGTTTGAAAGCAACATAAGCCATTTCAACACCAATTATAAATAAATAAAACTTATATGTAGCTTCCACGTGCTTCTGACTTTCAAATTTTATTTTTTTGCTGGTAATTTTATGTTTATTTTATTTATCTGCTGACATAAAATAATATCAAAACTTTTTTCTTTAAATATTACACAAAAAAGAACAAAAACTAAATTATAGCAATGTATTATTGTCCATAGAAGCATCATTCCCGTTACGCATGGTGATGTAAATTTCCATCGTACAATATTTCTACAATTTAAGAAAATGAGTAGATCGTGCATCATCAATTATTGAAAATATCAAAATATTTGCTTCTTTTTTACTCATATTTCATTTTTTCAATACTTTTTCTTGATATTTGAACTCAGTATACATTCGCAAAAATCACATTGCAGCAAAATTTTATCTAGAGGGTAAATTCAAAACTTTTTGACATCTAGTAAAAAGGCTTTTGGTATTTTTTTAAAAAGGAGTGTTCCGTTTCGTACAGAAGTTATTTAAAATATAAAATTTAAAGAAAAAGATATCCTGCATTGAGGTTTTAATATGTTTTTTTCCTTTAAAATGGTTTGATGTAAATATCCATCACTATGCAAAGAAGGGTTAAATGAATAAATAAATATTATGAACAGTGCATGTTACGAGCGAAGCATTACATGTTAGCCGTACACAACATGTAAAAGTGACGCTATTAAGGCCTTCTGTCAGTACTTTTACACATGTAGCCTGCGGGTCAGCTATACGCCGGTCAGCGACTTGCGAGTGCAATACTACAACAATGCGTTCACGGTGCTGATGGGGCTGCCACGTTATTTTAGTGCATCCGGCATGTTAAAAAAGGGGCGAGTGGCTGGTTTCCACGCTATCATGCGTAAAGGTGGGTACTGACCAACGTTACGAGGTGTAATGTAACATTCGCATCGAGCGTGAACGACTGCTCGCTGTGTAACATGTTACATTACTCCTCGTTACGTTGGTCAGCAGTACCCACCTTTAGAGGAGCGCCTCGCTGCTGAACAAGGCGGTGCGGCAGCGCCAACATGCGGAACATCCGCATTGATTTGGACATCTGCATCTGCTTCCGCATCCGCATTTTATCAATGCGAATGTTCATGCGGATGCGAATATTGTACAAGTAGCGACAAGAAAGAAATTGGGCGGGGCCGGTGATTGACACGTGCTGGTCGCCCGTGACAATAACCAATGGGAGCGAAGAAATTGGTGACAAGGTTCGACACGTTTGTAGCTGCCTTTTGATCGTGGGATATAATATATTAATATATCTTACGATATATTTTATATCCCGAGATATATCTTTCACCCATTCACACTATGGGATATATATTTTCTTAGTTTTGTATGCGATTGTTCACCACCGCGGGGGGCGGAGGTGCGTGCGGGGGGCGGAAAATATATCTTTCTCAAATCGCTCCAAAACATATTATATCTCGGGATATAAAATATTATATTTCTTAGTGAGAAGGGTTCCATTGTAAACTATGGTGAGCGATATCGAGTATATCTCGGTATATTAATATATGTTTCCCAGTGGATAGGCAGCTTGTTTGTTCTAGCTAGTGCATCATTTGTTTCTTGCAAGTGAATAAATATTACGTGTTTGTTTGCGCTGTGAAGTGAAAGTGAACTACTTATATCATAAAGATAGATAGGTATTTTTAATGTTGTTGTGATACAGTGTGTAAATAAGAAGAGTTTACAAGAAAACTTTATATTATTTAAGACTAATATCCATAAGATCACAAGGTAAATTATATTATATTACGCCGGTAATACGTTTTATTGTATTTTTTTACATAATATCTTATACATCCGCATCCGCATCTGCATCCGCGGATGTGAGCCTGCTAAACTCCGCATCCGCATCCGCGGATGTGAAAATATCGGCATCTGCAACATCCCTGATCCTGACAGCCCTGGCTGACCGCTGGGACTGCCCCTTGCTAGCTCATCTGATTAGATTACATGTACCTGCGTGCGCCCTGACCATTTAGCCAGTCAATTGTATTGAATTATATTGACAAATATACTATTATATAAAATTGTATTTTTGTTAATAACTTCTATGGACTCAGCCTGAAATAACTTTTATTTATTTATTTATTACATAATCGTAACATAAAGCTCAAGTGGCAGTGGGCAGGGCACATAGCGCGAAGAACTGATGGCCGTTGGGGCAGAAAAGTTCTAGATTGAAGACCCTTCGACCAAAGGCGCAGCGTAGGACGTCCGCCGACAAGATGGACAGACGACCTTGTGAAGATCGCAGGATCGCACTGGATGCAGACCGCTCACAACCGGTCGTTGTGGAAAGCCATGGGGGAGGCCTATGTTCAGCAGTGGACGTCCTTCGGCTGATAATGATGATGATGATGATGATAATCGTAACATACGATATTTGTATTATTTTTATATAGTGTAGTGTGTAGTATATTTATATAGTATATTTGTCAAAAACCTACCTACTTCAAAATAAAATATCCTACCTACAAAATATGGTACTTAACCTTCATGTCGCATTTCTTTGGGACTCCCTGTATATTAGATAGATAACTCTTTATTGCACACATTAGGTAGTAAATTTACAAATTTGTTTAAAGGAAATGTACAATTTAGGCGGTCTTATCGCTATAAAAAAAAGATCTCTTCCGGACAACCTTTGGGTAAAGAAATTATGGGTTTATAGGTATTTTGTGCGTCGTAAATGATGAGATATATTATTATTAGCTATATTACTCTGTGAGTTTGAAATAACTATGTATTTTATTCTGTGAGTTTATGATACTATGGTTCGAGAAGCCTGCATTCGGCGTCGCTTTACGCTACCCAATCCTAAAAGGACGTTCATAGTAAAACTCGAGTTAATATAAAATTAATGCCATTTATTATACAATCTAAGTTCATAATTTTAGTACAGACATAAAAATCATTACAATCGTAAAACACACCCACTGCCGTAATCCAGCGGTTCACGTCCAACGCATCCGACTAAGCAGGCCATTTGTTCAGCGCCTACAAAAGACAACAGATACGTTTTAAAACAATTCAATTTCATGAATATAGTCTTTTGGACGCTGGACAAAAGGCATAATTTAGATGCTACATATAAAAATAGGTTAAACAATACATAGTAGGCTTTACATTTTTGAATTCAGAAAATATTAGTTTTTACAGAAGCCGCTATACAAAATAATAGCTCTACTCTGTAAGCTATCATATCCATTTAACATCACGTTAGATATAGTTTTCAGCTCTCATCTATCATGCCAGACGATCTTAGACATGATTTCGGCGAAAGAAAGTGTTATTTAACAGTAAAATTTAATTATAACATGATTTTCCCATTAAAAACCTAGGTAAATCTTATCCAAATTAAATATTAAATTGGTTTAGCTTTTTCATTCTAAACTATATTTTTATCAATAGAAAAACATTATTATTACATCGAATTTGTCAAACAGCATTTTACAATAAAATAAGTAATAATTAATTATTATATGTACATAAAAAACTCAAACCCTAACCTAATACATTACAATAAATATAGGTACAAAGCCTACCTATTCATACAATTAAAGGTACAAATACATATTTTAATACCTTTCGTATTTGGTCTGTGTTAGTCTGTGCTGACCGGCTTTTGCATTGTACTGCTTATTGTAAACATTTTGTTTGGGGCTTACGATAATAAGCAGATCAGTGCGAAAGTATGTCTGTCATAAAACAAAATTTCAAAGAACAGCAGACTTCAAAAGAAAATTTCAACAAAAATAAGTTATTTCGTTACTAACCTTCGTCTTCTATCAAGTAGCTCAGCATACCCAGGCTTAGCACCGGGTTTAATTACTTGAGCTTTAGAGCGTGAGTTTTTTATTATTGTCACATTTTCGTCTACAGAAGAATCTTTCAAAGTCGAAGATAAATCTATTCGTGTTCGCCTTGTGCGGAGTTTTAATGTTGTTAGATTTTCAGTAGAACTGTTTATTGATGACGACAAATCAATGCGTCTAGATCTCAATGTTCTATTATTATAAGTATCGCTTTCGTAAACCATTGATAGATCGGTTTCGGGCTCTGCAGGTTTTTTATTCGTGTTGTTTTTTCTATTGTTTTGTTTCGTATTTTCCGTTATCTTTTTCGTGGGTTTGATCTGTTCGAGGCTATTATCAACTAATTTTGATTTCTTACTGGGATTTCCACTCGATTTTGTCTCAGATTTAGGCGAATGATCGTGATCGGTGGCATCACAGCACGCTTTTCTTTTAGGTGTTCTTTTGGATCTTCTTGAAATGCTCGTATTATTAACATTTTTAGCTTTAGTGTCCGGTATTTTGGCTTTTTTACCTCTAGGTTGATGTGGTGATTGTTTCGCATTATTGTTTTTTATGTCATTTAAAGATGGTGATGATTGTTTAGCATTATTCTTTTTGGCGACTTTAAAAGATGGTGACGATTTATTTTTGCTTTTATTTTGGGACTGTCCCACATTGTTGTCAGTTTTATTTTGTGATTTAATATTATTTGGTTTAGTTTTGCTTGGAGATGGTGATGATTTATTATTTTTGGTTTTATTTAAAGATTTAGTTATTTTATTATTATTAGTTTTGTCAGATGGTGTAGGTCTGTTATTTTTTACTTTATCTGAACTTTTTGGTTTCTTTTCTTCATTGTTTTTACAATCTGGATTATTTATCTTTGCTTTTGTAGTTGTTGTTTGTTTGTTAGCTTTATTAGTTATAGCATGTGGTTCTGAATAGACAGGTTTACTGGAGTCTTCTAATTGTTTACTAACTTTTTGTGATTTTTGATCACCTTTTGATTGTTTATTTTTGGGGGACATAAAACTTTTGATGTTCAGTTGTTTGCTCATGTTCAACTTTAGCTTTCCCAAATTGTTGGTAGGCATTGTTTTAGATTTGATGCTTTCCGAAACTGAAGCTAAGCTCATATTGAAATTATTTTTAGTCTTGATTGCTTTATCAGCTTCCATGATGATACCTGTAAATATAGATATATAATAGAGTTAAATCAAGTACTTATAATTTTGTTGTATATTCAGCTTGGTAGGTTGGTATGTATATGAAAAATTTCTCACTTTTACTGTGATTTTCCTTTGCAGCTATATGATTTTCTTTAACAGCCGATGTCCACTTTTTGGGTATGGTATTTTCAGCGTCACTTTCAAAATCAGTGTCCCAAAATGATTTAACACAATTGAACACACTCTTCTTGAGATTATCTGAAACTAATCAAATACTGTTAGTAGGGTAGATCAAGATATGAGTAAATAATTATAATAGAATTAACAACAAATATTACCATTTTCTTCATGTGGAACAATTGGTTTGTTCACTTCATTTACTTGATTGGTAGGTCCCAACATATTTTTAGGTAATTTCTCAACCAAAATTTTGCAGTTGCCAAGTTTTTTCCGATCATCATCTACTTGATTAACAACTTTCACATCATTAGTTTTCTTTTTCTTCTCATCAGTTATAAATATTTCTTCATCTGTATAGGTGTCACTAACATTATCAATATTACATGTTGAAATTACCGATGTGACATCCCACTTGTCATCTTCTTCTATTTGATTAGTTTTACTGCTTACACTATTACTTATGCTAGTTTTATTTGTTACATTTGTCACATTCATACGGTCAGGGGGCACTATCTTATGAATTAAATCTAGCAAGTTATTGTCTTCTTTTCCAATGTCCCTACTGAGACAGGACTGGTTAGTGACCAACTTCCTTGCTTTGTGTTTTTCATTTTGTATGGCACTATAAACATTGGTCTGTGGACTGTTCACGTTAATAGCGTCATTGCTAATATTTTTTCTTTCTGTGACATCCATTTTTTGGCTAAATAACTTTCGCTTTATAAAACTAGGTCTCATTGATAAGTCAGTGGTAGAGTTTTCTGTTGTGTCTACTTTTTCATCATTTGTTTGCTTATCTGCAGTAACTACTGTTTGAGTAACCGGCACTGTTGTTTTAATACATTGTTCTATGTTTGGTGGGATTATAGTGTCTATCAAAGGTGGTGCAGACTTAGATATGAGCTTTTCTTTGATTTTTCCGGGTCCAGACTTCCTCACAGGTAACTGTGGCTTTAGGAATTCAAAGTCATTATTATTTGAAGGGGCTTTGGGCTCTTTGCTTTTGTTTTCTTCACTTGGGCCCTTATTATCCTTAGCAATAGCAATAGGTTTTTTGCTGATTAGTGTTCCTTTGACATCTTTTGATAGACCATTGACCTTTTGTGGCTTAACAGGCGAAGATAATTTGGTTCTCTTTCTATTGGTGCAACCATTTTCTTCATCTTCAAGGCTCCTTTTACAGTGTTCATTATTTTTTTCAAGAGGTTCATAATTCAGAGAGTTGTTTTCCCTTACAGTGATTTCTGAGAATATTTCTTCTTGATCACTATCAGTTTCATTGTTGCCTCTCCCTTGAGTCCTCATTTGTCCTGTGTTTGTATGATTTTTAGGTTTTAATGTGTTTTGATTGCTTTGTAACCTTTTTCTTTCTGGAATAGGAACAGATGCGATTGATTTGTTAAATCTCTGTGATGGCAAGAGGAAGCCATTTTTGAATCTGTCTTTTTGGGTGTGTCCCAGCTGGCTTTGAACTGATGGCGGTGGTAGAGAACTTGGAGGGTGAAATTTTTCTCTGGTATTTGCAGGAGGTACTTGAAACATGTTTTTCATGGCATTCTGTTTAAAATTTTCTGTACAATCATTATACATGTTACTTTCTTTTATTCTTTGCCTAAAATCTGTCAAATCAGTTCGAGTCGATCTACAACTCGACACATTGTCTTTGTACATGGCTGAAGTGGTTGATTTACAGTCATCACTACTAATTGATGAGTCGCTTCCTTGTTCCCCGGAGTCATAGCCAGATTTACGGCGATATCCCTTCAGAAACAACCTCATGTTTCTTCTCTTTTCAACTCTTTTCCTTATGCGTCTTTTCATAAACTTATTATAAGCCTCTTTTATCATTCTCAAATCATATTTATTGAAGTTAACATTTTTAAATGCCATTGCAATATCAACAGCACTGACGCTGGCATTAGAATCTGAAACAGGAATTTCATACAATATTAGTTTTTTTGCACAATAACACTACTTCACAGTTGAAATGTATTTCAGGTTTTATTATCCTACTTAATTCACATTTATAATAAATGTGAAGATGTGTATGTTTGTTTCTGAATGATATTTTTGTGAGATATGATATTAATGCAGGTGAAGCCGCAGGAAACTGCTAGTCATACATATGGCCTTACCTATACTCCTCATTGATATTGGGGATCCACTTCTCCCATTGTACATAGACCGCTGAGAGCTCATTCCACGTTGATAATATGACTGATTTCTGCCCCGCAAGTCAGACCCACTATAAAGTGACATGGGTGAGGTCTCCCTCCTGTAGTACATGCTCCTTTGGTCAAAATTAGGTTCTCCATATTGAGACTGTGACCTCCCGAAGTTCCGAGACATGTGCATAGTAGAAGTCATTACATTGTTTCGAAAACTTAGATTCGTATAGTTGGCATTGGTTATGTTTGGCCCTTTTGCACACACAGTCTGAAAATAAATAAATACGGAATAAAATCAAAGCGAGCGGACAAAGTCGTGGGGGCACTAGTAGTAGAAATAATAATAGAATATAATGTAGTTCAGGTACTATGGTTTGATTTTGCTTATTCAAAGGCTTTTGGATATAATATCTTGTAAGAAAACATAAACACAAGATTCTATCCGAACTAAACTTTGCTGTTCTAAATAAGAATACTGAGTAATATTATAGTATATGACTGAATTTGATTATTATTTAATAATAAAGCGAAACCATCTCTATATCTCTAGTGGATAATAATACATGGGATTCGAATAATTACCGTGTTCTCATTCTGGAAAGTAAAAACACTACTGGGCAACAAGTCACTTTCACTATCAGACATTCTGAGCGCCAGTTATTACAAAGTTTCTCACAACAAACATCAAATATCTATTATATCACATGTACATAGTGCAGAACTGAGATTGTATATCCATTTTACTATCAAAATAAACTAAAACACATATGTAAGTTCTGTAACCGCCGAATTAATTGAATTTGAAGTTTGTTGTTTGGGTCAAAGATAAACAGAGTAAGACGGATTCTTTTGTCTATGACTTTAAGCTTGGGCTAAAAAAAAAAGAAGTAGTGATGGTCCGTTTCCGGTATCGGTTTTTGGAAAAATACCGGTAAATTATTTAGGCAGATAGGCAGCGAGCGACAGGCAGGCGCGTGTCGTGTGGTGTGTGTGTGCGCCTGCGCGTTGTACTTGTATAGTGTATTTGCCGGATGTATTTATGGTTACTGTCAAAGTGTCAGTCAAGTCAATGTAAAAAAAAAACAAAATGCGAGTTGCACGGCCTGGAAACGGCCATAGAGATGACGTACAGTTAGTCGGCACAACGCATTATAATCTATGCGAAAATCAGGATCCACTATTTGGCACAGACTATTTAGAAAAAATATGTCAAAGCGCCGTCTAGTGATCAATATAAGAACTAAAAGAAATGTCTCTATGGAGGGTTCCAACTTAAGGTATACTCTCCCTAGACCTGGGGGAAAATCTTGGTGAAAGGAGAATTTTGTAGTGAAAATATTTACGAATAATTATGGATTTACTGAAATTTAATAAATAAAAAAGATGAGAAATAATCATTTTAACAATCAGAATTTTAGGCGGACTGAAATCTTGTTAGAATTATTAGTAATTTTAAAAAAATGCTACTAAATCAAAAGCTAAAGCAGAAGGATATCAAGTATTTTATGTCTCTATAGAATATTCAGGTGAAAAAATATATTTATACGTCAAATTTTGGTGATTTGTCAGATAACTTAATTATGAGTCATTTTATGGTTAGGGGTAAATGTAATCAGAAGTGCTGGCAGCCCTATCTGTCAATGTTTGAAAATTTCAAAATGGCAGTTTGACTTTTTAATTAATTCATTGTATTATTTAGCAGTTCCGTGATGCTATTACAAATGAAAGACTGTGTAAAAGAGCGTTTAATAATTCCCGTAAGTGATTAGTGTAAGACAGTATCGGTTGATTTCGTACAAGGATCAACAATGTGGATTTGTTTATTCACGTCAAGGTTAGTACTAACTTAATTAATTTATCGCTTAACATTCGGGTTGATGCTTATCTCTGATGCCTTATTTACTAAGTCTATTCTTCTAGTCATACCGGCTAGTCGGGTGTCTGGGCCGGTTTTTATCGGTTTTGAGCACCTAACCTAACCCAACCTATAGTAGATGAAAATGTGTGAAAAAACTTAATCCAAAATGCTCTGCCACTTGAATATTTGACTAAAATCCTAGCCCGACACCCGACAAGTGAGGACAAACTCTTAGGAAGCAGTATAATGGTAGCGACTACAGAAGTTTTGAAACTTAGCAGAAAAGTATTTGTTTACATTATGTTTATTTATTTCACACAGTAAGTGCTAGGTAAAATGTTATAATTTAAGTAATTTTAGATTGTACTAGCTTTTGCCCGCGACTCCGTTCGCGTGGACTTCAGGTTCGTCCCGTCTAGTCTAGTAATAAGTAAGAAATACGGTAACTAAGTAAGCACTGCAGAGCCCTAAATTGTAGCCTATATGTTATTCTGATGTATAAGCTATATTGTGGTAAAGTTTCATTCAAATCCATTCAGTAGTTTTTACGTGAAAGAGTAACAAACATCCATACATCCATACAAACTTTCGCCTTTATAATAGTAGTAGGATTAGTCGACTGTCATCTCACACCTTGTAAACGTTTATTGCGTAGGTTGGCCAACTTCATTGCAAGAAAGAATATACAATACGGAACAAGAGAATATTATTGATTTGTGGTTCCTCATTATTCACACCTGAAGGAATCTGCTCAGGGGACCAATTCCACTATCAAAATCGAACTTAACGTAAACTCAACCGGTGACGATAATCAACTAAACGTTTCCAATTCCACTAAAGCGGTTCGGTTGTGGTTTAGCTCAACTTTATCGTTCGACCGAAGATTAGCCGATTCATATTCTACTAATGTTTTGACGTTTAGGTCGACCGAACCGCAACTGAAGAAGAACTTTACCACAGATAATATAATACTACTAGACTTTACGAATCCACCAATAAATGACGATTATTTCAACCAATCATTGAACGCCTGTTAGTGGTACTCCGATGTAAATTTAATAAATCGAAAGTTGCAAGCATAGATTATAAAAAATATATCGAGTTTGTTATGAATGAATCGATTCATCACGTTACGATTTACAATGTTAAAATAAAACCATTTATAAGAAGCAAGAAAGTAACCATATTAAACAACCGCTCATCATACCATAGATATTAATCAATCAATAATTTATTATCGACAACACGACTTTAAATTTGAACCCTAGCAGATTTGGTGTGTAAACCTTTAATGAGCAGTTTTCTGCCATTGTTTTACAGCTCTCACTAGATGGCGTTAAGGTCAGTTTAGGAACATTTTTTGTCACGTTGGCGGAAAACCATAGAAAAAGAAAAAAAGTGCGTGATTAAATATTGTAAAATGCGTTAATGACTTATGTTATGTATTAATTAGGATACTTATTTTTTGCCATTATTATGTCCATAATGTACTAAAAGTTCACATTAGTATTGTTTTACTGTTTATTATTTACGTTGGCAAAAAGCAATAACCCTCTGCTATAATTCTTAACACGTTGAACGCCGTGAGGGTCACCAATTGGCCGACAGTACACTAGCCCTGAGTGCCGAACCGAAAATCACAAATGTTATCAATTTTACACAGTCGGTATTTTTGCTCCATTTTGTTGGAAATGTATCAAAATCCAGTCTCCAATAGAAAAAAAAACTAATTATTACTTAAATATGCCTAAAAACAACTGTCACTCACCCTGTATCCCCCATGGCCTCCGCGAGTCGAAATTCTGTTTTCCGTTACAAAGGGCCGCGCGGGTTGCGGTGTCGAACACCCCCCGCGGCCAGCGCGCCGCCCGCGATATCTGCGCGTCGTCAGTCGTTTGCTGTGCGCTCACGCCACTAGTAGTTTTTTGAATTACGATACGATATGATGCGTTCTAATTCAATTTAAACATTTAGTTCCGATATTACCTACATAATGGATGACTTTGAAGACATTGAGATAAGTCAACAAGACTTGGAAGATATTGATAACATCGAAGTGAATTTATTGAACGACAGTTTTCAAATCCATTCAGAAGATGATGAACCCGTTTTACGTAAGCGCCCCCGACGTATAATGGTGTTGGATAGTGAAAATAGTGAGCCGGAGGATTTGGGAGGTATGGTGGACATTACGGACGATGCACAACGCAACACATGGACGAGGCCAAAAGGTAACCAGCGCCGTGTTATTGCTTTTACTGAAAATCCTGGTCTCCCAATTGATATTCGCACTGCTGCTAAAAACTATTCTCCGTATGATTTTTTCACGCTTATGGTCGATGACGCTATTTTTCAACTTATAGTGGATGACACAAATCAGTTTGCTATAAATAAGATTGCTGCTAAAGAAGCTTCAAAGGAAGCACGAATTCGTGGTTGGTTTCCAACGGACATAGTTGAGATGAAGCGCTTTTTTGCATTGATTTTATTTATGGGCTTGGTGAAGCTTCCTAAACTTTCTGACTATTGGTCACGGGATGAAATTATTGGTCATCCATTTCCACGAACCATCATGTCAAGAAATCGATTTGAGCTTTTGCTACAAATGCTGCATTTTTCACAACAAGATGAAGATAATAAGTCTGATCGTCTACACCGAGTTTCTAAGTTAGTAGATAAATTAAATGAAAATTTCAAAAAGAACTACATACCAGGTGAAGATTTGTGCATCGATGAAAGCGTTGTTCCATTCCGTGGAAGACTGATTTTTCGTCAGTACAACAAACAAAAACGCCACAAATATGGTATAAAAAAATTTAAGCTTTGCACATTGCCGGGATATACGTACAAACTTAGCATTTATGCGGGTAAGGAAAACGACAAGACCAACACTACACCAGCAAATGTTGTTATGTCTTTGTGCAGTGATCTTTTCGATAAAGGCCACACCTTGTATACCGATAACTGGTACACAAGTGTTGATTTAGCGCGACAGCTTTTAGGAAAAGAAACCCATCTTGTTGGTACTATACGTAAAAGTAGAAAACACCTACCGAAAAATGTAATTACTGCAAAATTGAAGCGCGGAGAACACATTGCCATGGAAAGTGTTGATGGGATTACATTTTTGAAATGGAAGGACAAGAGAGATGTATATGTTCTTTCAACTAAGCACACTAACAAGTTTAGAAGGGTGTCTACAAAGGCTCGCAAAGTGTCTTTCAAGCCGCAAATAGTCATTGACTATAACAAAGCTAAAGGAGCTGTTGATTTATCTGATCAGATGACGGCATACTGCACACCATTGCGAAAAAGTGTCAAGTGGTACAAGAAACTTGCCATAAACTTACTACTGAACACTGCTTTGGTCAACGCTTTAGTTCTGTATCAAATGACAGGAAGACGAATGCAAATCGTGGAATTCAGAAAGCAAATACTACTTGGCCTTATAGGGGGAAAACAAACAGTCAGAGACTCGAAACCAAAAAGGGTAAAACATCGATTGGAAAAAAAAGATGGACCTAGCAAAAAGTGCCGCCGATCATGCACTAATTGTTATAAGCTAAATGTTAAAACCATGGGACGAATCCAGGCCAAAAACAAAACAAAAAAAGTGGTTACATTTTGTGCAACGTGTCCAGAAAAACCGTTTCTTTGTTTCGACTGTTTTCATAATATTCACAAGGGATAAATGTGTTGCTTATATATTTTATACTAAGAATAATGTGATCTCGAATTCTCGATAGTTGTAAATCATCATTTTCGGTTCCTAGAATACTGCGATCTCGTTGATTTTGTGATTTGCTTAATTTAGTGTTGTTTAGAAAGATAGCTTTTTTTGATTTTTTTATTTACTGGCACTTAACTAGTGACTGTGCTGTGGCTGCGTCCACAATAATTTCCTGTCTTGTTAAATAAAACTTTTTTATGAAACTTTTTTAATTTTATTTCACACTTGATTTTGCTGTCGGACACTTCATACAAAATTGTATGCAGTGTCCTACAATTGGCCCACGAAGGATATAATAAACACCGTTTAAGGGGATAAATATTTCTGTTATACCAAATTCTTCAAAAAATTCTTAGTCCAGCCGTTAGTCGAAAACCAAGTAGAACTCATTATTATAGAGGGCCGCGCGGTCCTTCTGTATTGAAAAAGCTATGTTATGTGTGTCCGTTAGCCTGCCAGAAGCGTTTGAAGTCAACACTAGATCGCGGTCATATGTGTCCCCCATGGCCTAAACGGAACATGCTAGTGTCGCCCAAATGGTGCCCCCCATGGCCCAAACTGAAAGTTGCTGAATATTGGCCGGCGTTTAACGTGTTAAATAAAGTTTTAAAAGTTAGTTCCTAAAGTAACGCTAGCGTGATCTCTCGATGATAGAAACATCAATGACAAGAAAACTGCTCATTGATTTTACCGTCTGCCAAGGCAATAGGTAAGTTATTCTGTAAATAGCACGTGAGTATTTTTCAAAGTAGATAACGGAATGTTTAGGGTATTTATTACTTGCCAGCTGTAAAGCTGTTTAGGATAACACAATAGCTAGCTAGATTGGCAACGTCACACAAGCGGTAAAGGTACGCAAATAAGAACAATAACTTTCAACCCCTTCCCTTTGTCTTTTTATCTACCTGGGATTGCCACGTGCGCCACGCTAGCGCCGTTTGCCATAGCCGGCCAGTTTTGTCAAATCAGAGACCATTAGGCCTATGTATGAATGTCTTTGTAATTAACTATTTTTTACTATTCCTCGACCAACGTCACTGCCATTAACCTCCTCAGTCCCGACGCCCCTTATAGGGGACAATTTTGTATATGTCGCCCGCTGTCGGCGGACATCGCAAACATTCTTATAATTAATGCAATAGCTTTAGAATAGATGTCGCTTTTCTACAAATATTAATTTCGGTCAAGTATTTGCGGGGAAGTTTTTGCTTTGACAGTTTGAAGTCGCGCGTCAACAAACTACCAGTGAAATGGCTACCCGTGGTAAGTTTTAATTTTTTTTTGGTTGGAATAACGCCGTAACCCTTTGTAATTGCTATGTATTGTGATAATGAGGGTAACAGGCTTACTTTGAACACTTTTTCTAACTATTTTGTTAAATAATATGACCACAGTGCCTCTTCGCTCGTGAGTGTCCCGTATAGGGGACTTACGGTTTTAGTCTTTAATTTTTATTTCTGAAATATATCGTTCTTAAGAATTTTTAATTCTTTTCTAGGCTTATCTTTGCAAGGGTTACAGACGATTTTAGAGTTGAGAGATGATGACCCACCATCGAAGGTGTTTCTGATGACGAAGACCCGATCTCTCTTACTGCTCATGAAGAAATCCTGCAAGCAAGGTGATGACGAATACTCTAGTGAGTATTCAAGTGATGATGAAGTACCACTCTTCATATTTGCTTCTCCTCAGCCTTTTCAAGTGGGTCGTCGGATTTACAGGAAACACCAGGATACCGAGCCATCTCCACCTGGAGTTTATTGTCATCCTTTAGCAGCCAGTCGCGGAGTATTACAATTACCATTTGAATATATTTCAAGATATATTCCTGAAGAAATATTCAAAATATTTAGTTCTTTTTCGAATCAAACTTAGGTACTTGCTGAAAAATACGAAAGATGAAAAGAAAATCTTCTTGGCATTGCCATGAGCTGTTTGGGTTAGCCAAGAATTACAATGTATTGGATGAGTAAGACTAGGATACCAATGATAGCTGACCTAAGACTGACGTAAGACTAGAGATCGTTTTATTTTTTCGATTAATCAATAACTTGAAACTAATGAATGATCTTGAAGTCGATACAGCTTCGAAACCAAATGAATTTTGGTAAGTGCAACCCCTGATTGAAACGGGGCAAAAATCTTGCCTATAAAATCCCCGACTTCAGGAAATCAGCGTTGATGAACAAATGATACCGTTTTAGGGTCAGGTATCAATGCGGCAGTTTATCAAGGGAAAACAAAACCCTTGCATTTTGCATGCAACAGCCCAGATGATAAACCTCTATATTTCTTCATGTATGAAGGTAAGGACGATACATTACCAACTACCGAAGCTGAAGGTTTGGATACTGGAGGCAAAGTCGTTATGAGGTTAGCTAACAGTTTAGCTGAAGGTTCCAAGCTATACATGGACAGATATTTTACTTCCATTGAGCATTGAAACTGAGGACAGCCATGGCAGGTCATTTGCCAATGATTGGCGAATCTGGGGACCACAGATGCCACCCTTTTTGCCTGGTTGCAAAAGTTTTTTACTTTTGCAACCAGGCAAAGAAGAGTGCTTTGTACAACATGGAACATGTATCTTTGTTTGATGCAGGGCGACATTGTTACCGGCAGCATCACGAACAAAATAATATACAATAAACTCTTAATTTTTCAACAAAAAATTAAACTCAATGTTAGTTTTATTTCACTCTTTTTTGTATCCCCCAACCCGAACATATTTGCGCTTCAGGTTTATAGGAACAACACCTCCTTTTTCAATCCCATAGTAAGGATGTGTCGTTCATACAACGAAATGGCTCGCAGTGGTAGAGACATCGATCTTTTCAACGGCAACTTTCCGCGCTTTAAGAGCCTTTATCACAAATGCGTCGGGACCAAGTTCAGGCGAACACAATGCGCGCTGACGACACACATATGCACTTGCGCCTGTGTGCGTAGAATGGTGTACAATCAGTCGAACTAACCATTTTGATCCGTTAAGTCGTAAACTGATGATAATGCTAGTTTGCATGTTGTGTCATTTAATACTTTAATTTACTAATGAATGTATTATTATTTATTATAAGTACGTGTATATAATAAGTGTATTATCATTTATAATTAGGCGTGTGTAATATCTGATTTTTAGATATCGAATCGAAACTATATATCGATATTCGATATCAGATATTGAAACTATGTATTTTCAAAACTATAAATTGGCGTATTGGTGTGTATTTCGTATCATTGAATCTAAAACGATATTTTGAAAACTATATATTGGCGTATCGATGTGTATTTCCTATCATTGAATCTAAAACGATATTTTGAAAACTATATATTGGCGTATCAATTTGTATTTTGTATCATTGCATCAAAAAAATATGTTCTTCTGAAACAGTATAAAGTGATATCGTATAATAACGTGATATCATTGTTGTTATTTTTCTTAAATCTGTTCGGATGATGAACTTTAATTATATCGAAAATGTTTTAATTTAAGTAGTATTTACTTAGTTGGTTATTTGTTTCAAAATACATAATAAGATCTTATCACAAGAATACATAATATACCTACCTAAATAAAATTAAAAGAATAAAAATCAATAAACTTACCAATATTATTGCCATACGTCTAAAGCTTAGAATCCTACGAATCCCCAATTATTGCTGTTTCACTCGCACACAGACCCTCAAATTTATTTACCATAATTATTTTTTTACTTAAGGAACACAAATAATTAAAATTAGGCCTGTTTTTTTAATGGTCACATAAGAAATATTTGTCTGATAAAATACATTACCTATTGCTGATTTTAAAACGTTACCTATTTGTAGACAATTTAAAAAAACAAAACGTACGAGCATTATGAATAATTAAATCAAGAAAATCGGAGGAAAAGGTTTCAAATAAAATTCTATCATGAAATGTTAAAAGAATGTATTAAATTTGAGGTTTTTTTCTAACTAGTTTGTAAATATTTTTATTATGTGTATTGTTTACATTTGAAAAAAAAAAGTTTAATGTTTTATTTTGTTCTAGAAAAAAATCAAAATCAATGATTCTTTGACCTTCAATCACAAG
This sequence comes from Pyrausta aurata, assembly GCA_963584085.1. Classification (NCBI taxonomy): domain Eukaryota; kingdom Metazoa; phylum Arthropoda; class Insecta; order Lepidoptera; family Crambidae; genus Pyrausta; species Pyrausta aurata. The sequence continues at coordinate 8,995,907 of OY757270.1, read as the reverse complement.
ATTAGCCGCGGGCGATACCTCTTTTTCGATGACCTGAAAATCACTATGTATCAAATATTATAATGCATAACAGACAGATAAGTTCTTAATAACAAGATGAGCTTCTACATTACCATTATTTTACTGTCATCAATATCTTCAGTGCTCATCTCAGGCATGAGTAATTTCATCATTTACTTTTTTATTTTCAAAGTAACTAGCATTATCAATATTTTTCGTGCTATTAACGTTAATATTTTCTATGCAAAGCCTGAAGATAACCATAAATTAGTTAGTAAGCAGACAAAGCATGTTATTTAAAAGCATAATTTTGAAGGAAGTGGTAAAAATAACGAAATTATAGCCTTTACAATATGCTCAATGAAAAAAATAGGTCACCCTAATACTTTTGCATCTTTGCACTTTTTAATACAATTCTACAAAAAAATACAGGATATAACAAAGCCGAAAACCACGGTTTTGTCACACCCTGTATTTATTGAATTCTGATAGATTTTGAAAGTGATTTTTGTATGGAATTAATTACTCCCTTTGCTATCCTACTACTATTATAAAGGCGAAAGTTTGTATGGATGTATGGATGTTTGTTACTCTTTCACGTAAAAACTACTGAATGGATTTGAATGAAACTTTACCACAATATAGCTTATACATCAGAATAACATATAGGCTACAATTTTTGAGGTTTCTAATGCGAGGTCGTAAAAAAACACATTTTTTGCGCTACTAGACGGGACGAACCTGAAGTCCACGCGAACGAAGTCGCGGGCAAAAGCTAGTTTTAAGTATAAAGTTTTTTTGGGAAATTAATCAGGTGATTAATTTATAATCATTACAAAATGATTAATTAAGTAAAAGTAATCAATCATAAACCACAATATAACACTGTGCTCATTATTTAAAAGCAAATTTGGAATTTATTAGCGACAAAATAAGCAATTTGCTCTGCACACACACACACACACAATCATCCGTAGTTAACGTACATAATGTTAAAGAAATGAAAACACACAATGTGCTTAAGTACAAGTTGGTAAATGTATGTATAATCATGCAAAATAAATTACTATTGCGTAATGTCTTAAAAAACATTCCTAATCAAAATTTTGTATGAAATTAGTACCGTCAAAAGTCAGAACATTCCAGGTTCATAGTGAAGTAATTGGTTGTCTATAAATTCGGGTATAAGTATTGCTTGAAAACATCGACCATGTACCCACTTACTTACGAGTAAGACAAAAAAAAACTTATGACACGTTGCCACGTTTAGATTTGAAAACTTCTGTGAACTACGCCCGTGATATCAAATAACCAATCAGAAGCGAGCAAATCATCAACAAAGAGAATCTCACACACCCGCACTCTTGTAATCAACTGACGGTTTTTAGAATAAATCTAACATTATCCGTCTAGTAGGTATATGATCGATGCTTGGCAATTATTAAAAAGACAAAAGGGATTCCAAAATTAGGACCAAGTTCAAAGGTTACGTTCAATGTTCTAAAGTTAAGAAAAAAATATAATAAGACTTTACAAATACATTCAAAAATACTAAATTATTTATTTCATAAATATAAACAAATATATGAAACACCTGTACGTACAAGGTTATGATGCTTGTATCACTATGTTCCGAATTCTTGGAAATCCTACATGTTCTGGATATAAGTGTAAAAGAAATATACCCAATATAACCATGAGTTCTGAGTTTTCCTGAGTTCGGTTCACATATAAAATATGACTTATAATATAAACTATTTAACCAACCTTTTAGCCCTGGCCTAAGATATATTAACGTGTAATGCTCCCTTTCGAGACTTGGAGGTAGCCAGGTTATATTTTTTGCATTTGTTTCCCATATTTGAAAAACTGAAACAATATTATTGTAATTCAAGATTTTTTACTAATTAAATAATTATAATTTACAAAATATTATAATTACCAAAATTGCTTAGTCGCACTATAAATTCACTCGGTGCCAAGGTTCACGCGAGGTTTTGCGCGGTAACTCGAGCGATACGTCCACACCTTGTAAAGCCTTGCGGCGGACTGATTTGAAACTGTTTACGATGATGGTTTTATTGCAGTTTTGAAACTAAATACTAAGAATGAAAAAAAAAGATTTTAGCTACTTTTTGTTTCGGATTGCGTGGAAAAAGGCATGCTTCTATACTGTGTACCTTTATTTCGAAGAAAAAAGGACTGATTATCCGAAATAAACGTGAAATTAAAGCCGCCTTTTTTTGTAAGTTTCACTTTCTTTAAGGACTCGTATCTTTCATTTGGAACAGAAATTTCAAAAATTGACAATGCAATATTTAGTTGAGGATCTGTTTAATAACAAAAGTTCAATTCTATGTAAAACATGCAAGTGATTTTGAACACATGAGACTCCAAAGTAAGCCCCGTAACATAAATTTGAGAAACAGCTGTTCGTTTAGTTGTTATAGCTCACGTAAAATCAAATAACTTGGAAATGTTTTTTTATAATAAAATATTTGAAAGGATTGCCTACAATAATTAGCAATTTGAACTTTCGTAGGATTCGTTTTTGCAGAGTTCTTGAACTTGGAAATCACGCTTTCGGGTCATAATCGCCGTGTACGCTCTTAAGAGAGCTGTTAGCGATATTTTTAAATATAAATGAGCGTTTTCGACCCCGTCCTTCAATATAATTGTTTAAACTATTCATAATTTTATTTTATGTTAAGATAATATTATTTTATAGTGTTGCATTATTTTATTTAATATTAAGCATGCTGTGTACGCTTATTTTGGATCTTTGTCTTGTTAAATAATGCTGTTTTTGATTTGTGGTTCTGTAATGTCAACGATCTGTTTGTGTACCTATATTTAAATTAATTAATTAATTAAACCCGAAAGTCCCTTATAGGGGACACCAAATAAAATATATAAATAAATAAATTAAAAATAATTTTATATTTTTTTCCTCTTTAAAATGTCTTTCTGAGTATACTTTCAAAAAATGGTTTCAATATCTATAAAAAACCGGTTAAGTGCGTGTCGGACCCGCGCACTGAGGGTTCCGTGCCACCCTTAACTGAATTCAGGGTCCACTTACTTTCACTTAACGAAAACATCACAATATATTGCGACAGCAAAAATAACTTTGTTTTTCATAGTGTTTGTATGAAAGACAAAGTTATATTTGCGGTTGATAAAAATGTGCAATATCTCAAAAACTACTGGTTCGATCTCCTTCAAACCAATTTTCGTTGCAAGTTTTTGTTAAGATCTACATTATATATTTTTTTCAAAATTTTCACTTTCTTAGTTCAAAAGTTAGATGGGGGGGGGACGCCCATTTTACCACTTTGGAAGCGTCTATATCTCAAACCTTACACTTTTAGAAAAAATGGTTTTAGAAACCTCAACATCATTTTAAAAGACCTATTCATAGACACCCCACACGCATAGGTTTGAGTAAAAAAAAAATTTTAGGTTTTAGTTTCATGTATGGGAGCCCCCCCTTAAATATTTTTTTTTCTTACTTTTTGTATCTGAATCGGAAAGCGGTGAACAAAATACACCAACCTACCAAGTTTCAGCTATGTGATGCTTATAGTTTCAGAATAAAGTGGCTGTGACATACGGACGGACAGACAGACAGACAGACAGACAGACAGACAGACAGACAGACAGACAGACTTGACGAAACTATAAGGGTTCCGTTTTTTGCCATTCGGCTACGGAACCCTAAAAATGGCACTTCAGGACTGAGGAGGTTAATGAGAACACTGAGTCAAGAATATTAAAAAATACGTAGTGTACATGTTGTACTTGTACCACAGAATACTATATTGCGTTAGGTAAAAGACTTAGGCTTCATTATACTGATTAAAAACCAACTAAAATAAGAAAAGAAAAATATTTACCTACAGTCATGTCACTGACAAATACTTGATCATGAGGACCAAGTGAAATATTGCAAAGTTTAAATAATTTAAATACCTCAAGAGCCGATAATTTAAATACCTCAAGATACTTTTAAAAAGTTTACAAAATATTTTTAAAATCTGCAACTTACAAGTAATTCTATAAAGCTCATTTTTAGGGTTCCGTAGCCGAATGGCAAAAAACGGAACCCTTATAGTTTCGTCAAGTCTGTCTGTCTGTCTGTCTGTCTGTCTGTCTATCTGTCTGTCTGTCTGTCTGTCTGTCTGTCTGTCTGTCTGTCCGTCCGTATGTCACAGCCACTTTATTCTGAAACTATAAGCATCACATAGCTGAAACTTGGTAGGTAGGTGTATTTTGTTCACCGCTTTCCGATTCAGATACAAAAAGTAAGAAAAAATAATATTTAAGGGGGGGCTCCCATACATGGAACTAAAACCTAAATTATTTTTTTTACTTAAACCTATGCGTGTGGGATGTCTATGGATAGGTCTTTTAAAATGATGTTGAGGTTTCTTCAACCATTTTTTCTAAAAGTGTAAGGTTTGAGATATAGACGCTTCCAAAGTGGTAAAATGGGCGTCCCCCCCCATCTAACTTTTGAACTAAGAAAGTGAAAATTTTGAAAAAAATATATGATGTAGATATCAACAAAAACTTGCAACGAAAATTGGTTTGAAGGAGATCGAACCAGTAGTTTTTGAGATATTGAACATTTTTATCAACCGCAAATATAACTTTGTCTTTCATACAAACACTATGAAAAACAAAGTTATTTTTGCTGTCGCAATATATTGTGATGTTTTCGTTAAGTGAAAGTAAGTGGACCCTGAATTCAGTTAAAGGTGGCACGGAACCCTCAGTGCGCGGGTCCGACACGCACTTAACCGGTTTTTAGGGTCAATTTGGGCGTTATTCAAAATCTAAACCTGTTATTAATGAGAAATACAATAAAAAAAAACAAATTGCACAAAATCAGCTAAAAAATAAATAAATCGACGCTAGCGACACCACAGGTTGCATTTCCAATCTTTATTAGGGTCCTAAATGCTCAAAGAGCTTTCCAATCTCTTAATACTCTTACTAATCTGTGCTTGCCTGTTTGTTTACGCTGCGTTTCGTCTTGCGTTCAGCTTAAGTTCGGTAGAATGAATAGTGGAATACTGTTTTGTGTCATATTTTCGAGCGTAACTACAAACGAACTGCTAACTAAACTAAAGACGAACGATTCGTGTTGTAAATAGTGGAATTGACCCCCAGGGCAGGGAGTTGAAATATTTCTTCAATTATGTAAGTTGTTCAAAAATTAATGTTTACTATTCTCTGTCTGTGTTAAAAAGCAAACCTATTTATTACCTGTTAGAATAGTTAGTATTAAAACAAGTGTCAACACATTAAACTAAAGCAAACAAGTCTAGGTGTGTAGTTTTCCTAAGTAATAGTATGTTTAGAGTAATAATTACTAGCTTGTATTTTACTTTTTGCAGATATTATTAAAAAATAACCTCAGTTTTGAAAAACATTTTTTTTTTTTTTATCTTATTTCTTAATATTTTTTGCTTTACGCTATTATCTCAAGTAAGTCTCTAAAAGAAAGAAATCAGGATTGGAAAAATAAATAAACTATGAATGAGTCAAGTAGCTCCAAAATTATTAAAATTGGAATAGTACATAATGGGGTATTTTAAAAGGATCCGGTCTAATTACCATTAACCCTGTATATAACAGTGCAGTAGTCAAGATAAATATGTCTTAAAGTAATATTTTTTCTAACAGGGCTCAATCTGGACGTGTCATTCATCAGTTAGCTGCACAATGGAAACCAAGTCCAAGGTGGTGCTGTTCTTCGACCAACTATTCAACTGTGTTAACGGCGCGACGGGCTCTGTCTGAGCAAGGAAAATACGAAGACCATCTCTGATTTTATCTGAAAGCTATACAAAAAACTATCTCTTGCCATTTGTCTTTATTAAATCAAAGCATTGCGTTTGTTTAACCCCGACGCAACTTAAAAAGAGGTAGTATAAGTTTGACCGTGTATTATGTCTGTCTAACTCTGTCTAATTGCTGCAATGTCTATCAAAATTACATATGTATTACATTTAACGTCACATCAATTCCGTATTGTACTATTCAATCTGCATTATATTTTATTGTATTTTTTTTTTTAACCAACAATTATAGTTTTTTTCAGTGTTTCTAACTGTTTTTCTTTCAGGATTTGTCACATTAGATGTGTTCTGCGGTCAGGTCAATGTTGCTCATAATAATGTGGGCTGAAATTACTTTGACCTGATCGCAGAACACATCCAGTGTGACAAAGCCTTTTCCTGAGCAAAAAAAAATATAACGGTCTTCTCAGATAACGGTTTAGTAAGTACCGGTAATAAATACCTATTGGATAACGATAACGTTACATTAGTAACTTTTAGTAAGCAAGAATATAATCTATGCCAGAGAAGCCATAATGTGAAAAAAATTTATGTCATTTTTAGGCTGCGTTCCGTAATCTTTGAGTATATAGCCCTGGAGATGCCATACACGGGCGACCCCCTCCGGCAAAGTACGTTGGTCAACTGTTCAAACACGTTATATAAAACTACTTGAAGTCGCTACACCGCCATTTTGCATCGTTCCGTATCGCGTGACGCTTCTCTTGAAAAATGGTACTGCACAAGTATTCTCATGTAAAAGGCGATCTGACAGCTCAAATTCGCAACAAGATCGCGTTTCCTACCATAGTTAAGTATTTTTAGTAACTATTAAATGTGTATTTAAGTACAATTTCCATTTAAAGAAAAAACCGTTGCGATACGTAAACGACAGAAAAATGTAAACATGAATACAGTGGTACGGAGGTGAATCGGTCTTAGTGATGTGACTCAACATAATCATTCACTCACTGGCCTTACTGGAGTTAGTTTTATAATCAGTTTTTTTAATTAGATTTTGAATTAAGTAGTAAGTATAATGTATGTTATATTTAAATCTTGTACGGTAAATAAGAAAAAAATACTTTCTTATCCTCTGGTCATACGATGTTGAAATTTAGTCTGAAAATGAAAAGAATTGTTGGCTATAAAAATATTTCGAGGTAAAAGGAATACATTTGGTCCGGGATTATGACTGTATGTTATATACTATATACAGGGCTACAGGCTTACAGGTTAAGTCGACCTAAATCCTGTAAGACGTGGCAGTTTACGTCATACCTGACTGATTTGACTATCGAACCCTATATTCAAAACTTTACCGTTAAGTTATCGGACTTTTAATTTATTTTATAAAAACTCCCGATTTTTGTCTATTGCTCCCCTTTTTCGTGTTTTGTCCCTCAACTTTGTATTCTTTTCGCCAATTTTTGTGTAGTATATTAGTTGCTTTATTATTTTTAACACTACATCACAAGTAACTAAACCAACTTGAACCAACATACAAAAATTTAACCAACAATATTGAATACTGCCAGTGCTTCAGCTGCAGCAACAGCTGAAGCAGTTACCCAATTTTCACAATGTGTAATTGTAAGTCTAAGAGCCTTATTGAAATCCTTGAGTGGTTTAAGTATAGATCTGCCAGCTGCTGCATATTTCCTTTAATCACATTAAATTATTGGCTTTTGGGTTCTACCGATATGTACGTACATATCGGTTTTTAACCGACTTAAAAAACAAACATTTATGTTTGGCTTTTTAGTTTTTTTCAAATCGGTTTTTTCATTATTATTTATTATTGTTCCAGGACAACCCTAGTGCAATCCTAATGCAGCCAGTGTAAAACGAAAAATGATTTCTTGAGACAATATTCGTAGATATGCATTACCTGTGTTATTCTGTCTTAACTTTTTACGTAAATTAACGTTTATAGAATAGAATAATCAAAATGTGTACTTATCATTTGAAGCTCATTAGTAAATATATATCATATATTAAGAGGCTTCGATTTGGACTAATCTACCTGTTAAATGAATATTTGTTGGGGTTTTTTCGCTGTAATGGACAACAATCAATCACCGATCAAGTCACTATGTATCAGGATTACTATTTCTAAAAAATATACACATATTTACAACTTGAATTTATAAAAAATCACATGAAAGAAATTTTCAGCGAGAATCATTCAGTTCATTCAGCAAACTGATCTGACTCATTCTTCGCGTGTCACATCACTATCTTGTTCGTATGTATGCTGCGTAGTTACGTGAAAACTCTGATTGTGTGCGTGTAATGTATCATGTGTTGAATTTTTTTGTAGTGTGCGTTTATCGCCACAGCAAAATTTGTGTCTGTTGAGTTATTCATCTAATGGTGGTGTGCTGTACGTGTTTACCTCACTCCCCCCTAAAAGTGGTGAAAAAATTTGTTAGACGCGTGTCCGTATTGGCATCTCCAGGGGGCTATATACTCAAAGTCCGTAATACGACAACAGCGATAATAGCGATTTTTGCGTGCTTACAGACCGTTCCGAATTGGTGTGAGCGCGCCAACGATAGCTGTCGTGACGTCACGGATGACGTCACTACCACCGCCATCTTGCGTTCACAATGATATCGTTCTGCCGCGATAGCGCCGTGAGCGAGCTGTCACATTGACGCATTTGACGTTTTATTCCGTAGTTCATTCCAATAATTTCAAAACGAACAAACAGAACTATTAGAAAAATTACATTTTCTTGGCACGGACGAGCATCTTGGAGAACCATTATGATTTTAATTAAAGAGGAAACTACGCGAAAAGATATTTCAGTAGATATAAGCATGGAACAGTATGAAAGAGCACAACAAGGTAAGTTTATTGTTCACAACTTGGCCAATACAAGTATTCATAACTTTTTTAACCCCAGATTTCGTAATTTCGCTGCAATTTCAGATTCTGTGTTTGTTTAGGAATCAGTAACAGTCTAGGATGTGGAAAATAATTCCCTCGACATTCAGTCTGCCTGCAGTTGTCTCCAACCAATCGGATTCGGAAAAAACTGAGAATATAAACTTCTCAGGGGAAGAAATACTGCGTGAAGAATATGACGGTGAGTCAAATTTTATTATAATTTGTACCTGGATTTTATCATCTGAAATAGGTAGGTACACTAATTTTAGGTCGAAAATAGTCATAAATGTTCCCCTGAAGTAGCATAATAACTGACATAAGTATGTTTTAGCTATCTGATTAATTAACTCGTCAAGTATGTGTGATCGAGACACAATAGAAACTCCATTATTATGCGACTCTCGGCATTCGTTTGATACCTGACTGATTACTTTAGTATTCTTAATTTCAGTATCAATACCGGATACCATCAATAATGAAGAGAATGAAGGTAAAGTTTATCAGTATATTTTTACAGACTTCAAAAAAGGAGGTTATCAAGTAAATCTGACTTGTTTGCAAGCTAAGACACTTGAGTCTGACACACTCGCAAAGCAGCTAAAGGTGTGGGCAAACATCTAGTCTAGCCTATTTGAACAGGTTTTTCTATTGTTTTAAACTTTCATGGTCACTAACATTAGAATAGTTAGATACGGGATTGCTACCATGTACCTTATTATTTATGAGCTTCCGATATTTCGACACTGTTGTTGTTGTTACTCCGTGATCATGGCGCTTGCAACAGTGCAGAAATATCGGAAGCTCATAAATAATAAGGTACATGGTAGCAATCCCGTATCTAACTATTCTAAGGGTTTTCTATGCTATGTTTAGTTTCTATTCTTAATTTCAGTATCAACAACCAGTGGACAGCATCAACAATTATGAAGAGAATGAAGGTAAAGTTTAGCAGTATTTTTTGTCAATCTAACTTGTTTGCAAGCTAAAACACTAGAGTCTGACACACTTGCACTTAGCCCATCTTTAACTTATTTTCTTAACTAGCCTTATCCCAGTTCGTCTCAGAATGCCTATATTTCTCTCCTCCTTCTTGTATGTATGTAGTTAATGTCATGTTTATTAATATAAATGTTACTATTTCTTGTTTACAGAGAACTTGCGATCAGTTACATTCTTCATTTGGAGTGTTGCACGTATTTTATTATTGAGGACTTTATATGAAGAAAAAAAGAACAGTTTCGTCAAAAGACACAAAATATTACTTAACGAGATTGCAAAGAAAATGCAGAAAACGAATCCGACCTACATAATGACTAGAAGTAAACTTTTGTACAAAATTGTATCAGGCATTATACTATAAGTCTGACATGTTGTATTTTTTTTGTGATTGTAAAAATATTAGATAATGTACCTACCTAAGATTAAGATTTTATTGAGACTGCTAGTAATTTGTTGATTGATTTCTCTTTCAAAGTCTTGTTATTTGTGAAAGTTTTTATTATTAGATTTTTTCAAGAAAATCTTAATAGAAGATTGTGATATATCATAAGAAGATTAATAAATAGTTGATTTTTGTTTTTATAGTGCTCTAACTTAATGATATAAATTAACAAATGTTTAATTTGTTCAATGAGAATGGGCTTTCTATTCCTTTAACCCACATCAATCACTACGCTATAGGCGCCGGCCGGCAGAAAACAACATTTCTCAAGTAGCTACGTAGATCCAAGCCGAAGCCATAAGAGGGGTTGGAGTGTAGCAAAGGGTGTGCAAGGCGTTTGGGACTTTTCACGAAAAATTATGAAATCTAATAAAATTTGTAACAATGTATTTTATCGCATAAAAGAGCGTCAAATAAACACGTTTTATTCTAATACTTTTTTTTATCCGACTCATAGTTAAGCGAAAAAATGCGACCGAATTATCAAGGCGTTTTGGACTTATAAAAAATTTCACGAAAATGTTTCAAACCTAATAAATCTGGAATCTTTGTTTATTAAAGTATACAAGAACTTAATAAAGCACTTTTTGTTCTTATATTTTTTCTATCCGATGCATAGTTTAGTGGGAAAATATGTGCAAATTTTATCAAGGCGTTTTGGACTTTGAAAAATTACGCTAAACTATGCGTCGGATCGAAAAAAAATTAAGAACAAAAAGTGCTTATATTAAAGCCCTTGTATACGTGAATAAACAAAGATTCCAGAAGTCCAAAACGCCTTGATAATTCGGTCGCATTTTTTCGCTTAACTATGAGTCGGATAAAAAAAAGTATTGAAATAAATAGTGTTTATTTGAAGCTCTTTTATACGATAAAATACATTGTTACAAATTTTATTAGATTTCATGATTTTTCGTGAAAATTTTCTAAGTCCCAAACGCCTTGCACACCCTTTGCTACACTCCAACCCATAGAGGTCAGATAGTGGTAAAATAAAACAGTTTTATATTGTCGCACACATACATAGGTAATGAAAAGGTAAGATTTGATTATTTTTCAAGTGTTCTCTAGATTTTCTACTGTTTATTATGTACTAAAAAATCTTCATAATCCGAAGACGATGAATGATGACTGACTGACTGTCACTATCATCATCACTGTCTAATAATACATTGATTAATTATTGATGAACAAAATATATACTTTGTTTATAGGAAGGTTTTTTCGAAACAAAAGCGCTTCCCAATTGATATGACAGCCAGCCAGCTGATGATGACAGCTTGTTTGTGATGCTCGATTTTAGCCACCAATAGGCCGTTCCGAAATGAAATCGCGTCAACAGCGCTGTCAGCGCGATAATCAATTCGGAACGGCTTTTGTCGCGCACAGCGCTCACAATGATATTGGCGCAACTCGGAACGCGGCCTTAGTGAGCCAGCTGTCAAAATATCTCACTAACTCCTGTCTTTAGACATACTCTTACTAATCTGTGGCGAGTTGGCTGATTGTTTGTTGAGTTGAGGTTATCATTTTTATGGTTTTCAATTCACTTGTTGTGTGATAAAATGTGGTAAATCTACAACAACACTGCTGAAACACTTGCGAAAATGACACGCGTGATAAATTTCAGCGTTAGACATCTATTACCTGCTACAAAATGCTACTTTCGAGGTAGCTTTAGATACAAGGCAGCTGGGCAAGGCTGCATGTACAGTAGTTCAACATCTACTCATTCAGAAAATGTTCTTGAGAATATGACTGATTGGGAAACTTTAAGTAAAAAGAAGAAGATAAGCAAGGCCATGAAAGCTTACCTAGAACGTGCCCAAGAACACGATGAGTTTATGAAGAAACAGCAACAAGAATACACTATTGGGAAGAGGCATCTTGCCAATATGATGGGCGAGGACCCCGAGACATTCACGCAGAAAGATGTTGACAGAGCTATCGAGTACTTGTTCCCCAGTGGTATTTATGATCCCGCTGCGCGTCCACTTATGAAGCCGCCAGAAGAACTATTTCCTGCTCGAAAGGCAGCTGAATTTGATGAAGCAGGACGACCTCATCATTTTTTATTCTACACGGGCAAACCAAATTTCTTCAAAGTTCTCTATGATGCTGCAGACCATATCAAACAGTTACAAAATTTTGAGGATAAGGTAATCAGAAAGAAAGCCACACCTGATCCTAACGGATGTCTGAATTTAGAGGGAAGTGTCTGGCTTACCAAAGACCAGTTAGAGCAAGTTCTAGTTGAGAAAATACTTGATTTAGAATATGACAACTTTAAATTAGTGATGGATAGGCTCGTATCATTACCATATTCATACAGATGTAAAGATTTCATAGAAAAGTATAGGAAGACCCTGGCTTCTCAGAGATTTGCTTTGGAGATACCTAAGCCAAGCTATGATGATGATGGTCGCGCAGTCGTTACTACTTATGAGTGTTTGAGGAAGAAAGCTAGAGGCGATGTCACCATTAGATCCCCAGGGACAGGAAAGGTATTAATAAATGGTAAAGACATAACATATTTTGAAGATTTGCAGTCCAGAGAACAAGTGCTATTCCCATTAATATTTACTGGGATGCAAGACCGTGTGGATGTTGAATGCAATATTGAAGGAGGAGGCCCATCTGGTCAGGCCGGAGCCATTAGATGGGGCATTGCTTGGGGACTGCGCAGTTTTGTAGAGAAGGATATGTTAGAAAAAATGCAAATTGCTGGTTTACTGACTCGAGATTCTCGCCGGCGAGAGCGCAAGAAGCCTGGACAGCCTGGAGCTAGAAAGAAGCCAACTTGGAAAAAGCGATAGTTGTCTTTAAATCATTTATACTACTTAGATTAATAAAACTGTAGCTATCAAAAATAGATTTTTTTATTATTATTCAAGAAAATATGCCTTATTTCTTAGCTTTTTACTCTGTAACTTTTTTTCATGGACTTCTTTCTTCCTCCAATCTTCTTTTGGAACATTTGTGTTTTCCTTTCCTTGTTGTATATTCTTTTCTTCATAACTGACTTCAATTCCCTTCTCTCCTTCTGAGCTTCATTATCACTTGTCTTGGTGAAGAAAGCTAATCCATCTGCAAAAGGAAAAGGAAACATTAAATACATATTCATGTACATAATAAATATTGTTTCATTAGCAACAATCAACATTATGATTAGAATTTTTTTATTGTTACCTTGCAGCCTGTTATCTACTTTGGAGAAAAATAGGTTTTCTCTCCAAACTGCTTTAGGTTCGGTTGCTTCAATTTTTTCAGCAGGTAAAACATTTTGTTGTGTCTTTTCTGTCTCTTCATCTTCAGATTCTGAAGAGTCATACACGAAAGGGTTCTTTTTGCCACTGGTATCTAGTGGATTTTTCACTTTGGGTTCTTTTGCTTTTTCTAATGGTGTGTAATTTGAACTGTGCTCGGGAACTTCTAAAAATAAATATGTTTATTCAGAAGTATGTATTAAAATGTACTGAAACGACCATATTAGTAACTTACAAAACATATTACCTTTTTCTGTGTCTTCATTTTGACCAAATAAACTTCGTAGGCTGAAGGTATTGGGTTGCACCAAAGCTTCTTTCAGGGTTTCACTAACTTTGTAAAATTGTTCTTTAGACACTTCTATTTTCTCCACTTCAGTTTCAACATTCTCTATTTTCTGTGCGTCAAGTTTTTCTTTCAACATCTTTTTAGATTTTTTTGTTAGTTCATTTTTTGTTTCATCTATAGGTGCTAAGAATTTTGCATGTTCCGGTTGTGTGGGATCAAAACGCAACATACCTGGCTTTATTCTGAAATAAGCAGGAAATTATGAATCCTAAAATTCAAAAAAAAATTTGAGAAGTAGAACTTGTCAAGTAATTCTTACTGTCTCTGCCATTATTGTTAATGTAACTTAAGTCAATCTATAGCAAATCTTTCTAAAAAAAACAATAATACATACTTAGTTTTACGGGAGTCACTTTCATTAGGTCTGGCTTTGATGGATACACCAAGAACATCTTGTAAGATATTAAGCTGCTTAGTTTTTTCGTCAGCATCTCCTAAATCTATGCTTTCATTGTTTTTGTTTTCTTCCCCATCTTCAGCTTCCTCTTCAGATTGACCATCTTCAATGAATCTTTCATCTAAGATGAAACGTTTATCAGATTTGTATCTTGATTGTAAATCTAAAACCTTAAAAATTGTGTTTGTGTAATGGATAGATGAATATTTAGATGTAAAACCTTAAAAATTGTATTTGTGTAATGGATAGATTCAAAAACTGTTCTAAAAAATTAAATTGTTTCAAGAAGTCATATTGGTAAACTTATGTGACTCCTATATACCTTTTGGCCTTTCTTGCCTTCGAATTGTTTTTTAATTTCAAAGTTGACCTCATCACCACTGTCATCATCATCAAATAAGCTGTTCTTCTTGTCAATGGGCTTTGAAATCCTCTTATTTTCATTTCCATTAACCAATTTATGTTGTGTTTCCTCTTCATCATCTGCAAATATGACTTTTTTGTTTGGAACTTTATCCTAAAAAGAAATTTTGAAATACATTATTTGGGTTCGTAACCTAAATAGCCAGGAATCAATAAAATATTACTTACAACTCCAATAAGACCAGTTTTAATAATCATTTGCTTTTCTTTAAACTCTTGTCTTTTCTTTTTTAGTGACTCCATTCTTTTCTTGTCTGCATCCAGTTTTCGCTTATCTTTTTCTCCAATATTATTTTCTGTGACCATATCTTGTTGTAATGCTGGACATGGTTTACTCTTCTTTTCATATGGGTTTATTCCATTGAATGTTTTGTTGGTGTGTTCATTTGGTGTGTGATCCAGTTTTCTCTTCCTGGGATTTAGTTTTTCACCTAATTTAATTACAGGGTTCTCTTTGGGCAAAACTTCTGTTGGGCCATTCTGAAATATAAAAATAAATAAAGTACAGTCAACAGCACATCAGACTATACATTTTTGTTGAAAAATTGCCCTTATTTCAACAGCATAAGATACCGCAGTGTTTAACTTGACGTGCTTTCATCCACACCTATCTAATAAAGTGTTAATAACAAAAGTAATTTTACCTTTTGTGTTTCTTTCTTTTGGGCTTCACTTCTTTCCCTCTGAAGTCTTTCCAAGAAACTTTCCCTTGCTCGGGTGACATACAGACGGCTGCCACAGAAGTCTTGATTAGAGAAATGCTTGATACCTGTGTGCAGAAATTAAATTTATTTTTCAAGATGTGTGATAATTGAGGTTGTACATATGAGTAATGAGTATATTCATATAGTACGAGAATAAGTTATTACTCACACGATTCAACATCATAATTTGTTGCGGATAAAGTTACAAAAGCAAACTTCTTTTGATCACTTTCAGCTTCAGCATTAGGTTTGTTTTTTAGATCCACGTTTATTATTTGCCCGTACGACGAAAACGCTTCTTGCAAATCATCATGGGTCACGTTTTCAGGTACATTTCCCACAAAAAGGCGTGTATTGAAAGACATTTTGAAAAGTCAGTTTTATTTGTTAATTTTGTACCCAAAAAACTTAGCACCACAACACACGATTCAAATTTTTAGGTTAGGTTGTTTTTTTGACGTTTGTCATTTTATTTTTGACAAAACGTCAAATAGTGATGTCGCTTTGACTATCGATATGTTGAACTGAGCTCTATCAATGACCTATTTTATGACTGGGCCGGGTTAGGGGCTTGGGAGAGAGTTGGAGGGAGACTGCTGCTTGCTGCTGCTCGCTCACCTGCTGGATACCAACACGTGATATGATTTGATTATTCTTACAACCAAAGTTTTATTTTCTACTACTTATTTGGATAAACTATTTTAAGACAATTTCTAAGGCTCTATTGGATCATCAACTTAACTATAACCACCCACCAGCACCACTAGTTTTGTTGTAGTCCTAATAATGCATGCAACATGCAAGAAACGATTGTTTAACATTTTTGTCCCTCAACTCGGGTTATTTGATATAACCCGAGTTAAGGGACAAAAAGGTTTATTTTATTGCTTAAGATAGTCACACAAGGCTTGTATTGTAAAAATCTCTTATGTCCTCAGTTCATCATTTTGCAGGTTTATTTATTTATTTACTATCATTTATTGGAAAAAAATACACAGTACTTAGATAATTAAAAATTACAAAATTAACATCCAACTTTGTTGTTAAAATAAATTTTTGTATCTAAGGGAAAGGAGAAACCAGACATGACGAAAACGATTTACTGAAGGTAGGAATCAAACAACAAGTCTGTGATATAAAGTCTATTGCCACAAATTGTTTAGTAACAGAAACATACCATAATACTGTGTCAGGAGGAGGAATTAAATTGTAATTATTACAAGCGAACGCACATTCTCTTTTGTGGACCACAATTTAAAAGTTTAAGGAAGGGTGTTAGGATTACCGATTCACATAGTTTCGATACAAATGTTGATGTTTTATCATGTGCGAAAATAAACCATTCGTCAAATACATTAAAAATAAATACATACAAAGCACAATTGATAGGAATGATAGGCCGACTTTCCATCCCATTTGTTCCGCAAACATTTACATTAATTTTAAAATCTTGATCCACGCTATAGATGTGTTGACTACCTGTTTGACATTCCTCTTTATAAAATGTCACCACAAAAGGTAAAATCATAGCGAAAAAACAACAGTACAATACATATTTTATGTCAAAACATTTATTTAATAACATATTTTTATAGTAAGTACAAAGTATTTATTTTTCTGAGAAATTGTCAGCTGTTTAGTTACGCGTTTCTGAATTAATGTAGTCTGTATCTTTTCAGAAAGAGAGAGATTTACTTAAGTTGTTTTAGTCGGTGCATCACTAGAATCAGGCCCAATATTGTAGTAATACCGCTGAGCATTTGTAGGTACAGTCCCTAGCACATCAGGGCCCTGTTTAATAAACATTACAATCCGACAATTTTGTAAATAACTTACATATTTGTTAAGTTTTATTACAAGTGCTGTTCAATAAACCTTACAAATATGTAGAAAATCTACAAGTAAAAACCTTACAAATATTGTAATTATGAATGCTGTTTAATAAACGTTTACATATGTAGAAAACGCCTGTAGAATTCGATGACAAAATTGTAGTTACAAATTTGTAGTTGTAAGTTACAATTTACATAAAATGTAAGATTTTGTTGGGGTAGATTTCATAAATCAAAACCTAAACTTTTGTAATTAATTGCTAGCAATGACCAATTTTAATGATAAGTAAAGTAAATACTCACTTTTCATTAAAATTTGCCATTATTAGCAATTAATTGTAAAAGTTAAGGTTTTTTAAAAAAAAACATAATAAGTATTTAAAAAATATGGAAATTCGTCTAAGACAACCATGGCTCAAATGGTTCTAAATGGTCTATACTACTTTCGCCTCCAAGCTTTGCACCCATCTTCAAGTCACTTACCCTGTATTATTATCTTTATATTTATTCAAATTTTCTTTATTTGTTAGGTTGAGGCAAAATTGTAAAGTTCTGACACAAGCCGAGTCTACCTGTCGGAATTGTAATACAATTTACAAAATATGTAAACTTGTAACTACAATTATGCGTTCAATAAAGCAGTTTTCCCTACAAATATGTAAATTGTCACCTGTAGAGAGAAAATGTTTATTGAACAGAAACTTGTAAAATTGTAGGTACAATTCTACAATTTTGTAGATTTTCCACCATGGTAAATTTGTAAGTTGTATTCTTTATTAAACAGAAACTTGTAGAATTGTAGCCTGTAATTTACAATTACAATTTACAATTTGTAATGTTTATTAAACAGGGCCCAGGTTACCCACTTTTGTTGAAACTTATTACAACTGATACCGCAGTGTTTACCTTGACGTACTGTCGTCCGTACACAGAGCGGTAGCTATTATTTCACTAAAACAGTATCATTGATTTATGATTGTTAGAAATCTCTGATATAACGTGATTACTAAGTAGCGTATAACGCGAGCTTTTAAATACGGATATAATATGTTTCCGATGCATTTTTTTTGAAATAAAAATTATAAGTATATACATGCAAAAACTAAGGATAAAAACTAATATTATGAACTTAAAACCTACTCAAAAATAAAAATAATAATAATTTTTTGAAAGTACATAAGTTTGTACAGTCTATTTACACATGGTACTAAAACTAACTTGTATACAATAAGTCAATAACATATGGACATTAATACAATACATAGTAATTTCATGTTAAAATATTATACAGATATGGGGCGGTTGACTATTTTAAATATTTATTTCTTTGCTTGGCAAATATTGTAAACAATCTTTTTATAAATTATATGATAACAGTAAAAAAAAACTATTAGAATAAAAAATATCACTGCTCATCGATGAATTATTTACCAATGTAAGGTGTGAGATTTGTGTCCATCTTATTTTAAAATGAACGATTTCGTCCAAAGTTATGTCACTATTGTTTACAACATTCGCCAAGCAAAGAAAATTCAAATTCAAATATTTTATTTCAAAACAAAATTCCATATAAATTGTTAGTAAAACTGTAGAACAAGTAATCAATCTACCTACTAATATACGATTAAACTCGAATAACGTTTTAGTCTTTGAGTGAATAAATAATAAAAAAGTCATAATTTATGATAGTTAAGATGAGTGACTGTCAGGTCTGCCTGTGTGGTCGCTAGATTTAGATGAAATATATTGAGAAATTTAGTACCTTATTGGTACTATTTGGTACCTATCGATAAAAAAATAGTACCTCAGCCCTTGGAATATTATATCATAAGTCTTATACACAGGCCATCCTGACGTCAGGTTGGCCTGTATGAAATCATATTGGGGTTTCTGTTATAGGTATCATTCTGGAACCTATGCTAGCATTTAGTACCTAATTGGTACCTGAGAAAATATATATTACATTTTGAAATATCATGATATTTTTTTAGATTTTGGATTTTTTAGATTTCCCATAATTCATATTTGATCCCTTTTACTACTCGTTTTTAATCATTTATATGTTACCGGCGTAATTTGTTTCCCCCCTATGTCCTATTTAGGGCATCTACGAATGCAACAAATTTAAAATCATGAAAATCGGTCCACCAGTTCTTGAGTTATAGTGGTATATATTAGTGGTGTAACTTACACGACTTTCTTTTATGTACATAAATAACTAGCAAATCCAGCGAACTTCGTTTCGTCCCGGTCCCGTTTTATGGTCATTATGCTATTCGGGGCCCAGACAAATCCAACAAAGTAAAAATCATGAAAATCGGTCCACCCGTTCTCGAGTTTTAAGTGGTTTAACTAACCTAACTGCCACGGGATCCAATGAACCCTGCGCGACCAACCAGTTTTTAGGGTTCCGTAGCCGAATGGCAAAAAACGGAACCCTTATAGTTTCGTCAAGTCTGTCTGTCTGTCTGTCTGTCCGTCCGTATGTCACAGCCATTTTATTCTGAAACTATTAGCATCACACCGCTGAAACAGATACCAAAAGTAAGAAAAAATGATATTCAAGGGGGGGCTCCCATACATGAAACTAAAACCAAACATTTTTTTTTACTCAAACCTATGCGTTTGCGGTGTCTATGGATAGGTCTTTGAAAATGATGTGGAGGTTTTTGAAACCATGGTTTGAGATATAGACGCTTCCAAAGTGGTAAAATGGGCGCCCCCCCCCCCCCCCCCCCATCTAACTTTTGAACTAAGAAAGTGAAAATTTTGAAAAAAATATATGATGTAGATCTCAACAAAAACTTGCAACGAAAATTGATTTGAAGGAGATCGAACCAGTAGTTTTTGAGATATTGCATATTTTTATCAACCGCAAATATAACTTTGTCTTTCATACAAACACTATGAAAATCAAAGTTATTTTTGCTGTCACAATATATTGTGATGTTTTCGTTAAGTGAAAGTAAGTGGACCCTGAATTCAGTTAAGGTTGGCACGGAACCCTCAGTGCGCGGGTCCGACACGCACTTAACCGGTTCTTAAATATTGTTACCACTAGTAAATAATAACATTCGATCATCTGGTGAAATAACCGCACAATTGCATATTTGCAAATTATACAGGAGAGCACTTTAAAGATAATGAAAATGTTTTGCAATCAATAACTTTTGCATCTCTCCTGTTCGGAAAATACATATAACTTTCCTGTGTAGATAGCCGGGTGGAAAATAGCTTATCCATCCCTAGGGTGGAAAGTAATTTAGTTTTAATTGACATGAGATAGAGTCAAGGCCTGCAGTCAAAGCTTGGACCAAAGATAATTGAGTCACATCATGTTATTAAAATAACAAACATTTTTGCTTAGCTATAAATTGAAAATCATATTGTGTAGGTATTATGTATAGTCGTTGATTAAAAAATATACAATTTTTAATTTTAATTCAAATAACAATTAAAATATTTGGCTGCCCGCCATAATGCCAAGATGTTTTTTTTTAAATTTTATATTGTCAGTGTCATTTCAGGAAGGATTTGTCCAAAGCCGTTAAAACTTTTATATAAAAACCGGCCAAGTGCGAGTCGGACTCGCGCACTGAGGGTTCCGTGCCAACTTTAACTGAATTAGGTATTCTTACTTCCACTTAGCC